>PVKB01000267.1:152827-655644 GCA_004027205.1 Ctenodactylus gundi
GGGGGGGGGGGGGGGGGGGGGGGGGGGGGGGGGGGGGGGGGGGGGGAGTATCACTTTCACTCTG
Organism: Ctenodactylus gundi; assembly: GCA_004027205.1. NCBI lineage: Eukaryota > Metazoa > Chordata > Mammalia > Rodentia > Ctenodactylidae > Ctenodactylus > Ctenodactylus gundi. The sequence continues at coordinate 152,892 of PVKB01000267.1, forward strand.
GACTGTGGTGCTTTTCCTGAAATGACACTCTCAAAGTTAGTCATTTGGGTACTTCTGTGTGTGGTAACAGGGTCTTATTCTAAGCCATGAATGGCTCGGTGAAGGATGGCTTATCTGTGGACATGCACCAGTCTTCGTCATTATCACGTTCCAGGAACACACACACACACACACACACACACACACACACTCATAGAAGACTTTGTCTTTCAGTGTTATGAAGGATGAAAGTGCTTGCTGTAGATTGAGATCCCCATGAATTTAGGACCAAAGATGCTCCCAGCTGTGTGAGGAAAAGGGCTCCTGGGTGTGGATCCTGGGTTCCACAACACACAGCTGGTTGATTGTGAGATGAATTCAGAGTCAAGGCACCTGATCCCAGTTCAGGTCTGCAGCTGCATGCCTGGGGACATTGAGGGTGTCCCACAGCCTTTCTGAGACTCGTGTTCATGATCTTTAAGATGAGGGGATTAAAACTACTTAACATTCTTCCAAATTATGATACTCTTAGGTGTTCACACATTGCTGTTCTCCTATTTAATATTTTTCTTTCAATTAAACTTGTCAACCTGTTTGAACACTTTGACTTTTTCTAAGGAATAATATCCATATAAAATTGTGGGTTTGATTTGCTAATTATATGTTTTGTAATTCTAATTGCATGCTGACACATCAGACATTGTATCAGTCAAAGAGTCCTTGGCCGAAAGCAACTGCAAAATCATTCCAGCAGTGTTAAAAAGACAAATTTGAATGGAGGGACGCTGGGGTCTCAGTGAACTTGCAGGAGGCTCAAAGATCAGGCTAGAAGGAATTAATGTCCAAGTCGCCCTTGTCCATCAGGGAGCTGGACCACTGCTGTGGCCCTGCTGCCAAACACTTTGGTCTCCAAAACACCCCTGCCATGCTACTGCCATGGTGCTGAATGTGGCCAGAGGCCACCCTGCAGTAACAATATCACCTGTTCAAAATTCGAAATCTTGCACCATCTTTACTTACTGTCTACCTCTAGATAGGAGTGTGGAGGATGAAAATCTGTCCCCTCAGAATCCTACAGGTGGCCCAGGGTCCCCAGGATGACTCGAAATGAGAGATTATCCATCAAGGACAATAACGTGCTCACAGATGACAGGTCAGATTGTAGGCAGTAAAACAAACAGCACCTTGCCCCAAGCAAAAGTAAGCATTATACTCATTAAAATAATACCGAATTATGAAGATTAAAAAGCTTGTGTGTGCCTCATGACATCCTAAGCATATGTGCCAATTAGGAAGCCATTAGGAAGCGCTGACTCTCATAAGCCACTCTCAGATTCTTTGAGGTTGACCTTCACGTCTACGTCATTGTTGTGCTCACTCTCGTATACATACGCTGCTTCACACGTCATAAAGAAAGAAGCAAGCAGTTGGAAAGTAGGGGGAACCTATGCCTCCCTGGGGACCTTGAGTTCATGCCATTCTTACCAGAGCATAGCTTCCTGGAATTCCCCGTGTCATTCTCCCAATGGTTAAGACAATGCCCCATGCCAGAGTCCCAGAGGCATCTCTTCTGTACAGGAAGTTAGCAGTACCCAGCACAGTTGCAGTGTATCCATCTCGTCCTCCTATGCTGGTGTTTGACATTTCTTATCAGGCTACCCCATAGCTCATAACATAAACGTTAGCTCTATGTATGCTACCATTAATTATGATATGCCAACTAGATAGACTGGATTAAGAAACACCTAGCAGGTTAGGAAGGCACACTTCCTAGGATATCTGTGGGTATTTCAAGAGATACTTGGCATGTGGGCCACCAGACTGAGAAAGTCAGACCCATGCTGATTATGCGTGCCCCTGATCAGTTGGCTGGAAATCTGGATGGAATGCAGTAGGCAGATTACCTGCTTTCAAAAAGCTCCATTCTGCTGGAGTCGATGTGTACTTTGCAGCCTTCACGGCCCGTGGACACCAGACTCCAGTTTCTTTAGCGCGGTCAGCCATTGTGGTCTCCTTCACCTCTGACCCGGTAAGCCTACCAACAGACGTCCTTGTACAATGTGCACACTGTTCTCCTACCAGTGCACACTGTTCTAGCCAGTACTCACTTTGGAAAGAATTTTAGCATTCATGATTACATTTATTGTTACTGATAAAACCAGAAATGAGTTGTGCAAGTTGATCTCCAAGTCAGTGGCACACTGGGCCTAGAATAATCCAGAATTCTTTCTGAAACTAACCATGGAAGTTCCAGGTCTAGTATCTTTCTGCTCCTTAACCAACCCCTATCTCCTGGCCAGGGAAGATAATTCCAGTTACCTGATACTTTATACAGAAAAGTGGAATAAAGTCCTTTTTATAGATAAAGTGCGAGCTGTATGAAAAATGCATATGTCTTACTGCATGGTCTCTTACCAAAGAAATAAGAGATTTTCATGCATGTGAGCTAGCCTGGAGTGTACAAACATGCACAAACACAAACAAATACACATGTACACACATGTATGTGTGTGGCCAAGGGAGAAAGTGAATGGCCTCAAGTATTTGTATGTTTTGGTATAAAAGTACATATTAGAGATAAAAGTCAAAATCAAGGAAAATATAATTAGGAGCTGGTCATCCTTTTTAAACGAGGGCGTTTCAAAGACAAATAGAGAGAAAAATAAACAAGAGGAAGAAAACACACCTCAGAAATACCCTACTTGAACTCCTAAGGGTCTTTACTGGTAGGTTGATAAAAACTCTGATTTATTAACGGAACTCTCCTGGTGATATTGTATTTGGGTTACTCAGGTTGCATATAGTACATTTATAAATATTTGGGGTGAAGTCTGCTAGAAAGTGTCAGTTTCATGTGGGTAAATGCCAGGGCAGACGACGGAGATAGTGCAAATCAACAAGTCCCTTTGAGTAAATGAGAGCCCCTGCTTGCTGTGTGACCGTGAACAGTAAACCAGGCGCAACCTGATGTGATGCGGAAAGGCCCAGGGAGGGCCACTGCTGGCCCCAGACTTCTCACGCTTAGCGGCTGTGTAGCAACTGTCTTTATTCTTTGCAAAGTTTGTATACCAAATAAATTCGCTTTAGTAATTTGACATTTTGTAAACTGTTAGTAGCAAATGTGCTAGCAAGATGGTCACCGCTTCCTGCTTTCCCTGCATTTCCCGTCTTCCTTTCCCTCACCACGTAGGCTCATGTGCCTCTAAGCTCAATCCACAGCTCCCAGTGGTCCTGTAGTACCGTCAACAGCAGCACCGAGCACTCCTACAGTGCCTGCTGCAGCTGGACCCAGCACCCTCTGATCCAGAAGAACCCCTGGGTGCTGCCGGCCTCCTTCCTGCCCTTGCTGCCTGGGCTAGTACTGATCCTGGTCAGTGTGGGACATGAGGTGGTCCCTCTCCAGTATTTCCAGGTCCGTTTTCTCAGTTATTTGATGGGCACGTGCCTTGGATGTTAGCTATTGTGATACAAGTGGTCGCTGAGGGACACCAGGCTGTCACAATTGTTTTCTGTTGTTGCTGCTGGAAAAGCATACCACGTGAACAAACCCAGGCTAGCTGGCCAGAGGATGAAATACCGTGAAAACAAGAGGCAAGATACCTGAGCTGAGCCGCTCCCTCCCAAGACATTCCAGTCTCGACAGCTGGTGGAACTTGGCAGCTGGTACAGATGCGTGGAAGTGTGAGCCCTGCTGGTCCCAACCCAGCTGTTTTCCTATAGAACCATAAGCTAAACAAATGGTTGCTATAATTCATTATATTTTGGGATACTTTATGACAAAGGAAAAGCTAACTGACACACTACATATTCGTTTCACATTTCTATAATAAAATACAAGAGGAAGCTACTTTATAAAGAGAAAAGGGTTGTTTAGCTCACAGGTTTGGGGGCTCAAATATCAAAATGAATGGCCATCATTGGCTCCATCAGTTCATGGGATGGGTGGCAATAAAGGGAGCATAATTAGGAAAAGGCAAGTGGTCACAGGTTGAACCAGGAGTGGTGAGAGACAGGGTAAGAGACGGGGGACTTGAGATACTCTTCAAGAACAAGACTCCAATGCCCTAACTTCCTTTTACTAAGGCCCCACCTTTTGAAGGTCCACAGAATGTCACTCTAGGAGCAAGCCTTCACATATGGAACCTGGGGAACGCTGTAACCTTCATCTCACACCCTTCTCCCAACACTGCCTGTTCCTGCTTGTCTTATTTGGGGTGAGGGCTTGCATACTGTTGGCCCAGGCAAGGCTACACGTCCCATACAGAAATAACTTTCATTCAAGATTCATTTTCCAGGCCATGTTTGTTTGTGCTCATCTGATCTTTCAGTGTTCCTGCCTTACCCTCTGCTTCATATTTTAAATATCAATTCTGGCCTTGTGAACAAGTTTCGTGTTATCCAAAAAGTATAAATGTATGGATTTTCTTTGGCAATCTGGATTTCTGAACTCGCTAAAACAGGTGGGATATCTGTGGTGTGAGATTAGGATTGGGCAAGAATAAGGTGGGGGTGAGAAGCTTGTTTAGAGGGGACACGTACAGCCAGTGTACCTGTACACCCTGCAGCAGCTAACTTGCACCACCTTGGGGGAATCTGATTGTTCGTAATGTGATCAAAGTACAGTGACTACATGCATCCAAAGATTTGTTATAGTAAAAGGCACATTACCACGGGTCTTCTTCGGATTACTCCTCTCTTGCTTCAAACACACTGTACTGTTTTTGTCAAATCCTCAAGCAGTTCTGGAAATCTTATTGCAAGATTATCTTTATTAAATGTGACCAAAACTACAAATACCACTCAACACAAATGCAATTTCTCAGAAACATAATTGTGTGTCCTCATCCACCTTACTCACCAGATCTGCTACCATGTGACCTCTGGTCCCGAGTTGATTCAGGACCTCCAGGTAGTCATGATAGCACAGCTAAGACACTCAGGAGCGAGGACTTCAGGGCTGCATCAGGAGTGACAAGCGGGGTACTTGAGATGCTGGGGAGCATCTTGAGAGAGGTGACAGCACTACGTCTTTTACTGCAATATTTTTAAAGTTTAAGTGTTTACTGTATTTTTTGATCACGATGCACACGCTCTTCTAACCCCATCGTTGAGGCCTGCCGTCACCTTTTTGCGCGTTTTGATCTCCTCCTGGTTTGGTGGAGCCTGTGCTTCCCTCACTAACGCTGTTCAGCTTTTCTGCAGCAGCGCACCGGCACCTCCACCATCACTGCTGTTCAAAACCTCCCTGGGCCACAGTCATGTGACTTCCTCAAGCATGAAGCCTTTGTCTCTGGTTTCCACCCTGTGATGTACAGAGCATCAAATTAAAAAAATCAGCTAGCTGGATGTGTGGGATAAACTTCAGAGAAGAATTTGAATGTAAATTTAGTTCATGTAAGTCCCAATGTATGATACTCTACGCTTCGCGGGTACTCTGAAGATTGCTTTGTAATCACCAACATTCTATTTTGTCCTGAAGGAGCCTCTTTTGGCTTCAGGGCAAACTTCTTATAAAGGTAATAAAAAAGTTTTTCAAAGAATAAAAACGTCCGAATTGAGTATGTTTGAAGAAGTGTGTTGAACAGAACCAAGAGGCTGTGGGCAGTGGAGCCACTTGCATAAGCCCCGGTTTCGGATGCAGACGCCGCTAGCAGGGCCGGCAGAGTTACTTCCCTTCTGTCAGGACCAGCAGGACCACACGGAGAGCAAGCCCCAGATCCAGGGCTCAGCAGCAGACACTGGCTGCTTCTCGCATGCTACGTGCCGTTGAGGGTGACGTGTAATATAAACAGACAGTTAATGCAAAACACAGAGAAGGCAATTAACATCGGAAAAACTTTTTTAACTCCAGAAAACAACAAAGGCCTGTACATTAAAATAAAACGGTATTGAGCCAGTAAACAGCAAGGGTACAGAAAAGCAAGGTAAAGTAAACGAAAGCCTCTACTGGTTAAGTTTGCATGAGAAAAGAATATTCCTTTGAATTAACAGAAAAATCAAGTGATTAGGAAGATGGGCTGTGGACTCAGAGCTTCTGGGACCACAGCCTACTCTGTGCGTGTTACATGCGTCACTTTCCTCTTCCTGCTCTATTTAAAGGAATCTGTCCTGCAGAAATAACTACCCAGGAGCATACATCTCTTTTTATAAGAGTGTTCTGACATTTTTAATAGTGAAGTTTATAGAACAGCTTAGGTGTTAATTAAAAGAAGAGGAATCGCATACATTTCGGTCACCCCATCTCTTGGAAGAATGTGATGTAACTCTTCACAAGGAGCGAGCTAGATCCCTATTTAATGAGATGGAAGAATCATTATGCAAGGGTGTGTTCGAATACACAGTCAATGCTTACATTAAAGTAAACGATCATAGTAAAAGGTGCATTGCTGTAGTCCCCCCGAAAATGACCCCCTTCATTTTGGACGCACTCTCCCATCATTCTTGCCACTTCTGGAAGCAGTTTCAGAAGTCCTTATCCAGGAACATCTTTACAAGATATGATAAAAATTGTGGACAGTACTGCCAATGCCCTCCAATGGGAACATAGGCTCTTCAAGATGTCCCACTGTGTCCTCATCTACCTGATTCACTGGATGTGACGTATGAAAGGTAAAGATTTTGTATTGATTTATGGCACTGAGACAGCCACGACAGTGTCACTTCTGAGGACAGTCAGGAAAGAAGTGCAGATCTGCTTCAAAACATGGCGAGGACAGTGGGAGGAGTGTGTTGAAGTGTCTGAGATTTTTCTGAGGTGTCACGGCAGTGTTTCTTTTAGAGTAATTAGTTTTTTTTAGTTGGCAAAATTCTCTCAAAATCAAAATTACAAATGGGCTGGAGATATAGCTCAGTGTACAGGCTCTAGGCTCAACCTCCAGAATTGGCAGAAGTAAATAAATGAAACAATTGCTATAGAAGGTTTTCCCAATAGGACAGAGATGAGGAGCGAAGGAAGCTTGGATCTTTCAGAACAAAGGAAGAGAAATTGAAAAGGTAATTAATGCAATAGAGCATTATTCTTGCGATCTTTAAAATATATTTGACAGTTGAAAATAAAACATAAATGAAGAATTTAAACATTAGCTGTAGTTTTCAGTTATATACCACACACACCCACACACAGCCACACCAACAACACCCACACATGAGAAACTCAGTCAGGCAACGGCTTTGAATAAATTGACTAGTCTGATCACTGAAAGTTATTTAGAAGTCTAAATTTATAAATATATAAGCAATTTTCTAGAAAAATTCAGAACCGATTCTTAATAGTACCTATTTTGGAGAAGAGAGCAGGTTGAAAGATGTTAAAAGTGGATTATGAATTTTACCTTTCATAGTATTTGCATTTTTATATAACTATATATTTCATTATGCAATAATATTTTTAAATTAAATGGTGGCTTGGGCTGTCTCTTCACCAATTAGAAATGTTTTCACTTCAGATATTTCCAGTCTCTGATTTTATTCTCCAGGCAATGAGGAGCTGTGGGTAGTTGTTGAGGAGAACGACACGGTCAGAGCCATAGAAATTTTTGGAGAAATCGTTTTTATTTTATTTTATTTTTTTGTTCTCTCATATTTTCCTCACCTGCCTTTTCCGATGTTTGTATTCCTCCTTTTTTATTGTTGCCAACAGCCCGCAGCTTTGATTTGATATTTTCTTAGCCAAGCATGCAACCCTCAAGTTTATTTCTCTCTTAAGATCTTTATTGTTTTATTCTTTTCCAGTGAAAATTGGTTTCCAAGACCATTTCTACCCTGCTGCTTGTTCAGCTTCCAGAGAGGCTGCTTATATCCAATGATCAGTCTTTTTTTTTTTTTTTTTTTTTTTTTTTTTTTTTTTTTTTTTTTTTTTTTTTTTTTTTTGTCCCTGGAGACTGAGACAGGGTAGCAGGGAACTCTGGACAGAGAGCCAAGGGCCCAGGCCCCTGGCCATGGCTTGCCAACATCCTGAGGTCATCCAGACTTAGCTCTGCTGCTTAGCACATGGAGAGTCAGAGCAGAGGTCCTGTACCACCCTATCCAGTCATGACAGTCTCTCATTCCAAGGCAGGATGGACACAATGGACTCCAAAATCCAAGGCTGATACAAGATGAAACAAGTCCTGTGAATGGAGCTCTGACGCGTTTGGATCTAGAGCTCACATGTCCGGAGAGAGCTGCTCAGTCACTGGGGTCTCCATGGGACCTCATGCTCCTGTGCTGCCCCTGCGTGAGTCCACCACGAGCATCATGAAGGTCCATGACCCGATTCTTCCCAGGAAAGAGGATCCCAGCAATGAAGTAATCTGTCCTCAGGTCAGAAGCCCTAAAGGGCTGATAATCCAATCCAGCCAGCCACCTCAGCTCCTACCCACCCCTATTTCTGCCTATTTCTGCCTATCAAGCTTCAGAGTTTGCTGATGAGCTGACTTTGGACTTAAGCACAGCTGCATTCTATGCTTTGGGTGTCATTTATATCTTAATATCCACTCTTCATGATTTGAATTTTTTTAAAAAATAAAGCCAGTTTATGTCTTTTTATCTATGCTGCTTTCAATGTTTTTTTTAAATGCTCTTTTCCCCCTTCCTCACCTACACTCATCTTCCTCTTTGTCTTAATTTATTTCCTGCAATTGGGTCAAAATATCCAACATGCACAACTTAATAGAGGAAAGTTTTATTTTGGCTCATGGTTTCTGTGGGCTCCATCAGTGGTCAGCTAATTCCAAGGCAGAAGTCATATAATGGAAGAGCCTAGTGGAAGGAAGCTGTGCGCCCCATGGCAGCAAGGAAGCAGAGAAAAGGGAGGAGCTGGGGGCATGAATGTACCCCTCAAGGTCACACTCCCAATGACCCACTCTTCTATCCAGGCCCCACCTTCTAATGACACACTCAACTGTGAAGCAACCAGGGCCTACGCCACTGATGAGCACAGAGCTCCACCACCTTCCACAACCCCACGTCTCAGCATTTAACTGAGGAACCTTTTAGATCTAAACCATGACTCCTTGCCATTTTAAATCCCCTTCAGGTGTTTTTCTGCCCCCTTCCCCCTCTTGCCTTCTCCAGGGAGGCTGGTGCACCCGCCTGCACTCCCACTGTGCCTTCGTGTAATTTATCTCTTACGCTGGATCACAATATCAGAGTCAGGTGCCCTGAAAAGTTGCCGCTGTGGCCATACTCCTCTGTCTCCAGTGGAAACCAGTGAGCTCCAGAGGTAGCAGAGCTGCACCGTACGCCTCATGCGCCTCTACAGGAATGGGCAGAGCGTGACAGGCCCAGGAGTGTGAAACGCAAGACTCAACTCAAAGCGAAGGGCTTGGAGAGCACAGAGGAGACGAGGCAACTTACGTGCTCCCTGAAGTTCAGTCCTTAAGGAAGTGAAATTTTCTCATAACACACATGGAACACAATGTTCTTCACAGGTTGTTGCTCTCAAAATAGTGACTGAAATACTCAAAGAGAAATGGTGAATTTCTGTCATTTGTATCTTGATGTGAAGTTCGAAGTGAATGCCTGCTTCTCCTGTGTTTCCTTCTCTCCCTGTCAAAGTTTGCTCAGCATCAAGATCAGAAAGCAGTGCAGAGAAGGAGAGAGTGCAGAGCGAAGGTCCCCAGCTGTGGCACACGGGCTGCACTGTCTGTGGCCTGTTAGGAACAGGGCCGCACAGCGGGAGATGAACCGCAAGTCAGAGTGCAAAGCTTCATCTGTATTTACAGCCGCTCCCCAGTAGTCATATTACTGTGTGAGTCTGCCTCCTGTCAGACAGTGGCCACATCAGATTCTCAGAGGAGAGTGAACCCTACGGTGACCTGCACATGAGAAGGATCTAGATTGCACACTGCTCAGGAGACTCGGAAGCCCGTTGATCTGACGTGGAGCAGAAGCAGTGATGCCAGTGCCATCACCCTGTTTCCCATCCCCCCCATCTTTTGAAAAATTGTCTTCCACAGTTTGTCACTGGTCCTTGGTGTCAAAAAAGGTTGGGGGTCACTGTTGTAGAGAGCAAAACTAGTGTGGAGTCAGACTCTTTTAGAAGACGCTTTAGCCCCTGCGTCCTCATCTCAGGCTGGCTCCTGTTCCCAGCTCAGAGGTTTGATTTTTTGTGCATTTCACTTTCCTGTGACCCTCCAGCATACCAGGATCCTGGCCAGCCTCTCCTCACTCTGACATCTCCATCCCCCAGCTGCCAACTGCCAGAGGGGGTTTGTTTTCTGTGCTGAGACACAGGGCTTGTTTGGAGGGAGGTGTGAACAAACAGACCTAAGGCGATTCTTTCTCTCCACCTCCTCCCCAGAACAACTGTCACCCCCCACTTCTCCCCCAGTGAGTCTGTGTCAAGAACACCAGGCACCGATCACAGTTCTGGGTCTGAGTTGCTGTTTTGCTACTGGCATCACTGTGACGTCTTGCCTTGGTTTCTCTATTAATGACAATGGGCAAAAGTCCTTGTCATCTCCTGCATCAAGCAGCCAGGGCAGGTGAAAATGGACTTGTTTGGATAGGGTCATGAGTTTAGTTACACACATCACACATTTTCTGGTAACAAGGACAGAAACAACAGCTACAGAAATGCCAAGACCAAATTCATGGTAATCATTACGTGAAGTGATGTAGAAAAGCCAGAAAGTGGGGGATTTTATGTTGAACAATATTCTGCCCACTTTTGGAAACTATGCCTTTCTGATTCATGGGACAGGGGTAGTTTCCTGGAGAACACTGTGAGCAGGAATGTTTAAGACTCAGCTACCTCTCTGGCCTCCAATCCTGTGTAAGGCATAACTAGACAAAGCCCGATAGCACATGTACTACGACTCACTTCCTGCTCCTCCTCCACTTCTCAGCAACACCTCCGTCTGAGCCTTAGTCTTATCACCTGTAAGATAGATACAGTTGTTAGTGCCAATTTGCCGCATTTTCTTCAGCAACTCATGGCAGTAGCTTCTTGGTGTGGTGCCTTTTTACTACGCCAAGCTAAGAGGTCTAAGGTAAGATATTCTGACTTCGGCCCTTCTTGTCCTGTCTGCCCTCAGATGAGCCAATGCGACCCCCATCTGATTGTCTGCCTTGCCGTGGTTTGCCTTCCGTCACTCAGCTAGCTATGTTCAAAGACCATTCGGGGTAAACTAAGAGAAGGGAAGGGGAATTTATTCTTGCAGCAGAAGTCCCAGCTTCCTCCTTTCTTGGTTTGTTCTAGGGTGAAAGTAGAACTGTGGAGGCTCCTGAGGTCAGGGACACGTGGGTACTTGACTTGCTCTCAGCCTCCTCAGCTCTTCGGCACCTGGGAGAATGAATGTCCTCACTGCGCACTCTTTTGGGAGGAAGGTAGCAGAGGAGGCCAGTGCGTTCTTCCTCTGCAGTGGGTCCCACCAAGGCCCCAGTATGAAGAATCAGGAGAGAGAGGCATGCTCAGAACACAAGAAGGCCGACTCTCTAGGTCGCACAGGGCTCCACCATGCGCGTGAGAACAAAGGCCTCCAGGAATGTAGATGCTGTCTGCTCCTTGCGGCCTCCGCTATGTCCCGGTTCTGAACTAGAAGGAATCCAGCAAGAGAAAGAGATGCCCGTAAGACCATGGGGAGGCTCGAGGAAGTAGCTTTTGTGGTCAGCGTTCTAGGTTTAAATTCTAACCCCTCTCTGCGAGTTGCAGAACGTAGTATGATTTGCCTCAAATGTAAATTAAAGATAATAATGGCACCAGGGCTCCTAGGGGGCTGCGAGGATTAGACTAGGGATTGCATCAATATAACCAAGGAAGCGTTCCATAAGTAAAAACACAATTAGATTGCACAATATTGAGAAAACAGGAATTTGGGAGAAAGAGAAAGAGCAAATGCCTGCCAGGTGCTGGGTCCCACGCTTGGTGCTTTACCCGCGCCTTCCCACGTGAATGGAGGACTGTGACCCTCCATTTGTGGGTTAGGTTGCAAGGTCATAGGCTGTGAAGACCTTGCTCCAAGATGCTCAGTTGGGTAAAAGTTTACAGTATTTATATCCATGTTTCTAAGATTTTGAATTCTTGGCTCTTTCCTACACTCCGAGTACATCTCTGATTGAACATCTACACACTAGATTGTGTGTCTATTACAACCAACTATATGGATTCTTAAATGAGAGAGTAATCACAAACTACAGTCAATGTTTAAGTGAAAATCTAAATATTTTCTTTCAGTAAAAGACACATTGTCATGAATTCCTCTCAAAGCGCGCACGTGTGTGTGTGTGTGTGTGCGCACACACACACACACACACACACACATACTTCAACACACTTATCCCTCCATTCTTGACACTTTCTGAAGCTTTCCTGGAAGTGATCTTTTGTGAGTCTTTTAACATGGCCGCTTCATTGTTCTGAATTGATTCAAAGAATTTAGGGCCATTCTGTCAAATTAAAACATGGTGGTGTGTTCTCATGCATGCTATTCATTAGACCTGAGTGAGTAATACTCACTTCTGGCTCTTCTCTAAAGTCAAAGGACCATGAAAGACAAACATATTGTGTCATTTCAGGACATTGAGGTAGCCGTGAAAAGATAGTCAGGAAGGATGTATGAAATTGCTTTGGAAAGTGGCACAAATGATGGGATTTGTGTGCTTGAAGCAGGGGCGAGGATTTTGAGGGGCATTCGTGACAGTGTGTTTTTCAATGTAATAACACTTTTAAAAACTAAAACATTCACTTTATATTTTGGTCACATCCTCTATATTTTCCAAAGTCCTGGGCTTGGACCAGAATACCCTGTGAGCCTGTGTCTTTGAACAGGCGTCCCGGGATGAGCACGCATTGCCAGGGTTGGGACCCACAGCAGGCAGGTGACCTCTGAGGTCTCTTCTTCTTCCAATTTTCTAAGTTTAGTCTCAGGAGAAGGTGAGAAGGAAATAATCAAATTACAAGAGGAAAGTGCCCTGCTAAGACAAGGCACTCGCTTTCTAAGGGATATATAATTAAAGCCCGGTGGATTAAAATACCTTTAAGAAATGAGTAATACAAAGACGAAGGCACATTTGACGCTGCTTTCTGAATGGCTGCTCAAAGATTTATAGGCAAAGAGTGAATCAGCCCTGCTGAGAGAGAACAAAATGAATCTTATCATTCCGATTTTGCAGTGGAGGGTGAGGCGTGCTGGAAGGGAGAATTGGCTGGCGACGATTAAGCCAGGCACCAAAGGGCTTTTGAGATCTAGTCCCACGTGCAGACAAACAACATCTTCTGGTGAATGGGAAAGTCTGGTTGTCAGCCAGGAGTGCAGTCATGTGCCACATCAAATTCCTTCCTTGGGCAGGCTTTTTTTTTTTTAATCACCTATGGAAAATGAGCAAAGGAAGTCAGAGTAATTAGGAGGTAATGAAGTTGTCAGAATAAGCTATTGACCGAAGAGCAGACAAGGGACTAGATGAAAAATTTAAACGTTTCTAATTTAGCCGATGTGGAAGCTGCACAAGCTCTGGCCATGTGGGGATTCTCCTCGGTGCCTAATGAACGCGCTGTTCTGGGCAAAGCAAGGAGCCTCCGGAAGACAAAGGAAGAAGGGATCAAGGTCACGTCTACGGTGGTGATGGTGAGCGTAATAGAAAACATAATCAATTCTTTACATTTTTATCCACCCTCGCAAAGCACTTGAACATACATTATCTCATTCAGTTTTCATAGGTGCTTAAGGGGGAAGAAACAGGTGCAAGGGTGGGTGCTTGAGGTCAGAGAATGTGCCGACACGTTGGTGCTCATGGCCACGGTGCCCGAATAGCTGCCTGTTGCCTGATAATCTCGTATAAAAAGAAAAACCTGCTTCTTGACCATCAGAGAAGAATCTCACGAAAGTATCGCTAATTTAAGAGAAAGGCAGAGGAGGGACTTGATACGCTTCTGCTGCAGGAGAAACCCAGTATCCAATAATCATGGGAACTGAGAGTTGCGTGTTCATGAAAGTCTCAGGCCTGGAAATTATCACATGTGCTCAGTTTTACTCCTAAACTTCGAATGTCTGTTCCAGACAGCCCAGGGCTTGTGCGTGTAGGGGCTTCAGCCAGCCTCGAAAGGATCCTGTGAGACACTCGCCCTCCCCTCCCCCACCGCAGGGCTCCCTGGAGACCAGCTCACCTAGTCTCATGACCAGCATAGCTACTGGGGGCGGGGGTGTTGCTGGGTCAGAAGAGCATCAGCAGGACCAGCTCCCAGGGAGATGTGGAAGTGTCATGCGGGTGCATGGGGGGCAGGGGGAAAACTGGGATGCATGTGACTCCTGGCCTCTCCCTGGGCACAGGTGGCAGGTTCCCCTATCCCACATTCCCTGGGAGTGCAGCCCAGCTCAGTTCTAGGAAGGGAAGCCAGCCAGGCCCAGCGACACAGGCCTGTAATCCCAACACTCTGAGAGGCTGAGGCATGAGGATCACCAAGTTCAACTCCAGCTTGGGCAATGTAGCAACTTAGTGAGACCCGGTCTCAAAATCAAACACAAGAAATGGGCTCAGGATAAAGCTTAGTGTGAAGGCTCTGGAACCACTTCCCAGAACCACCACACACACACACACACACACACACACACACACACACACACACACACACACACACACAATGGTAGCCATTGTGTACTGGCCAGGAGAAAGGGGAAAGAAAGCAAAAGGCTTTCTGCAAAAGTGGGTTTAGAAATTACTTTTAGTGCCAGAGTTCCTTCATCAAATGTTTGAATGCCAGCTCCCATTCTGATTCCTCTCTTCCTCTGACCTCTGAAGCTTGCAGTCACGTATTTTAGCCACAGTCACCTTGAAGTCCTTCGGCAGTATGGTGCTTCCTTTCAGACTATTTTCTATCCACTGACCAACTAACTGTGTCTCCTTGTTCCTCCCTTTCTGAGACTTGTAATCCCTGTAATTAATTCCTCCTGCAGGATTTAACTCTCTCTCTCTCTCTCTCTCTCTCTCTCTCTCCCCTCCCCCCAAGAATTTGCTTGGAAAAGCTGTAAATACACCTGTTCCTCTATCAATCAATTACCTGTGCCCAGTAGGAAGAGGTTGGAGACACCCCACAGCCACACTGACTGGCCTCATTTAAATCCAAGACCATGAACCTAGAGCCTCGGGGCATCCTTTACTGCTGCCAGGCAACTCCTCTCAACTCCTGGGTCTTTTTATTCTCCCTCTCCTAGGCAACCAGTCACATCTTTTTTGCCTACAACCCCCCAGCTCTCCTTGCACTCAGTGGGCAGCATTGCCCCCTACTTTGATGGTGTTCAGGTGAGCAACACCATTGGAAATTCCCTAAATCTCTTACACATCAACAGGCAACTGTGACTTCTGTGCCATGCACTCACCCTGGAGCACCCACACCCACTGCTGTGCCTTCTCATCTGGACAGGTTGTGTACCTGCAGATCCTTACATTATTTTCTTGAGCTGGTTTTCTCTTGTCTACAGGGGAACTGGCCCAGATTCCCAATTCCATTATTTCAGGGTAAGTCTGGCATAAGGAGGGCACTGACGGGGCCTACAGGGCCTGGATAAGAGAAGGCAGGTAGGCCCACCTTTCCCTGCATCTGTTGGATGCTCCCAACTGTCAAGGTCATGGTGACTCTCACCCCCGCTGTGGTGCCCAGCAGATCTGCTCTCTGTCCTCCAGGGCTGGTGATGGACAATTTCCTATTGCTGCTCATCCATGAGTTACCACAGTTGCCGGCTTGTCATCTGTGAGTTTTGATTATAGCTAATAACTTATAAAGTTATTATTGTAAGTTATCTACAAAGTTCTAGAGACCTGCTTACCATACAGAAACAGCAACAATACTGTTGTGCACTTAAATTTTTGCTAAGAAGGCAGATCTTATGTTCAGCTCTCTTACTACAAAGGAAAACAAACAAAACAAAACAGTCTAGACAAAAATTTTGGAGGTGATGGTTAAGTTCACAGTGTGACTATGGTGAGGGCATCATGGGCGTACACTTGTCCTCAAGCATAAAGTTACATATTAAATACGCCCTTTAGAATTTCAATCATACTTAACAAAGTGGTTTGCACATGCCTGTTGTTGTAAGCATATGTAAAGCGATATCCCTTCTCTTGGCTAAACTGTAATTGATTGAGTTTTTAGAATTGGGAGTAACGTTTCTTATTCTTAGGCACAAAAATTGTACAAAAATGCTTGATTAAAGTTATGATGACTGGAAATCATTTGGAAAATCTGTATGTGGAAAGAGAATAGGGACGGAGGGTGGCACAAGAAAGCAGGAAAGGGGGAAAAGCGAGTATAATGGGGATGCAATATGGACATGTGTAGTTTCTCAAGTTTAATGTAACTATTGTACATCAAAAATTCATTCTTATAAAAATAATTACCTTTTGGAAATTTTTTTTAAAAGTGAATTTGCTTTTCTTAGGGAGAGTGGGCAGGTAGTACTGGGGATTGAGCCCAGGGACTTCCCGCTAAGTAGGGCCACAACCCTTTATTATGTCTGTTTTGAGACAGGATCTCCCGAAGTTGCCAAGGCTGGGTTCCAACTTGTGGTCCTGCTGCCTCAGCCTCCAGTTGTGATGAGACCACAGGTGAGCCACCATGCCCAGCCTGACTCTGCTCTTTAAGCTGAAGCTGTGGGACCTTGTCGTACAGCTCACCGCCTCCTCTGTTCTTTCAGATCACTGCAGGTGCCATCAGTTTCTGTCCTCCTCCCAGAAGTTGAGCATTTTCTTTGACGCATGACACGTAACCATCCTTAGAACAAGCTGATCTGAAATCCCGATGAGTTGCCAGAGGGTCCTCACACTGTGGATGGCTTCACGTGACCTGCTTATGGGGTGCTGGCGACCTGTTCCCAAAGCTTAGGCTCTGCTGGGCTAGAGATCTCACTCTTCCCAAGGGGCCCAGCACTTGTCATTTTCAACTGAAAGGTGAGGCTGTCAGTGGGCTCTTGCTAACAGGCAAACACCAGACACTCTCACTACTAAATGGCGATTGACCCCAGTGACCAAGCGGACATTGAATGCACCCTTGCAGGCACCAGAGAATCTCACAGAACTCCCATACTCAGTGGCAAAAACCACTGAGCAGCTCACAAAGGAAGGTTTGCTAAGGACATGACCCTCAGGAATAAAAGTTTGTGTCATGCCCACTCCCACTCCCGCAAGAAAACAACAAAATGCTGCTTGGGATGAGGGGAACCTCAAACAGTGGGTTGAAGAAAGACACTGCAAAGTATCAACCATGGTCTCTAACCAGGTCCACAAACAAACCAGAAGCTGTGCCTGTGCTTGTTATGCAAATGCAACCATTGGCTACCTCTTCCTTTTCCCCCCTCTGCTGTTATGCATGCACACAGTTGCTAGTGCTGAATTTTATCATGTCACCACTGAGTTTCTGAGGCCCCTGACCAGGAGGGGCCTCCGTGCACCCTAGAGAGCCTTGCCGTAAGTGCTACAGGGTGACTGGGGGTACAGGTGTCTCCCTTTGCTGGGGAGAAGGTAAGAGAGTTTCTTTTTAATTACTAGATCCTGCTTTTGCCTACCATGAGAGAAAGATGCTGTCATTTGAGTTGGAGGCAGAAATGTGAGAAGGAATCCTAAGTAGTGAAAAGAAGCTCGCTCTGGTCCCAAGCTAGCCCGAAGTCAGGCCCTTTCTCTGCCCCTCCCCAGCATGGCAAATGCCACTTCAGTAGTTCCCTAGTAAGTCGTGCTCTCCCTTGGAGCCCAGGCTGGCCCTTGACTCATTGTGGTCTGTGGGTACCATGGATGTGATGCGCTATGGTTTAGCAACTGGCCTTTCAACATGGTGGATCTGGCTGTGATGTGAAAACTCTGTCTATCCCAAGACTGATATGCCGCCACCGAGTCCAGGGATGTAGGAGGGTGTGGGAACTCCACCACTGGAGATCTCAGGCCGACTGTGCTGGCTGAGCGCCCAGCCAGCCCCAGCGCCAACCTGCCACTACGTGAGCAGCTCCTTTCCAGGAGGGACCCTTCTACAGCCCCAGGTCTCATCCTTGCTGAGGCTGCCAGCAGCCTCCAAGGGACCCAGATCCAACTTTGGAGATTAAGAAGCAAATAAAGCAACACGATTCTAAAAGTTTTTTATTTATTTATTTTTTTTTTTTTTTTGAGACAGGGTCTCACTGTTAGTCCAAACTGGTCCTGAGTGCATTATGTAGCCCAAGCTGGCCTAGAACTCACAGCAATCCTGCCTCAGCCTCCTGAATACTGGGATTATCGGCATGTGATACTGTGCCCCTTATTATGTGGTGCTAGAGGATCAAATCTGGGGCTTTGATCTTCCTAGACAAATGCTCTAATCACTGAGCTACGCTTTCGACCCTAAGATACAATGTGACCTTCAACACAGACATCCCATACAAGAAAGAGATGCACATACTCAAGCTTAACGTAAACATTATGTGTTAATACACACACACACACACACACACACACACACACACACACACACACATATATATATACACACATATATGTATGATATATATATATAGAGAGAGAGAGAGAGAGAAAGTGACCAAAATATACAATTTAGGCTTAATTTAAAAACTATTACAGTAAAAAACCTATTGCCACTAATTCTCCCAAAATATTCCCCCTTGCTTCTGAAAGACTTCCATCCCGTGGTTCTTGCCGCTGTCTGGTGCCGTCCTGGAAGTCCTCTATCTTGGGTGACTTTATAAAGTGTAATCAGAAATGAGCTGCTGGCTGCGACGGAGTGCCACGCCATAGGAAACCAGCGTCGGGAATGTCACAGGTGTCCCCATCCGCCTCGCTCAGAGTCGCAGTGCAGCCTCTCCAAATCCAAATGGCCCGGCGCTGATGGGACGCGGAGACAACAGACAGCGTCCAGAGCTGTCGGTGACATGTGGCCGAAGCCAGCGGGGGCTTTTGAGGAATGTGGCAATGGAACGTACTGCTTTTGTTATGGTAGTTTTTAATTTATGAACTTATTGGACCGTACTTCACACACACCCATTGAGACAGGATGCTCAGCGTGCCCCTCTCTTTCCGGCTGCCTTGTGCTCTGGTCCTGCAAGCTCGCTCCCCTCCCCTAGGGACTTACAAGGCACGTTGTCCTCGCCCTGCGCTGGAGGAGGCAGGCAGGGGCAGGCCACGCCATCCCAGGGCGGCTGCGCTCAGCAGAGGGCCTGCGGCCCCTCCGCGCAGGTGCTCAGGGGCAGGCTCTGTAGGCCGCGCTGCGCCGGCCAGTGCGGTCAGCAGGAGGGGCAGGCGGGAGGGGGCAGCGTGACGTGGGCATCTGCGCAGTGGCTTCAGCTGTTGCCTGCGGCGTTATTCTGTGTTCCCGGTGCGCGCTGGGCAGCTGCTTCAGCATGCTCCTCCCACTCCGAGGTCGGGGCGTGGCTTCTGCTGCAGCCGAGCAGAGTCCTGCTTTCCGGGTCTTCAGTTCCTGTGAGATTAATTCCCTACATTAAATTCTCTTCGAAGATAGTAAGGAATTTGTGTGTCCCGGTTGGATTCTGATGGATGCCTCACTTCTGGCATCCGTAAATTCTCCTTGTTCTCTTTTACGTCCCCATTGTTTTGATAATCCCTGAGCCCCTAGAACAACCCCAACATGCTCTGCGCCTGACATCGGGCTTGCAGTGTCTCCGACACAGCTCTCAAAATGCCGCCTTTCCTCAGGGCCTTTGCACTTGATGTGCTCTCGGCCTGGGGTGCCCATCCTTCGAATGTCGCGGAGCTCACTGCCCCCCTCCTCCTGTCCTCTGCCAGACACCGCTCCGACGGCCACCCAGCCGGCTCCTGCTCTCCTGTGCTCGCTCGCCCCCTTTGCCCTGCCTTTTCTCCTCTTGTCCCCGTAGGCTATGGCGCTATGGTCATTGAGCACCAGGCGGCTTCTTTGTCCATTACTGTCTACTGCCCCTGCCCTTCTACAGAAAGTTGGGGGGTCGGCTTCTCTCTCGCTTTCATCCCCCATCTGTCCTCCTGCCTCAGACAGGGCCGGGTAGGGCTGGCACGTCGTGACCCTTCGCTGTGGAAACGGGTGATATCACCTCATGGAGAATCTCAGTGTCTGCAGCGGAGAAAAACCAATGCCCATGGCTGAGGCAGATGCAGTCGCGGAGACGCTGGGTCGCATCCTGCCCACTTCTCTCTCCCGGAGATGTTCCCTTTGGGGCCACTGAACACAGCTGGAAACCGGATCTCTGAGGCCCCTGAAAGACCCTAGATTTTTCCCCACATATAACTAGTGTGAGCTCATGACTGTTGATTTGAACCCAGGGGTCTTCCTATTGAGTTATATTACCCGTCCTTTTAAAAAGTTTTATTTTGATATTGAGTCTTGTTAAATTAATCCAGTCTGGGATCGATTTTGTTATTATCTTTCTGCTTCTGCTTCTCCGAGTGCTGGGATTCCAGGCACACTCTGCCACATTGGGCCACACAATTTGTTATTTGTGATCCATTACAAAGTTTGTTTCAAAAACACTTTCACTTACTTTTGACAGGTAACTTTCCCTAAACACTTTGGTGGTCAAAGTAAGACACAAAACAAGCAGTTTTTCTTACTGTATAATTTCTCAGAGCCTAAGTGGGCTCATGAGTGTTGTGAATTTCCAACAGTGTCGTGAGTTTCCAAAGTGTTGTGAAATGTGATTTGGATTATTCCCCAAGCGTGTTGTCTACATGCCCCCTTTCATAGGATAAGATCTGGTAAAGCACATGTGGAGGAAAGGAGACCCAACTACTGATACCAGCCATCAGCTCCTCATTACTGCAATAATTTTAACCACCATAAATATTTGACTCATAATTCTGATCTCAATCATTAATATAGTTAGTAGCTCTACATTAATACCAGGCCTTCATTCACATGATCCAAATTAATTATTCATTTAAAATGATTAACTGCAGCTCACTTTTTAGTCCACACTAATTAAAGCCAGTCCAGAGAAGATGTCAAGATGGTAGATGTGAAGGATGATGACTAGACAACTTGGATCGGTTCTGGCTCCATCACAGGAGTGGGACTCAGAGTAGTCACAGAACTCCAAAGCCTCAGTTTCTGTTTTAACTTGGCTGTTCTCATTCATTCTGGGAGTTTCAGCTACTAAGCTCCCCTGGCTACAGGCAGTGAGAAAAAGAAATACCTACTTTCCATCCTTGTCTGGATGGCCTCTGCTGCTTTAATGAGCTTCGTGTCACCTGAGATGTCATGCTGACCCACCGCTGTATTCAGACCCAATGTCACCAAAGGGCTGTGTGCTAAGAGCCTTGTTCCTGGGCGATGCTACTGGGAAGTGGTAGAACCTTACGGGACAGGGCCTAGCAGGAGGTCTTCCAGTCCTCGGAATGTGCCCTCCCTTGGGACCAGGGAACCTTGGTCTCTTCCATGACCACGAGGCAAGCAGTCTTTCTCTAACACTCTCCACCAAGATGGGCTTCTTCCTCACCACAGGCCCACAACTCCAGTGCTCACCGAACGGGGACAGGCGCCTCCAAACCTGCAAGCCAAAACAAACATTTTCTCTTTACCAGCTATTTTTTGCAGGTGTTTTGTTATGGTGACGGAAGGCTGACAAACATGCCTGCTATATGCCAGACAGCGTCTTCCCAGCCTCTGTCATAGTGATCACAAAAATGACTGACAGTGCTTCTTTGCCATAGTTATTTTTTAGGAGTGTGTATTTGCACTGTAATAGTTACTTTCAACCTGGGGGAATTGGTGCATGTATGTATTATATCTGAATCATTTTTAGCTCTCCTTCCTTTCCCACCACCTCCCTCCCCCATTCCCAGATCATTTTGCCATCAAAAGCCAGACTGATGGAGTGGGGCTGCTGTAGTGGTCTCAATCTAGCTACACCTTACACATGTACACACAGCGTGTTGTGTTTGTGAGGGCAGAAAAGCAATATATGGCAAGGCTGAAAAAGGGTATAAGAGACCAGGCAGACTGTGGGAGTAGAGCGGCAGGAAGGACAGTACTTTTCCAAGGAAGGCTGTGGGGTCAGCAGCTTGAGGGCATCCTCTTCTCAGCAGAAGCATTTCCATCTGTAATGAGAATCGGGTCCCCAAAGGTTGAGTGTGAGTCAACAGCCCAGGGGTAGAATGTCAATTGGATGTGCTTGGTTATTTAGAGCTCTGACTAGAAAGCTGGAGAGAACATTCCCCTTCCACTGCCTGGGGTCCTGGGGGAGTCACACCCAGACATTCCCTAACTTAGGATGGTCCAACTTAGAGTTCTTTAATGTTAAGATATTGTAAAAGCAATTTACACTCTACAGAAATTATGCTGCAAATTTAGATCTTTTATGGGACAGTGACATTTTGCATAAAATTCTCTCATGGTGAGGGGCTGTGACAGTGAACCACAACTCCCAGTCAGCACATAGGATCATAGGGGGACACCACGAAACTAGAGTGCCCTATGTTACTGAACTAGGTTGACTGGTAGGTTATATGTATTCAGTGCCTATTGTACTTAATGATATTTTCAGCTTCGAATGGGTTTATCAGAATGCAACTCTATCCTGAGTCCAGAAGCATCTGCATGAGAGAACAGACAGAGAACAGCCAGTTCTCATCTTTTAGGTGAGAGACAGACAAAGCACTTGAGTTGGAGCAGTTCAGTGTACAGCTTTTCTGAGTCTTTGAGCTTTTCTCAATGCTGTAAATGACGTATCACATACCTTTCGAGAGAACGGTCCTGTCATTACACAGTTGCACTCATTTAGAATTACAAAGGAGGACTCCAAAAACATTAAATCTAAGGATGCAAATGAAACAACCTCAAATAATCAAGAAAAGTGTCACCCAAGGTTGGAGACAGGGTAAGGTGTCTTCCCCAAGTGTCCAGAACTCTTGGAGCAATTCTGAGCTGAAATCCTTGGCTTAGAAAATATCAGAACGGGCTCACTGGTACAGATCTGTGATTGTAGCACCCTGGCAGGCTGAGACAGAAGGCTCGCATGTTCAGCTCAGGCTGGGCAGCTTGGCGATTCAGCAATAACTGATTTCAAAATCAGAAGCAAGAAAGGCTGGGAATGGAGCTAACTGTGAAGATCATGGGCCTGATCCCCAGCATCCCGCCTCTACCCCTCTGCCTGACATGAACCTAAGCCAAGAAAACCCATCTCATTGTACCAGACAATATTTAAAGTTATAAATCCAAACCCTGAGTCTAACCTGAGTGGGAAAATACAGTACAAACAAACCAAAGTGGGTCCTTGAGGCAAGATCTGGCTCCCCCACTGATTACCCCAGGTGACCTTTTCAGTAAGTCCTTCCTGTTGAGTTTTGTTCCTCCATTCATAAAACTGAGGATCTGCTCCTGGTAGAATATGGCAGACACATGGCACGGATTTCTATGCTTACACTCTTTTTGCAAAGATGGGCAATGTCACATGATTAAAACACTCTTACCCACCAGCTCAAAAGGAGTCTTGGAACCCTTTTCAACAATGTGCTCTGGGGAATCACGCCCCAGATGGCCTGGGCATCCTTGAAGCAGTAAAGTCAAAAATTCCTTTTGGTGCAAGTAGGCTTCTCAATTCTACACAAAGCAAGCTTCCTTCTGTGAATTCTGGGCTCTGCACTTCCTTTCTGGTGTTACTACTACCTCCCCCTGCTACCTTCCATTCACACCAATGATGGTTAAGAGTTAGGGCCTGGGGAGTCCTCACCACGGGCCACTCATCCCAAGGTATGTGCCACTGAAAGTCCCCTGTGGCCTAAGGTCCCGAATGCTATGGACAATCTTCTGATTAAAAAAAAAAAAAAATTCAGAAGACAAAGTCCAGTACCAAAAGGCATCTTAATGACTAAATCCCAGCTGTTTTTTTTTTTTTTACAACCAAACATTTTTAATTGGCTGTCCTTGGAGATGCCTTCTCTGTGGTGTGTTGAGGAATGTCCCTGCCTGGCATCCTTGTGTGAAGGGCACTTTGCAACTTTCGGTGCTAATTATCCTCTGGAGGGAAGAGAAGAGAGAGACCCCAACCTGCAGCTGCCTCCATAATATAGGTTACCTCTCTGGAGCGGGTCTTTTGTTATTTCAATTTCCTCAAGCTCATTATGCGGAGGAACCTATGAACTCTTGATTAACCAGCTGGGCTCCACATGAACAGAACACTTGGTTTTTGGTAAACTTTCCCGAGTCCTCTTCTCAAAGGGCAAGTGGCAAATGACAACAAAACAAGAACACGGGAAGAGCACCTCAGAGCAGCAAAGACACGTAGGACAAAGGCGTGCGTGTCTGGATGGCATTTCTCTCTGTATATTTTTTTTTTTGTTGTTGTTGTTGTTTTAGTTCCTAAAAGCAGCAACCATGTTTTCGCCCACGGTTCCATGGGTCAGGAGCTCAGATGTGACTGAACATGGGGCATCGTTCACACTGTGCCGCATCTTATCAGTTCCGCCAGCTTGTTTTGGGTTAGAAGACCCCAAAACAACCCCATGCATGAGTGTGGTCCTTAGGATGAGCTGTTAGCCAAAAGCCTTGTTTCATTTCTTGCAGGCTTCCTTCGCTTCAGATGGCATCCTTGTGTGAAGGATGTACGGCACTGTTTCCTGTTGCTATAACAAAATGAAAGAGGCTCAGTTACTTATAAAGAAAAGAGGCTTGTTTAGTTCACAGTTTTGGAGGCTGACACTCTCAGGTTGGGAGGCCACATCTGTCCAGAGCCTTGTGTTATGTTACAGTGTGGCACAGGGCGTCACATAGCTGGTATGTGTGCCACTGTGCTAGAGCAAGAGCAAGGTTACCTGGGGAGAAAGGAAGAAGGCATGACCTGGGAAGCTGGTGTGGCTTTGTGATGGCCGCTCCATGGGTACCAACCTCATCCTGCAATACTTAACACACTCCTGTAAAATAGACATTAACTCCTTCCAAGAGCCCCGTAACCCGACATCTCCCACCCGGCTCCTTTTCCTGAAAGTCCTGCCACCTCTGAATACTATCACATAGGGAACAAAGCTGACCGCGTGTGAACCTTTAGGAGACAAACTGTGTCCAAACCATGAGTTTCTCATCAGCCAGGAATCTAGGCTAAGAAGCTGGCTTCTAAGGATTTAGATTCTTTTTCAAGCTTACAACACTCCTTTCCCTGTAATTAGTATGAGGAAAACATCAAGAAGTCATTGGTAAGCCAGGAGTAGGGATGTCCACCTGTAATTCTAGCACTCTGGGAGGCAGAAGCAGGAGAATTATAGTTTCAAGCCAGCCTGAGCAGCTCAGGACCAATACAACAATAAAATGGCAAGGCACCAGAAGCCAGTGCTACCCACTGCGCCCATCACTGCTGTCACCATCATCATCAGAACCAAGATAATGAAATATGACAAGACAGAAGCCAGCTCAGGGGTCCTGTTCTGCCAGTTAGTGAGACCCTGTGTCAACACAAAGAAGGCCAGGGACGTAGTTCAGTGCAAAGAAGAAGATGGAGAGGAGGAGTTAGCAGTAGTCGTGTGGGCATAAGGAAAGGAGATTCCAGTTTGGCCACTGCCATTGGGATCTGATGACGTCTACCTCTTGGGCTTCTGCTGATTCAGGGGCGCCGGTACCCTGGATGTTTGGGGTAGGGCGGCTTGCGTGCCTTTCATTAATTCACTTTGTTCAGTATGAATTAGATAGAAGTCTTGGCATTCTCGGTGTGAGACTTCTTTCAACTTCTCCCCAGTACACAGCGTTATGGAGTGTAAACCATGTGTCAGTTATAAGCCCATCCTTCAAATCCACTGCCCACATGTGCAGCCTCTAATTTATCTCATTACCCACCTGGCTACAGACTTCAACAGCTGTTCCATTTCCCCCAAAGAATCCACTTGTACCAAACCATCACTGAGCAATGCGGATTAATTGACAATTATGGAATGGAGAAAATTTACATAGCACAATCCTCAGCAAAATCAAGAAAAGATACATTTCCCCAGGTAGACATCTCTCTTTTCCGATTCCCTTGGGCACAGGGTCTTTGGGAGCTTTTTCTCTCTCCTAGTCCCTCTCCCTGGACTTCCTTGGATCCACCACCATCTTGGCCTGGTATTTCCAGGTCTTTTTAAATTTAACATCACCTGAAAGAGGGCATCCCCTTCCTCCTTAATTCTTCACCTTTTCCTGTAAAACCTTTTTTTGGGTAAGAGCTCAGTGCATGAAGATGGCACCACCACTGGTGTTGCCACTATCATTATTATACTGAGATAACAACGATATGACTCCAGCCTAGAAGGCCATGCAGCAACTCCGCTGCTGATTCACTTGCCCAACAAACTTGGGCAGAGGGTCCGGGTGCCTGTGAGACGCTGCTAGTCGCTAGTGCAAGGGTGAACAACACATGCCCCCATGGGTCCTGCATTCTGACCTATAGACTAATGAACTGAAGCAACAGAAAATAAATACATGCTGTGATCAGAAATAAGAGAAATTGCCTTGGACAGGTGGCGGTGAAGGGCTTCCACGAGGGTGGGCGTGTAGGTGGAGATCTGAAGGGTGGAAAGAAACACTAGCTTTTCCTCTTGCTGAACTCTTGTTCCATGCTACCCGTGTCTTGCTTTCAAGGAAAAAAGCCTGAGGAATGTTAAAAAAATTAATATGAATGGCACTAAGTTGGTGAGGGACGGGGTGTGTTCTGGGGAGCGTGGAATACAGAGAGCATGGGAAATGGTTCAGGATGTAGGATAAGGGTGTAGAGGCAGGTGGGGCTCTGACCAAGTGTGACTTCAGAGTCGTGTCAGGGATGGACGACCAGTGCAGATACTATAGAGATACAGGGCTTATCACACAGGTGAGAGGCACAGGGAGGTGGACAGATAGATGAGGAGCTGAAGGATCAGAGAAATGATCCTTAAAGTATCACCCTGATAGACCAGTAAATGCCTGAAGGTAAGCCCCAGGTTAGAGACTGGCCTGGCCCGATACCAAAGCCGTGATGGGGAGTTTGGAGGAGGTCTCTGCAGCTGTGGTCTTTGGGAAGGGCAACATTACGTAACTCCTACCTTTGGTATTAAAGCCCTGTTCCTGGGCTTGGCCTGCAGCTGGGAGAGTGAGCTGGGTGCAAGGGATGGCGGAGACGTGAGGCCTACTGACGTCCACCAAGCCTGTTTATGCCCATGGTTGGCCACACACATTTCTGATTGTAGTAGCTCTTCCTTTCCTCCACTCAGCCCTCTCCTTGGCTGACCCTAACCCAGGACTACAGAGGGAAGGGGCTTGGGGAATAGTCCCCACTGCACTCACAGTTGAGGGGTTGAATTTGGTGCTCCTAGAAAGTGCCCCGTCTTTCCCATCCAGAGCATGTAACAGCAGACACCTGCCTCAGTGGCCCCACCCTTTACTTCTCTGGTCACCACATTTCTTCTGTGGTTGATTATGACTAATAAAGTTCCTATGTTGAGTATATTAGAATAATTACCTATTTTATCTTCACATTAGCACTTCACATTAATTAATGAAGTGAAACTGTTAAATCAGATTAATAACGGATGCGACAGATGTACATGCTCATGTGTGTGTGGACGTGTGGGTGTTGCTCTTGTTGCACTGGCTACTAGGCAGTCTGAAATAATCAGAACTCTGGATTAACATACATGCTACATAGCAACAGAAATGATAGGTAGAGTGTGGTAATTCAAAAATGTAAAGTGCGTGCACATATCTTAGTTTCCAAGGAAAGAAAATTCACTGAGTATCAGAAAGAGAAAAGGAGTTGAAAGCTGGAATGGGAATTGTAAAGTTTTTTTTGGCATTGTTGTTTTGAGATACGGTCTTGCTGTGTGGTCTTGGTTGGTCCTAAACTCACTCTGTAGCCCAGTTTGGCCTCAGACTCACAGGAATCCTCCTGCCTGAGCTTCCTGAATATGAGGATAACAGACATGCACCATGTCTGGGTTAGGGAATGTAAAATCTCATACTAGAAATGTCCTGGTGTTCTCCAGATAGTATCCAACTTAGGAAAAAATGGCCAAATGCTTGTGGGCTTAGGTTGCAATTGCCTATAGGCACAAGCAGTAAGAGTGGGAGCTTCCGGTAGGTGGAATGTTGTGACTAAGACTGCATAAGCCTGTAGCCATAAAAGACCTAAATTCTTAGTATAAATAGAATCAGCAAAAACTTTATCAACACTGAGAATTTACAAAAAAGTTTCTTCGCACCCAGGGTGCAATGAAAAATCAAAATGCCAGCACTTCATTACTGATGAGTTTGGAAAGTGATCATAATATAAGTACTTCAGAAAAATCTAGCCAGCAGATTAACACAAACAGTGGTTTCTCGTTTGTAACTCCCCTAAAGCCCTTGACAGAAGCCAAGACAGAGTAGGTAGAGATGCCGATTCACTCCCCAAACACATGCATCCCCCACAAGACAAGGCAGGAGATGAATTAACAATTAACAGGGACAAAATACACCAGGAAGTGATTCACTGTGGAAGAATATTAATGACCGCGATCATTAGGGCAGCCAACACTTTGTAGGCTTTCAGACAGCAGGATAGTCCACAAGGAACTACAAATAAGACTTTTCTTTTAAGTATTAGATCAACAGAAGAAGAGCAACCAGAGGAGACAATAAAATATTCTAAGAAAAGGCAAAATTACTTACACGTGAAACCAAAATCGTAAGTAATTTAGAGCAAAATAGAAAGAGATGATAGAAAACAGGGTGATGGACTGTGTGGAGATGGGTAGGGAGTCTGCAGAAAGAGGGAGATGGGAGGGCAGGAGAGGGATGTAAAAATGATTAAGACGTGACATTGTGGGTGTCCGTGTTTCCCAAGATGGAGGTCATCGTTGTGTACTGCAAACATACGCTGATACAAAATAAGAACTATGGAGGATAAGGCCTCTTGAGGCTCAGGAGCCAAGCCCACAACTTACTATGAGATTTGTACTCAGAAAACAAAAAAAAGAGAAATTGAATGATTAGACATTCATAATTGAGTTCCAGAAACCAAAAATCCAATCAAATACCGACTAGATGCAGCTGAAGGAGTGACCAGCGCAGTGGGAGATCAGTGTGAGGAAGGGGGTGCCGCGAAAATTGAGAGACGAAACGCAGGAAGCGGAGGCAGGAGGGGACCCATCTCCCACCAGCATGGCTGCGGAGGCGGGGAAAAGACAGAGGGGACAGTACCAAGGATGCCACTGTGGACTTCCACGCAGGGGGGTCAGGCGCGAATTCTTACCGAGAAGGGCTGGGAAACCTTGTCCAGGCAAAAGAACGAACGAGTGGTGGCTCTGATGCACCCAGTCCCATTCTGAATCAGAAGCGCTGCCTTGTGCCCAGCAACCTCTATGGCAAAGGAGACTTAGGCATTTCCTTGAAGGGTGAAATCATAACCAGTCATAGCCTAAACCTACCTGCAAACATGAAGCTGGCAACCAGCCTTTCCTAAAACATGTCCGTGTGTCTGTGTGTGTGTTTGTGTAGCGCATGAGAGTTTTGGGAACAATTCCCAGGCCCTGCACTGAACTTCATCCCCAGCTTTGTTTAACTTTTTTTTTAAATGTATTTTTAAAAACAGAGTATCCTCCAACATAGGATATTCCTGCCTTGACCTCCCAGAATGCTAGAGTTACAGGCAGGGTCACTGCATGTGGTTCCAAGCTGTATTTATTTATTTATTTATTTATTGCTTTTGGAGTTGCTAAAGTGCAGAAGGGAAGAGGGTTCCCTGGTCAACGAGGTCTGGAAAACACTATATAGCATTTACATATAAATAGTATATTTTCTGTAGGGCAAATATGAGTCGTTACTATATTAAACTTTCCAATAATTCCAGAATGAAGACCTTTATTTGTGTGTAAAACCCATTTCATCCCAAATACCATGTAAGGATTATTGACTTTGAGAAGCTTGTGTGTCCAGCTTTGCACAGCACGGGCCTAAGTAACTATGCAACTTTGCTTAAATGCTACCTTTGTTAGGGAGCATATTACTTACCAAGGAAGTTAATTTTCAGACAGTTTTTAATGACAAAAAATTTTTATACTGAAAAGAGATGTTTTACAACTTATTTTTTGGTGTTAATTATACCTATAAGATTAAAAAGAAAATGTGTTACGTTGTGACATAATAACAAGTGAGTCACATAACTCAATATTTTACACATTTTCCCCTACTTCTTCATGTACAAAGCAGCTCCACATGAATGGAACCTCTGCTGTGATTTCTTCACTTTGGGCACATGCTGAGGAGCAGTCTCTGTCTTGGTCATGTGACGAGGGAGAAAGTAGGATTCAGGAATCACACGATTCTTAAATTTCAGTTGTAACCAATACAGGGGTACTTTCAGTTGCATTTCATTGGTCAAAACAAGTCACATGGCCCAGCCAGTTACCAGAGAGGATGATATGATATGATCTCCCCAGGGATAGGGCAGCCAATATTTGGGAACCATATTGTAACTTGTTCTATTGTCAAATATGTCCTAAGTACTCGGAGATGGCCATCAAGTGTTTCGCACCCTTGTCTTCCCAGTGTCTCAAGTTTCCAATTTCTTTCCTGTTCTATGATAGCATGATTTTAAGTTTCTTAGGTTCTCCCTTCCCTGCAGATAATTGTTATAATAATATACTATGGATAGAAGCTTGGGGATATGCTTTGCCCTTTACTGGCAAAATGTTCACAACTGTAAGGAGTAAGGCACTTGTTTTAGTCATTGTACAACTTCAGAGACAGAGAACCTGAGGCTAGTGAATTTATGAACTTCCCCAGAGGCCATGCAAGTATGAATCCCAGCTCCTAACCTCAAACATGTGCATGGCCACCCAAGGTAGCTCTGTTCTCTGGGTACACACAGAGGCAGAAACCTCATTGGCGTCTTTCTCTCCTTTTAAGGGCATATACTGTGGGACGTAAGTGTCCAAAAGTGAAATGGACGTTCTGTGATGCTCCATTTGGACGAAGAATATGACTATTCTGGCATGGCTTTCAGAAACGCAGTGCCTTCCAAGCACCTGGGGTCCCTTCCTGCATTCAATGTGCATTAAAACCAGCTGCATAACCTTAGGTATAATAATCAACAGAAGAATTTATGAACATGATCTAGATCACAGGTGGAAAAGTGCTTTTCTTTATAATCAGCTCCAATTTTTAAGTGACCAGCTCACACAACATGTTAAGGAGAATCCTGAGGACTTTTAAGCAAGGGTGGCACAATCAGTGGGTGGAGCCTGACGACAGGGCAGAAGGTATAAGGTGATCACATATACGTTGAATATTCAAGTTTTTAAGCATAAAAGCCACATCGCCTTAATCGTGCTCAAACTAACCCACCCGCTACAACGCTGCTACTCTATCCCGTCAATCTTCCTACTTCCGGAGGCAGTTCCGGGGTTCTCTTCCATGAGTGTCTCTCGTTGCCCTGTTCCAGGTGCCTCCATGTCCTGGATTACATAAAAGCATTTGCCTTTAGTGGTCATTTTGACTTTGGAAGGAGTCAAGTTGGACAGTGCCAAGTCGGGGGATGGGGTGGATGACTACATGCTGCTACGTTCTCATGGGCCTGCCTGCCACCGGATGGCCCTCAGCAGCAGCAGTCCCCAGGTTTTTTTGTATTACCTTGTAAAGCCGCACAAACAGCCTTCCAGAGCTGCCTCAGAAAGTAGCAAGAATGATGGGATAAGTATGTTCAAAAAGAGGTATTATATTAAGGGGAATTAATGTTAGTCTGTCTTTTACCATAATAGTGTTTAAAAACTAGAATTCACTGTACTTTTTTAATCATACCTTGTATGGTTATCCATATCCACCATTAGTTAGAAAGAAAAATTACCCATGTGACCTAGGGAATGGATGTCTTCCCACAAACACTGAATTAATACTGGACATTATGGAAAAAGGAAGAGAAAATCTAATTTTAGCATGTTCGGTTGAGCACATACTTGCCGCAACACAGTGCAGATGGGCAACGCATTCCCACTTCACAAACAAGAAGACAAAGTCTCAGAGATGCCAATGAACACATTCTGAGATCACAGCTTGCAAGTTGCAGGAGCAGCACTGAGTCTGAGGTCTGCGGCCCGACGGTAAGCTACTCTATGCTACTTTCTAAAATCCTCAGAGCTCAAGAAAATGTCGCAGTGCTCAACTAGTGGCCCGATTCCAGGAAACCCAACACCTTTCCAGTCTCATCTTTCCTCTTTCTAGGTGGCTGAAGATTCACTGTTCTCAGAACACAAGCGGCTACGAGGTAAGACGCCATGCCACGCCAAATCGTGCCTCCTAAAGTTGGCAGGTTTGCATCACGACTTTACATAAACGCTCCTGGCACTGACAGCGGGCGGCAGGCAGGAGTGCGGCTCTGCCATGCGACAAATATAGAACTGCTGTCCTCAAAGCTTTAACAAGAGACTAACCCTCAAGGGAGACGCCATGCAATAAATAATTTTTGCCATAACACACTCCTTTCCTTTGCATAAATTTAACACCCCTTTCTCTGTTCAATATGTGATCTTCCTGCTAACTCCACACAGATGGAAATAGCTCTGGTAAGATGTGATAAAAGGCAAGTGGCGGAAGGGAAGGGAGACACGACACATTGGATTACGTGACTTTAGCGCTGGCTTTTCTACAAGAGCTACTATTTTTTGCATTCTTCACAGTTAATAATATTCAAAGGGTCAGCACAATGAGGCGAGGCAGGTCACTGGGCTCATGGGCTGCCCAAAGCATCAAATGAAGTGTCATTGGAACGCTAGGGTACTGGCTTCTTTTTTTTCTCTTCTAGGAGCTATCCATCCACTAGCCCGTACCTTTCTTCTGTATAACACTGGCCACAGAATCACGTTCCATGCTCTAGGTGCCAGGCTCAACAGCTATTCCTGCCTTGGGAAGAAGGGATCTGAGAAGTTGTGGTGAAACTCAAATATTCCATTAGTTTATCTTTGGTTTTGTGGGCCAGTATAGGTTGCTATGGAAACTTTGACAGATGCCTGGATGTGAGTGTGTGCACGTGCACATGTGTGTGTGTATGAAATCCCAGAGATTAGATTATTAGATGTTTCAAAATCACCTAAGTAATTTTTTTTTTTATGTTTCATATTCCCCAAACAGGGAGGTTTGGTACCTGACCGATGTCTAATTTGGGATAGTGTGGCATGGCCCCTTTGACCAAAGAAACCTGCATCAGCTTGTTGGTGTCTTCACCTCGAGTAGAAAAGCACACTGACTGAGAAAGGCCCTCCTTGCTGCAGACAGAGGGCACGTGACGAGGCAAGGTCATCCGATCAGTGGTCCTCCCTTCCAGAATTCTGATAACAGCACCCTGTCTTGTACATTGCCTTTCCTTCATCTCATGGCACTTTGTGGCAAACACCAATTACAGTAATTCTGCGCCGAAAGCTTCAGTGTGTCCACATGATCTATATACTCCACTTTGGAAAATCAGGCAACAGGTAGAATTCCAAGGGAGAGGCACTTGGTCAGTTTTGGCCAACTCTTGGAATCTGATGACCAAAGTAAAGGAGATTGAGCCATGTGCAAGGGATTAGCCAGAAGTTTTCAAGTTGCAAGTGATAAAATTGCTAACCCAAATCTATCTAGCTAGGAAATATAAGTGCCAAGGTAAACTGAAACCGAAGAATTAAGCTTACTCTACATTATGGTTTAGATCTAAGAATGCCCCTGAAAAGGGTCGTGTATTCGGAGGTCAGGCCCGTGGCAGGCAGTAAGACCACTGGGGCACTACACCTGTCAGTGGGTCAAACCACAGATGAGCTCATGGCAGAATAGTTATCCAGCATTTGGGGCTTGTCCAAAGGTGGATCTCTGAGGGTGTGAGCTACAAAGCTGAATTCTTGTCCCTGGCCCTCCCTTCCTCTCTGCTCCCTGGCTATGCTGTGATGAGCAGCTATTCTCTTCCATGTTCTTCCAGCATGTCATTTCTGTCTTGGAGTCAGTTGCCTTCGGACCGAGGCATTGGAAACTCTGAACCAAACAACCTGTCCTCCCTGAAGTTATGGGTCTCAGGCATTTTGTTCCAGATACAGGAAAGTGGCTAAGATATCCAGAAGGAGGCAGATCAAGGAGCTCAGATGATCTCATCAGGAATGATCTCTCCTCATCGACTCCTGGCTTTACTTCAACCCACGCCCAAGTTTTTGCAATCCTTTGTCAGCCACCTTCCTCTGGCGTGGTGACAGACGTCTGCACGACCTTCCCAGGCTGAGGTTCTGTCACACTGGCCATTGGAGGAGACAGGGCATTTCTTTTCCAGTGGATTCAGTCTCAGGAGTAGATCTTACTGGTACAGGTTTTGTCTATGGGGAATTATTAATTCCAATTAACATCTTAAGCCGTTTTCTCATCGGGTTTTCTCATCATATGCAACTAAGGGAAATGGGCTATGCAGGAGGTCCTCTCTCAATGGGTTCTTGACTTGGACTCTGAAGAACCCATAGGAAGACAAGGCCCCAGAAGACACATGGACAGAAGATGAACAAGACAGAACTAAAGCCCAGCTCCGTGTCCTCACCTTCCGAATCCACTCACTCTCTCATAGGGAACTCATGAGAAGCTTTGCCATGTGTTCCACCCACCTGGTTTGTTGCATTCCTCTCTATGGTGCTCTGGTAGCTTGGGCTTTGAACTTTTATGCAACCTTACTCCTGATACCATATTGCTTCCTGACGACATGTTTTGAAATCGAGGGACAAAGGGTCTCCTCCTTACTGCTTTCTTTATCTCAATGACCCAAGAAACATCAAACACACAGGATGGGGGCACTAATAATTTAAGCTACTCCTGCATGCCTATGACCCAGGCCAATCTTATCTTGCCCAAATCCAGATTGTATGTTCCCATTATAGTAAGTTGTCTGGATTTTTTGTCCCCATCATGTCTATATGTATAGCCAATGTACTAGCATGTGCTAATCTACCTAGGGTTCTGATCGCCTTAGTATTGAATCTCTGTCCTTAAGCCTGAGCCCATGCTGGGGGGGGGGGGGGTGTCATAGAATACTGCTATTTCTGCAAGAAAATACCTGTCCTCCACATCAGAAATGTCATCAGGTCCCAAACCCAGCTCACGAACACTCCACTGAGGCCATTTTAGCTTAGCATGCCCAGAATTAATTGCATTGTTATGATCCAAAATTGATCTGTGCTCTGAGGTGGACTTTTAAAAGGTTAAAGAATAATGGGGGCACTACACTCACCAGGTAATTGATCTAATGAGTTCCTGACTAAATGCACTGTTAGAGGGTCAGGCTTCCTTGGAAAACATGTGACAAAGGGGCTGTCCTCTTAGAGGGTACAACTCCCTCTCTCTCTAGTCCCTTCCCTCTATGCTTCCTGGGTGCTATGACACAAGGAACTTTCCTCTGCCATGATGTTTCTGCCTTAGAACTTACCATGGACTGAGTCCCCTGAGCTGCATGCCAAAACAAGTTGTGGGTGTCTTTTAAGTTGTAGGTGCCAGATTTCGTGTCTCAGCAAAGGAAAGCTGACCACCACACGTACCCAGTCTTTTTACCCCAAATCTTCTGAACCTCAATGGCGTCATCCCTGCCTTTCATTTTCCCACCCAGTATTCCAGGGCTGTCCTTAACCCTTCGCTGGTTTTCACTCCTCTATCCACCCTGTCACCTGATGATCTACTCCTACGGGTTTCCAGAACCATCTCCTTCCACCTGGGTCCGCTCTAGCACCTTGGCCCAAGCCACTAGCATCTCTTCTCCTGCTGTTTGGTCTTCTCTTTCCTGCCTTTCCCATTCCATTCATGCCAGAGTGAGGTTTTTAAAGGATAAGTCAAATTGTGTCAGTCTTCCTGGGTGTTCTAGTCGGTCTGCTTTGTCTTTGCCCCTATTCACCCTCTAGATCTTTGGCTGGATGCTTGCTCAAGTCTGTTTTCCATGACAACTTTCAAAGCAGCTTTTCTTAGTCTACTTTGAGTGGCTATAACAGAACAGCAGAGATTGGAGAATATATAAACAATACAAATTTATCTGATTTATAGTTGATGTGAGGCCCCCCCTGCTGTACCATGACAGAGCAGAAAGTATATTCAGAGAATGCTCGTAAGAAGGAGGAGGAAGGGGCAGGACCCACCCTTTCATCAGTAACCCACCTCCATGACTTGTGGCACTCTGATAATAATGGCATGAATCTATTCATGTGGGTCAAAGCCCTTGTGACCTATTACCTCTTAAAGTTCCAACACCTTTGCACTGAGGATTAAGTTCTCAGCACATGAACTTTGGGTGTGGGGGGGGGCATATTCATACCAAAGCATAACTGAGACTTCAACTTCATAGCGTTTGTCATGATGTAAATGCACAAATCAGTCATCACTATTGAGTATCTGCCCTTCCAGGTGGGGTACAGTCTCTGTACGGTGAGCACTGTGCCTAGTCTTCTTGTGTTTGCTTTTGCCAGGACCCGGTTGCCCTTATAGCTAGTGCTTGATACATTTGGGTGATTAGATGTATAAATGAATGCTGAGACACATTCAGGACACATCTATACTGGGCCTACAGAGCCACAGTTCTAGAATGCTGCAAATAGAAATCTCTTGTGATGATTCAACCAGATTCTTCTTAAAACTTTTTCCAAGTAGCACTTTGATTCTTTTCTTGGAGTTTGTCTTAATGCTAAACCCTGGTCACCACTACTCCATATCACAGCCACAAATGTAGACAATATAAGTGCTAATCTCAGCATTTACAGCCTATCACAGGAGGCACCATTGGCCCTTCTGCTGTGATACCTAAGTTATTTCATCTCCATTTCATTCTCAAGCTCTTTTTCCTCAGTAAAGTAGAATGGGACAAAATTCTATTGACTCAGTTCGTCGTCATCCGTAAAAATTTAAACCTACCAATTCAATAAATTAGGGGGTGGTTTTAGGTCTCAGGAAAGGATTCACGGGAAGGGTTGCTTGAAACAGCAAGCTCTCTGAAGACATTTAAAATTGGATTTGATTTACAGAAATTTGATTTGCACATAACTATTCAGGAACATATTGATTGCTTTAAGTGAGGTACACTGAGACATAACTACCTTTAATCTTTTATAACAAAGGCAGCAATTAAAATTGCTTTTGCTAAGCAATTTTAAAACTGAGGGTTCGATCTCTTTGCTGGCTTCCCTTCACCCAGGACACCCCCTTTCTGCTGCACACCTTCCACCTCCTAATTAAACGAGGCAAGAGTTTGGACTGTTCGTAGAATGGAGTTTCTGAAGGAATCACACTCTCAGCTTATGGGCTCTGAAAAAGCCAACCTAGGAGTTTAATTTCATTTGTTCACTCTTTGTTAATATAGTCGCTTCTTCTTCTCATTTCTCGGAAGCATTGTTAGGGAGAGGGATCGATTTGCTGGTTATTAAAAAGTGGTCAATTACCCCGGCATTAGCTGGACCTGTATTCCCCAACCACAATGTCATTTCATTCCAAGAAAAGATCTGCTCTTTGTGTGTGGTTCTGTTTGCCTGCTTTATTCAGCTTGTGATGTGGGGTGCCTAATAAGAAATCCTGACCATACTTTGTTCCATCTCCAGATTGAGTTTCTTTATAGATCAGCCCCAGTAATTCATTTCCCAACTGGTTCTGATCAATATAGCTCGACTCAGCTTAAGGTTAGAGAAACTAATGGTGGCACCGATGAGTGCCTCAGAGTTCTTCCTTTACAGATTCTTAAAAACATTTTTTTGATGGTCGCCCATCAGATGGACTCACAGTCTCGTAGCGGAGACCGACCCTGAGCACTACCGCTGCTCCAGAGCTGCTCTTGTCTTGTCCTCTTTGATTGTATGAATTTAGAGACCAGAGTTGCTTTTGATGGAAACAGCAGGTAAGAAGAAAAATGAACCAAGGCGCGTGGAGGTACACACGCCCAGCCTGGCGGTCCTTAGCACTGGCCATGGTGCATCAGGGTCTGATTTGGCCATTCTGAGCTATTCATGTGGCCCCCACAATCCAGGATAGCAGGACCTGTGAATGCGTGAAAGTCCGCTGGGCTGTGACTTGCCCAGACTCTGTGTGAAGTCGGAAAGCTTTTCCTATGCAACGACATACCTGTAATAATCGCCACGAGGAAAGAGACGACCAACTCTTGTTTCTAGAGCAGGGAAAGTGGTACTTGCCTCCTGCCACGAGGATTCCAGGGAAGGTTCTCAAACACCCTAGCGATGCAGTTGTTATAATCATAGTAATAACTATATAAGTTATAGTACCACTTCCAGGCTCTGCTGCCTTATCTTCAGCATGGCGACCAGCAGTTTTGGCCTCTGTTCATTAAGAGGCTCTGTGAGGATCAAATGAGGTCACCGATGTGAGAAGGACTGTGAAAATAACACAAAATGCATAAAAGGAACAGTTTGTCAGGTAACTAGTGCATTGCGAAAGGAGAAAGATGTGCACCCCTCCTTGGAGCCTCATAAATCTGACTTCCTCCTGTTCTCCCTCTCCTGGCCTCCCTACTGCAGCTGTAGCTCATGCCGGACAAAAATCATGACTTGTTTACAAGCTATCAGAGTGCTGAGACTCATCAGTGTGGGCTCATCCTGGGGGACCCCGGATGGAAGAGAGCACCAACACCCACGGCTCAACCACGAGCTCGGCGCTCTGCCAGGCTGGCAAACGCTCCAGGGCGAGAACCAGTCACGAGGAGGAGCTAACCGCGGGTCTGCTGAGAGCAACGGCTGCATTTGTAGACCTTTCACTGAAGTCCCACATGAAGCCCGTTGGTGCTTTTGTTCCTAAGATCCTGTTGATTTTTCCCCTTGGATGCCATAGTTATACTTAGCTAAGTGTCATATCCATAGATCATAAGAATCTGAAAATATGACTATTTTCTAATTATTTACAGCAAAATTAAAAAAATACTTATAATATCCTGCATCCTACTGGGATTTAAAGTTAGTACTGGGCACCTTACACTAATGAGTTCATGAAATATATTTTTAAAACTGTCCCTGGGAGGTAGATATTCACTTAGTAATCATTCATGAGTGGACAAAGTAAAAAATAAATACAGTTACCTAATGAACATTTTCAATAAAATGCTTTCTCTATGCTGTGCACCATGTTAAATAAGGGAGATTCAGAAATGGGCAAAAATAGGCGAATATCCATTCTCATTGAGTATATGGTATAAGTGTTGGGATATCTACATTCAAATAAACAAGCTTGTGATACAGAAAATGAACTAACTTAGCCGAGGTCATACAGAAAGAGGATTTCACGTTAAGAAGGCAAAAGTAAGTCTGGCTGGTGCCTCAGTGCAGTCACTGATACAGACTGACTTTTCTGGCCAAAATGATGACACAACTGTAAAAACTGTGTGAAGAAAATGTTTTTGCCTATTGAATTCTGTGCAGCTCAGGATCAGAAATCTGGAAAATAAAGATAGGTGGACTCTCACAACACGAGGCTCGTGTTTTTGCTGACTTTCTGCTCCGAGGAACATTCCCAGGTTCCGCATGGACGGGTTGGGCCCAAGCAAAGGACATGGCTATGCTGACAAAGCACTGCTCCTGCTTGCCTGAACAGTGTCAGGGACGAGAGCTACAAGCCATGCCTGGAAGAGTCGTGTGTGTTAGGGTCACACGGCATATCCCCCGGGCAAGACTGCGCAGGCCCAGCAGGCAGCAGCTTGGCGGGATGAAAACCCAAGGGAAACTGTGGAGGCCTGGAGAGCAGACCTGGAGCTCCAGGCCAGCTAGAAACCAGACCCCCTTGGCACCAGCAAGTATTCAGCAGAGACCTTAGGGGCCATCATCCAAAGATACAAGTTGTAGGAGTAAAGACCAAGTCACAGATTCAGGATCAGTCTCCTAGGGAAAACACAAAACAAGAACAAACCAGATATAAGAAAACAAAAAAACCCTGGCTGGAAAGCTAAGAGTATCTGATGTGAATTTAGTGCCCCCAAACAGAAAGTAATACTTCTTAAAGGAAGAAAGCATGATCCAGGTGTCCCGTAATGTATCCTTTCAAGTATCTAACGTATATTAAAATTTGTTAAACATAAAAAAGCAGTAATAGTTGATCCATAAACTATAGAAAAATAAGTCAATAGATAGCGACCTCCAAAATAAACCAGATGTAAGAATTAGCAGGCATGGACTTTAGAACAGCTGTTGTAAATATATTCGAGGATATAAAAGAAAACATAGACACAACAATTGAAAAGATAGGAAAACATAGCAAAGAAATAAAAACTATGTTTTAACAAGAAATAGTTTGTAAATTATAAAACCAAAATTTATATTATATGTATAAGAGGCAATGAAACATAAAATCAATACACTTGAGATCAACTAATACAAGTAATCCAAACTGGAGAAAAAGAGGGAAGGCTTGCATGCAAGAAAAAAGCCTCAGTGGCACATGGTATAACAGCAAATATTCATCTTAGAGAGGAAAGTCCCCAAAAATAGGGTAGAGAAAGCATAGCAGAAAAAAAAAATCTCTAGAAGGATTTGTCAGAATGCATCAAATCTATGAATGTTAACCTTGAGATTCAAACCTCTCAGCCAACTGGAAGCTGGAGTAATAAAAATAAATAATATAAATAACTTCCATGGGATGAATGAAACAAGCAAATTACTAGAGAAGCACTGCTTCCAAAAGTTATAAAAGGGCTTGGTGAATTGAAAATTTTATTTTAAAATTTATATGGGAAATCAAAAAAGAAAAGAAAAGTTTTGGAAGAGGACAACTGGGGCGGGGGTGGGGGGTAGGATGTCTAATTTCTACAAGTATAAGTACAGTGTAGCATTGGCCCAAGGGTAGACAAATCAATTGAAAAGAATGAGAGAATCCACAGAGACTTACACATCTGGATTAACTTCTTCCTTAAAAATATTTACTAGCGAATTAACTGGGAAAAGAAAATCTATTCAACACGCAGGGAGGAGTAGGGAATCTACCAAATTTTCAACAAAACATAAAAGTTAATTAGAAACAGATCATAGATATAAATATGAGAGAATGCTATCGATCTTATTTAAGAAAATATTCTACGTTTAGATAGGCAAAGGTTTGAAAGGGTGTAGAAGGCACTAACCCCACAGGAAAAATTTTTGATAAATTAGACTTTATCAAAATTGAAGACACTCAGTCATTTTAAAAACCTTATTAGTAAATTAACAGATTGAGAGGAACAATTCTATATGTAAAATATTTATATCCATAATATTAAATAATCTTTACAAATTGATAATTTAAAAACAGAAGTCATATAAAGGAGGTAGAGATTTGAATGTATGCTTGACAAAAAAGAAGAATTATGAATGGGCAATGTTTTTATAGAAAGAATCCACTATCAGTAATCACCAGGAGGAAAAAAGGCAAATTAAAATCACAACTATGCTGGCCCAGGCGGCACAGACTTACAATCCCCTCGTTCTGAGAGGCCGAAGCATAAGTACAAATTTGATCCCATCGTGGGTAATGTAGCAATATAATGAGGCCCCATTTGAACATAAAATTTGGAAATGGGCTAAGGATCTAGCTCTGAGTGAAGACCCTGAGCTCAATCCCTAGTATGAGAAAGAAGGATTAATAAGTAAAACCACAGTGAATTACAGCTGCACACCTACTGGGATAGCTAAACTTTGAGCAAGAACACCAAATGTTGACTGGAATGAAGAATTATGGGCCTCATTCATTGCAGTGGAAATTAAATAATAAAAATGCTGTGAAAAACTCTTGACACTTTCTTACAAAATTAAACTTACATCTGTCCTGTGACTTAGATGTTTTCTTTTCATTCAAATGCATGAATTTACTCACAATAAATGAAATAGTATGTCCAGAAAAATGACTTGCCCGGAAAATGTTTACGAACGCTTCCTTTTAGATACCTGACCTGTAAACAACTCAAATACCCACCAACAGGATAATGTTCCAGCACCCGATGTCATATTAACTTAATAATGACAATACATGGTGACCCCTAGGACACACTAATACACCAGCGTGAATGACTCCTAAGGACCCCGCACTGATTGAAAGCAGCTGGACAGACCTCCTTCTAGATGTGTTGACTTTCACACAGCTATGGCTCAATGGTTATCAATAGCTTACAAAGTAAAATATTCAGGAGATAGAAGCAACTGTCATGATGTGTATCAGACAGCTATTGTCCTAACAATGGTGCATACCAAGTCATTCCCAAAACCAAACCATACAAGAGCCACTACTGCCTTGATTGTGGGTCTGTGGGTCAGCTGAGAGTTGGTTGATCTTGGCAGGGCTCAGCTAGGCAGATTATGTCAAGCCGTAGGTCAGCTGCACTTGGTTTCCGCTGCAATGCAGGCTGTGGTCTTTGCTAGCTGGGTTCACTCTGGGATGCAGCCTGAGGGCAGTACCTGCTCTGGGGAAGCTCTGTCTGGGCAACAGCAGGACCACAGAGGGCAAAGGTAGCCATCAATGTGTCCCAAGCCTTTTCGTGCTTCAGGATTGCTAGCATTCCATTGGTCAAAGCAGGTCTTATGCCTGAACCCAAAGCCAAGGAATGGGAAAGTTCATACTTCAGTGGGAGGATCTTTAATATCATCTGGAAAAGCTCATGAGAAAAGGGAGGAGAATTTGGGCCAGTAAGTGTTCTATGTGAGGCACAAAATTTTTTAGAACCAGTTGCAGCTGAGAGATTTGACGACTTTTTTACTTCTAGCCCTAGGGGAGCTAGAGGAGTGAGGTCAGAAAGTGACGTGACACAAGGCACAGATTCTAATGATTCAATTCTGCCTCATCCTTTATTAATGATGGGCCCTTTCAGAGCCTTTAACCTCTCCGAGCCTGTTTTTCTCAAAACTAGACAAGCATTTATTTATTTATTTATTTAGACAGGCGCTTGCTCTGTAGTTCTGGCTGGTCCTGAACTCACTATGTAGCCCAGGCTGGCCTAGAACTCACAGCAATCCTCTAACCCCAGCCTTCTTAGTGTTGAGATTATAGGTATGTGCTACCACATCTGTCTGTAATGTAGGGTTGGGGGATCAAACCTGCAGCCTTGAGCTTCCTGGACAAGTGCTCTAATCACTGAGCTATATTCCTAGCCCAGCTGTCATTTATTTGGGGCACTGAAATGCTAAATTATTGCCATAGAGACATAATTATACATAATTAAACGAACGTATTTGTTAAAATCTTTTTAAAGTTCTAAATATCTACCTTTGCACTCTACCTGTATCAGCACATGTCACACGCTGTGGCCCACATTTTCTTCCAAATTGAATCACTGATTTACTTTATGAATCTACTCAAAAAGGAGTAAGTGGGCTCTTCTCCGCCCTTATTCAGAATGAGCAACTTCCACCCTGTTCCTGAGGAAGTGGAGTCTGGTTACCCAGGGGTTCAGGGTTTAATCTTGTGGTGGTGGTGTGTTCTCTTGGAGGTCTGTAAGCAGGCCAGCAGCTAGCGAGAGGACTCCTCTAGCAGCACCGGCAGAAGCCTGTGCTTTCTTTGCTTGTGAGTTCCATGAGGAAATGTTTCAACATTCACAAGACTTGTGGGCCCTTTTCTCATTCATTCTTTTTTCTCACTCTACAACCAGCTTCCTGACAACACAAAATGCATCCTACATCCACAGAACACCTCAGACCGTTCTGCGGTAGCCATTGTCAGTGAGACAGAGTGTGGGATGGCTGTCGTCAGTGAGGTGGGCCGGGGGTAGCCATTGTCAGTGAGGTAGGCCACAGGATAGCCTGCAAAAATGTTTCCTGCATCTACTCTTACCCATAATCCCAATTAATTTTTATAAAAAATCCCCACAGTGATCTTTAAAAATTCAAAATCACATGACTTATCTCTCTGGAATGAAGTCTGGGAGGCCTTTCAACAGCTTCTCCTTGTAACTATGAAAAAGACCTAAATTTATTAAGAGACCATCAGGAGTGCAATTGGGCTTACATGACCTGGCCCTGGTCAGTTGGTCATCTCAAGTCCATCTCTACTTACTTTAACCAAGCAACACTAAGATTTCCTCTGAACCTTTAATAGTCTAACTCATTCCTTCTGAAGATCTTTGAACAGGTACTATTTTCCTTGCCGGGACCATATTTTCTCTACTCTGTTCATGTCTGATTCCTTCTTACCTTTTATCTCATCATAAATGGCACTTCTACAAAGTGGTCTTCTGTAATTCCCAGCAGAATTCCTTCTCTTCTGTCACCACCCCAATTATCTGCTCTAGTACTTATCCACGTTTTTATTCGTATGAATTTGTGTTTCAGTGTGTTTCAGGTCTGATTTATCCATTGGATGGGAGCTGCCATATGACAGAAGTGATGGCTTATGCCTAACCCTATAAGATATTTGTAATTAAGTTTTTAAAGAGATATATGTATATGTAAATGAATGAACAAATAAATGAAGGAGTATATGTCCCCAATATTAATGTTTATCAAGTGTGATTCTTGAGATACATTGGCAACTAACTTGATTGGCTTGGAAGCCCCACAGGGCCTTAGTAAGGCAGACTTCTAGGTTTGTCTAGGTGCATCTTGGAGAACCCTGGGGTCTATACCCATTCCCTCAGCCTTTTCTCTCTGGTGTTCTTCTCCTGATCTGC
The DNA here is from genome assembly GCA_004027205.1 of Ctenodactylus gundi. Taxonomy (NCBI): domain Eukaryota; kingdom Metazoa; phylum Chordata; class Mammalia; order Rodentia; family Ctenodactylidae; genus Ctenodactylus; species Ctenodactylus gundi. Next base: position 197,315 of record PVKB01000267.1, read on the forward strand.
TTCCTAGCTGCCACGAACTGAGCAGGTTTTCTCTGCCATACCCCTCTGCCATGATATTCCTACCTTGAAGCCAGAAAACCATGGACTGCATTCTCTGAAACCATAAGCCACACAAACCTCTCTTTTTTAAAGTTGTGAGTGTCGGGTGTTTCCTTCCAGCTCATTGATAAGAGAGCTAACTACTACACCATGAATCCTAATGTGTTTCCCAAGTCCCATCAGATGGCCTTTATGTGAACATTGCCATGTAACACAGAGAATCTACCCTGAAATCGGATATTGTCTGTTGGAGTGGGAAAAAGAAAAAAAAAAAAAGCTGATCATACCCCTTAACTTTTTCCCAATTTCCCGTGGGCCCTCAGCAAATGGTAGAGCCCACCTAGGCTTCAGATTCCTTTTAGTTAACAAAGAGTTTGCAGTCAAACCAAGGATGCTTAACCACTGTTGTCATGGTCTCTTGTTGACACTCATTTTTGTCTTATTTTATTTTAGGGTAGTCAGCTGTTTTCCAAATTTGGCAATGTGTATCTTCAGCTGGGCTCAGTGACACAGGCCTGTAATCCTAGTATTCAAAGAGGCTAAGGCAGACGGATGGCAAGTTCACATCTAACCTGGGCAACGTTGCAACCCAGCATGACACCGTCAAAAAATTGAAAATAAAATTGAGCTGGGAATACAGCTCAGAGTGAAGGCCCTGGGGTGGATCCCCAGTACAAGAAAAGAAAGAAAGAAGCAAACAAAATCAGAGAATTTATAAGGTTTGGAATAGCTAATGGAACCTCAGCTTGCGAGAGAAACTAACAGTTTATATTTGAGGCTGCCCTTTTCCACATGAATTTTTCTATAGTATTCAGTGTCTTCTTTCTGAATTTAATTTATTTAATATAGAACCTTAGCCCCCCTAAGGCATCATTGCCGAACTCTATATAAGATCCCCTGCCCTCAGGGGATGCATGGTTCAGCGGGGAGGCAAGAAATGATTTATCCACAAAGGACCATCAGTTCCCAGTGACACACAGTGGAAGCAAAAGGAAGGGACTGGACTAAGCCTCTCAGAAAGTACAGAGTTCAAGCAGGGGCTATGGTAGGAGGACTTCAAGACGGAGCTTGAAGACTAGGTAAAAAGCACACTATACGGGAAGGAGGAAACAAAGGAGGAACTGATATCATAACTGAGGGTTGACAGGAAGAAAGGAAATAGGGAAGGAAGGAGGGAGAAAGGAGACAAGGGAAAGAAGAAGGAAAGGAGGGAGAGAGTGGGGAGACGAGGGAGGGAGGAAGGAACGGCAGAGGGACAGAAGGGAGACGGAAAACAGCATGTATGATATCAAGGATGGTTTTCTAGAGGCATACAGATGACTAGTCTGACTGGACATCATCTTAAGCTTAAATTCTGCCTTTACATGCAGAATTTTAACTACTGAAAATATTGGTTATGTCTTAAGGATCACACAGTCTCCATATTGCTTCCCCTAAGCCCCTCTGCTGCACATGCTCCGTGGCTCCGGAGGCTGGCCCAACCTATGCCAGTCTGTGTGCCCTGCTCTCTTCCAGATGGCGAGCCCCAGAAGGCAGAGGTGGTATCTGCTTCTCTCTCCAGACTCAGACCTCAGCAGAGTCTGACACAACAGCAGCCCCAGTAATTGCTGTGGGACACAAGTGTATGCACATGTGTCAGCCCGACGCAGGAGGCAGGGCTTTTAAACAGAGGAACCATCCTGAATAACTGAGGGACTTTGCCCCTTTGGGAGGCCAGTGTGCACATTGGTGTGGGGGACTGGCAGGAAGTTGTGTGAGAAGATCTCCACTTCCTCTGTCTCCTCCAGCCACCACTGGGCATCACAGTAACAGCTCGAGCCTTTCTTCAAGGTGCCCACCATTAACTGCCACCTCACAACTGAGAAGCAGTGCACCTGGTGGGTGAGAACACAGGCTCAGGTTCAGAAGAAAAGTCTGGGTCATGTCACTCCCTAGCTTGTGACCTTGGCCAAACCACTTGAACCTTTCCAAGCAATTTTTCCATCTGCAAAATAGAAATAAAAATACCTACCTTATAGACTTGTTGGGAGGTTTAAATGAGAAACGTCCAGCAAAGGTGATTAAAATAGTGTCTGGATAACTAGTGCCTAACAAATGCTAATATTATTAGGTGGAGGGAAAGAGAGAGAGAGAGAGAGAAAGAGAGAGAGAGAGAGAGAGAGAGAGAGAGAGAGAGAGAGAGAAAGAGAGAGAGAGAGAGAGAGAGAGAGCAATCTCTGTAATTCATTGATTAAGGTTTATCCAGCCAAGTACATTCTAATTAAGGTTCAGGAACACACCTAACAATTATGGAGGCAGCCGAGTAAAACATCTAGAATAAAGAAGATTCTCAATAAATGTAGAGTAAAGAGTGAATGAGTGAATGTTGGGAATGTAGCCAGGGTGTAGCTAGGAGCCAGACCCCACAGGACCTTGTAAACCACAGTGAGAAGCTTGGGTTTCTTCCAGAGGGCCAGGGCAGATCTCTGGTGACAAATGATCTGATTGGCAATGGCGGAGGCTGGCCTGGGAGGCCCAGAGACAAGTCACATCAACTGAATGAATGACTGTGTCCCTGGCTGACGGGAACCTAGATTGTGATAATATATTGCATTTCTTATTTTTCCTGTTTCTGAGCAACAATACTCATGACTCACACTTAAATATAATCAGTTTAATTTGTCTCATAGTCTCAGAGGATCGAGTCCTTGGCAAGCTGGCTGCACGGCAGACACATCATGGTGGAAGGGACACGAACAAGCAAGGCTGCTTAGCTCACAGCAGCTGGGAGGCAGAGTAGAAGAACAGTACGGGAGCAGAGAGGCCAGAGTACAGGTACAGATCCTGAAGCCCTCGTACACACCCACAATGCCCTGGGGCATAGCCTACAGCCAATCAAGTTGACGTTCCATCTTAACTGTCACACACAGGAGAAAGCATTTCTCATATTATGTGTGTTGCTCAGCATTACTCAATTCTAGCTTCCTTGTTGAGACAGCAGAGGTATCAACACGTTTCTAACAGAAAGTTTGTGGAAAACATTTGAGATATGTAAAGAGGGACACGCAAATACCCAGTGCTGTAGATGATCATAACATTATTGTGACCCCTTCCCCATCACAGACACACTCCTTACAGCACCTCCACACCCAAACCTACACACTTACCTGTCACTGGCCAATATTTAGAGGAATAGGGACTGATTTTTTAATCAGGTACTCTTTAGGATGGAAGAGTCCTTCAGGGTCAGTTAGCTCTTAGAGATATTTATACTTAGAAGACATCATGGGTCACGGCTGCTCCAAATGTGTACAGGCATGAGGAATCAAGAAGGAAGGGGCATATCCACTGCTGCACAGGTTGTGGGCATCAGAACTGGCCTGGCTCATGCCCACTGTTGAGTTCACAACCTTTGCTCTTTCTTCTGACCGGTACGAAAGCTTGCTCTGCATGAGCTGTGATGTGGCTGTCCAACACCTAGGAGTGTTTATTACCCATGTTTGCAAGTAGCAATGTCAGTGAGCCCAAGGTAAATGAAAAATTCCAGGTAAGCGATGTCTGGGATGCAAAACGCGAGAACCACATGCAGGGCCAGCCACTGCCGTTATTCTTGTGACTTCGTCTCATCCTTATTATTATTATTTCCATTTTACAGAAAAGAAAACAATTCCCAGAACAATAAAATGATTGCTTATAAATGATATAAGTAGGATTCAAGTGCATCAACCAAACCATATGAAGTAGTCACTTAAAAAATACTTATTGCCTGCAAGATATTCTTCTACTAGGTACTTGGCCAGTCTGACCCCAAATCCAGCTCTGTCTTATACCAAATCACTGCTCACTCATACAAAGTCTAATTGAAAACACCACATTCTGAACTCCCAGGCCAACGTCTTTTTATTGTTCTGAATTTTTGTATAAATTTTTTCATTATTTTTGATTACATTTTAAATGATTTTTCAAAACTTCCCTTCCCCAGTAGCTGCTCAATTTCAAGTTGATTTAACCCAATGGATGCTTAACTAATGAGTCATAACTATAATAACTATGTAATAACAACACGCTACATATGAAAATGTCACTGTGGAACCAATTTGTTAGTACAATTAACATAGTTGAATAATTATAATAAAAACAATGTGCTAGAATAGAGCATGTAGATGTGGAAAGATTAATAGAAATTCTTTCAAGAGGAGCGGGTGGTTTTATATCATATAACAAAGATTAGATAGAGGTAGTAGGCATGGTAGGGTAACGAAAATGACATTTAATAAAGTCCCATCTTGTGCCAGACGCTGCTGATTGGTACATCCCACACATTGTCATGTCCTGCTCTTAAAACCACTTCCCGTGGAAAACATAAGCACATCAAGGTGCCAGAAGAAAGAACTGATCTACTGAAGATCACACCTCCAGTGCAGGTGAGTATAAAGGCTGGGGATTCAGCCTTCAGCTTGTCCTACCCTCAAGCCTGCTGTAAGTTGCTGTAGCCCACCATCATCAGAAAGTAGCCAAATGGGCTACAAGAGGAAAAGGCAACCTGGCTGGAAAATTCTGTCTCCTTTAACTGGTTTCTCACCACTGTGTTGGAAACCTGGATGTGCAATGTTAAAATTGGAAGGGGATTTGGGTATCATCTGGCTCAAGGAAGGCTAATAGATATTTATCTTATGGCTAAAGGGAAAGGCAGCTGCAGCTAACAGCTAAGTAATCTTATCCTCTAATTTATAAGATGGAAAGTCTAGAGCCCAGACAGGCAGTGGTCTTTGTGTGTTGTTAGAGACCATGAAATTAATCCCAGGCGTGTTGGTTTGCTTCCCCACAGCTGTGGATGCTAACATAAGGAGCTGTGAATGTGAGGACGACCTTGTTTAAGCTCAGGTGAGCAGAAGGACGACGGGATAGGAATGGTCCTAGTGTGGATAGAGCCTGGAGGAAACAGAGAAGGGTGCAGCTTCAGAGACCGAGGAGGCACGCAGAATCCGGACATCGCCAGTCGCTAGGAGAATGATTACAAGCAAATGGCCAGAACACAGAAGTGGATAGAAGACAGGGACAGGCAGAGAGAGAGGATCTGTTCTCCGGCAAGGAGCTGAGAATGGTGAGGCAGAGACGAGCGACGGGAGGCTGCGTTGGCTGTAACCTGAGGCGGGCAAGCTCCAGGGTCAAGAGAGAAACGAGTAGTAAGTGGTAACCATGCTCGTTATTTTTGGACACACAAATTTATTCAGTCTTCACAGCCACATTGAGGGACAGATAAATAATTGGACACAGAGCTGAAACTAGGATGTGGAGTTTTTATTTCTAGCAAACTAATTTCCCTCTAGCCTGATGGTTCTTAATAGGGGGTAATTTTGCCCTACTGGACGCATTCAGCAACGTTTGAAGAGCTTTTTCATTGTCAAACTGAGAGTTTATACTGGCTTCTAATGATAGAGGCTGGGGGTGCTGTTAAGCCCCCTACAATTCACAGGACAATCACCCTACCTTCAGAGTCATCCATCCCCAGGTGCCAACCATGCTACGACTGAGAAGCCATGGTCTACGCTACTGACGTGAGAAACAATGTGTTTTTCAAGCAGGTGTTTCTATTTGAAATTATGCATTCATCACTTTTCACTCATTTAGTGCCGTGTTCCAGGCACTGTTTTAGATTCTGGGCACACAGAGTAGAACAAGACTGTTAAAATGGTGCCATATGGAAATTTACATTCTAATGAGAATAATGTCAATAAGCACATAGCAGGTGAGTGGTAGTATGCGAAGCTATGGAACCAAGTGAGTTTACCTGGTGGGAGGCTGTACACGGAAGAAGGGACAAAACAGAGCCCTGAACGCTAGACATTCAGTGATCAGAAAGGAACGGGAGCTGCCAGTGGGAGCACATTGGGTCAGCTCCGGGGTAAGAAGACCATCAGGGGACTGTGGCCTCTCTAGAATCCCACTGAAGAGACTGCTTTAGAAAGTAGATAGTGGCCTACAGGGTCGGAAGGTGAGGTCACAGGTTCTGCCCTCTTCACTTCCCTTGAAGTGAGTGGGTCAACAGGCTTCCAAGAATCTCAATTGCTCTCTCAAAACTTTAGCTCATTCACCTAAAAGTTGAGACCCCAAAGACCCTTATCAGAATAAAGACTGCAAAGGATGATGGGATCTCCTTGTAAGTTGCTTTATGATGAAAGATAGTTATCATACATCCAGGAATTTTGTTCCCCTGAATTGCGATTTTATGTATTTTTTTCATCATTTGAAACCGCACACACACACACACACACACACACACACACACACACACACACACACACACACATCATGAAACCACCATCAGAAACGGAAATTCTTTCCGATATGGTACACCTCACGAGGGGCATCAGAAACAACCTGGTGTGAGAGTAAAGAAAGGGGCTATGTCTCCTTAAGGCCGTTAAGAAAGCTTTCGCCAAGTGTTTTTGACTCATTTGTAGCAAGTTCCCCTAATGAGTCATTTCCCCAGTATGAGGGAAAAGCCAGTGTGGAGAGGGAATCCTGGGAGATGTGAAGGACTTCAAATTTCCCAAAGGACGCTTGGAAGCTCTAGGAAAGGAAAAATTTAAAAATATGAGTGTTGAAAAGGCAGACAAGAATATCCACTAAGGTGACGACTTGTCCTTTAAGTCGGTGAGTGACCTTAAATAGAAAACCTCAGCTTTAAAAAGCAGCAAATGTTTACATGGCACAGAGCCTCCACCAGGCAGGCTCTACACACTTGATAAGTATTGATGCGCTTAAATGCTTACAACAACCCTGTGAGGCAGGCGCTGCCGTGATGCCCACTTGACAGGAAGTAACACTGAGGCCGAGGAACCTCCGCAGGTCACTCAGTGACTGAAGGGCGTTGCTGGTCATGCGCAGAGCCTGTGCCTGTCAGCCCAAGCCACGTCCGTGTCCTCCCCACTCCAGACAGGCGCTGACAGGGACACGAAATGGCGAGGGGCCGAGCCGGGCCCCGTCCCGGCTAGCGCTGGAGTAAGGGCAGGGTGTCAGCTTGGGTGTCCTCCGTTCAAAGAACAACCGGCCTGTTTTGGTGGCCAGGCCCGCCCTCGCCCACGGCGGCTGGAAGCTGTCGATGGCCTGGCTGCCTGCTCAGGCCGCTACCCGTGGGTGAAGCAGAGCGAGCAGCCGTCCTGGGATGGGCCGTCAGCGCAGCTTCGGTGCGTTCCGAAATCTAAGCGCCCATAAGGGCAGAGATCTGTGCTGCGGGCGACCTGCAGCGCTGGGATCCCCGGCCCGGCTTCTCCGGCCTTCCGGGCCAAGTCAAGCGCCAAAGCAGCCCGTGGAGAGTGCCCCTCGGGGATTGACGGCGGCCGCGGAAGAATTCACGAGGCCGAATTAAGTCGCAACTCGGAAAGGCAAGCTATTTCTGCCCAGGAGCAATCTGCGAAGATCCTAGCAATCCGGACAAAGAACCGGAACGCGCTTCTCGGGGAGCGGAGTCACCGTCGGGCAGCGGCGGCCTGTGCGCCCCGCCGAGCCTCGGCAGGCCTCGGTAGAACCGCCCAGGCAGCGTCATCGCCCCGCAGGGCCTGACGCCGGATCTGCCGGAGGAGTTCATCCTCCTTCCTTTTCTCCTCTCAAGCTGTCCAGGAAAACTCCGAGAGGAATTCAGCCATGAGCAAGACCCTGTGTTCCGGACAGACTCCCGTTCCTTACAATAAAGAAGCGTGCGCGTCCCTACGCAAGGCTGGTGTGGGGAGGCTAAGGGGGTGGAACTGGTTTGGGGTCGCTGGCGCTGAAAGCGTGTCCTTCCTGATTGATCCCGAAACCCACATTTTTCACTCATTGAGGGGAGGATCTTTAAAATACGTTCGTTGTGCTAGCAATTGAAGAAGAAACTTGGGTGAGCTCTGCCGAAGAAGATAGCTGCCTATGTTGGCATATTTATCAAAATATACATATGAATGATGGGTGTGAGGACGGACCGTGGTTGGGCAACGGGTGGACAGCTGGGAGGATGGATGAGTGGTGCATGGGGTCACGTAGAGACGTATGTGCACTGACCTTAATGTCTACAGAGGCCTGGAAAGCTTATACTGAATATACAAGATTTATCAGAATACCACTAAACTAGAGTTATGCTGAACGTTTATTGTCTACAGTGTGCCAGATACTGTGTCAGGGCTTCAGATGTCACTTAATAATCCCCCAAATTTTTACTGTTATTATAATTAATGGTGCTGGGGATGGAGCCCAAGGCCTTCACACCAAGCTCTGTTCCCAGCCCATTTTTTAGTTTTGATTTTGAGAGAGTCTTGCTAAATCTCTACATTGCCTAAACTGGGTTCAAATTTGTGATACTGCTGCTTTAGCCTCCTAGAATGCTGGAATTATAATCCTACAGCACAAGGCCCAGCAAATTCATAGTATTATTGAACCTCCTTTAGTAATGAAAAACTGAGATTCATCAGGATTGGGTAACTTATTCAAAATTACGAAACAGGTAAGTGTCAGAGGCAATGTTTAATCTTCCTGTGTACCCTCCTTGCCCAGGCACTGGTTCATAACCACAGTTTCTTTTACTAATTGATAACAGTGATCTCTTCTATTGAAACATAACACATCTCTCCCATTGCGTCAAACAGAACCCTGAACTTACTGGAAGAAAATCACTAAAACTTTCATTCATATGCAAGTCAACATTTAAAAAGTCCAGGATATCTGAAAGCCATAACCTTACTGAGATTTGCTCTTCCCATTTGTGAAATGGAGAAACTGAACTGGAGGCTCTCTATGATTCTCTTTGTAGTGAACATGCTGAAATTTTACTCAGCATGAAGTCAGAAACAGAGAAAAACTAATAAATTATCTCTGCATCCTCCCCACAGTGGGCTGCTCCACAGTGGGTTTTCTGAAAATGGCCACTCATCCCACAATGACCCCTGTGTGGAACAGATCCCTGATGTGCCCACTTTCAGCTCACTAGCGGGCAGAGGTCATTAGTGCTGATGAGGGGTACATGTCCCTTATTTTCTCTCTACTTACCTGTTCTTTCCTCTATTCTACTGCCTTGTGTTCACAACTTCCAAACAGTAAACTGTCAATAGTTAATCTTTATGAGTGTCCTTTTTTTCCCCTGGATAAATCAAGGGTAGGTAATATTTTGACTACCATGTGTTAATTTAAATTCAGTGTCCATCTGGTTATAATAACCCTGCTTCCTACCCAATCCCAAGGAAACTCATCGTTCCCCTCATGGTGTGGGCTCAGTAGGAAAAATGAAGTCCATGGATTGGATACTTTCGGTGATTTCCTTCATATACTGTGGTGTTTTAGTCACTTTCCCATCACTGGACAAAGTACCTGACACCTACAACCTAAAGGAGGAGGACTACATTCAGCTCACAGTTTCCAGGGGTTTAGTCCATGGTGAACTGGCTCCAGGGATGAAACAGCGTGTTGAAGGCAGGCTGCTTAGCCTGTGGCCACCAGAAACAGAGTGGAACAGGAGGAAACAGGGATAAAAACACACACTCCCAGGCACCCACTCCTGCAGACCAGGCCCCATTCCTAACAGCACACTTGGCAACTGAACCCATCCATGTATGAATCCACTGAGGACAACAGCTCCCTATGATCCAGTCACCTTTCTGACACATGAGCTTTCAGGAGACATTCTACATGTAAACAACAACACATGGCTTCTTTGAATTTTCCTAGGGTTGGTGAATAGCTAAAAAAACAACCCCCCCAAAAATAAAAACCCTAACAACAACAACAACAACAACAACAACAAAACAACAACAACAACAACAACAACAACAACAACAACAACAACAAAGCCATCTCCAGAAAATAAAAATGAACAGGTTAACACTAAATATGCAAGTTTGATATAAAATCATGATCTTTACATATTCTCTATTAATAATTTCCTACCAGGCTGAAAACCTGGGGAGCTGAAAATTTCTTATTCCTTGGCTGACTATGTAGCTCACAAGTACACACTCATTCAACATCAACGGTGAACGAAATCCTAAAAGCCTCATTCATCTATGTATGCCTCAGCTACAACCACAGCCTGTTGGCCCTGGAGAGAGTAATGCACCCTCACTCCTGGGAGTCTGATGGTTGAGATGGAAGGACAAAAACTAATGGGACACTTGCAAATTTTATTTTATCAGTAATTAACACAAAGTATGATTATATACCATGAACACATTAGTTGGCTGGCAAGAAGAGGTCTACAATGCCAAATACCCAGGACTTTCTAATAGCTGATGATCATAGACAGGAAAGAGTCGTAGACTCCACGGAGTTCATTAAATATTAATGGAAGAGACTGAGGAGGTAGCTCAGAGGTAGAGCGTCCCTGGAATGCACAAAGCCCTAGGTCCTGTACCAGCGCTAAAAACCAAAATGATGGCAAAGATAAAGTGATGAGCCACTGCGATATTCCATAAAGAGAGCCATCTAGCCTTCTCTGTGTTGCCTGGGCAATTTTGTCCCCTGTGTCTGCTCATCCTTCCCCTCCCACCTGGCTTCTAGTCTCATTACACATCTCATCTCCCCGGACCAATACGTGACAAATGTCTGGTCATCTGTGATACTTACACATTGCCTAACATCGGAGACAGTGCTTAGTCTAACACATATTTACTCACTCATTTAGTTATTCAACAAATATTTGTGCCACACTGGTCATGTGCTAGTCCACTTTTGATAGAGAAGTGAGCAAAACAGTAGAAATCTGATTCTTTTTGGAACTTCCATTCTAGTGGACAAAGGTGAGTAGCATAACGTAACCAGAAAAGGAAAAATGATAAAGAGAAGAGGGCGAGTAGTGCTGGTAAGTCATCCAACAGCTAACTGTGAGCTTTTACCCCTTGAGAGATTCAGAAGGGACTAGCACCCTCTTCTGAACTTTGAAGCGCTGGGAGGAGAGCAGATTATGGGCTCTACTAATGCAGTGGAGGTACAAGAAAAGCACGGTCACTTCTGTGGGAGGCAAGGGAATGATATAGGCAGGTAAGGAAAACATTGGGGTTCAATCTCAAATGCAGGGCACTGTACTCATTGATCCATCAATGATTTCATGTGCTGTCCGGGGGTGGAGCCTTGAGGGAAGAATGGATTAATGGGGGTATGCTCTGGAAGGTACATTCTTGGCCCCAAACTCCTCTGTTCTCTCTTCCTCCTGGCCACCATGCTGTGAGGAGATTTCCTTTCACTAATTGTTGACTGACAGTGCATGGACTGAGACCTCTGAACCTGTGAGCTGAGGTAAACCTCTCTTGCTTTGAGCTGTGGATCTTGAGCACCACGTCCAGCAAAGGGGCAGTGACTAAGACAGAGGTCTTCGAGAAGCAGAGGGCTCTCGGTTCGAGTCTTCAATCTGTTCTCTGAGCAGCTGAGGAGAGGAGCAATATTCCTGGCGGGAAGGATTCTGAACTATAGTCTTGCTCCTCAAAGGGTAGTCTGGAGACCAGATCCCTTAGCATCCCCTAGGAGCTGATTTGAATTTTAAAATCCCAGGCTCACCTAGTCCCACTGATTCAGAATCTTCAGCTTCCTACTGCTCCCAGATGATTTTGCTACCAATTGAAGTGCGGAAAGTACTTTTCTCAATCAGAGGCTTTGGATATTTTTTAAAAACCTGATGTTCAAGTCATATTCTCCACTAATTTTATCAAAACCCTGAGGATAGGACCAGATATAATTAACTGTAAAACTCCCTGATGGAGAGTTCTATCTTACAAAATTTTCTCTTGCCCCTAACCTGTGGGCATTGTCCTGGATAAATGCTCAACTGCCATAGAAAGCCTTGTTTCTCAAATGAGAATCTTACCTCAAACTTTACAGAGATGGCTACATTGGTCATAAGCCTCCAGAAAGTTTAATCATAGAAAGGAGAACTTCCAACTGGTAAGTGGGGGAAGATGTGAAATTTTTTACTGAGTGTGAAATGGATTTCCCTGCCTGGTGACAAGCTGGCAGATCCGGCCTCCTGCAGATGGCTCTGTGGTTGCAGACACAGTCCCGCATAGCTGCCACATACGTGTTGGGCTTACTGTTCCTTCCTGAGCCAGCATAGACAGATTTGGGAAGAGAGGACAGCAGGTCTTTGGAGAGGAGGAGAGCACGTTGTCCCAAGTCCTCATCGACAACAGGCTCTGTTCTTGAGGAACAGCCAAAACTCTTATTTCTCACCAAAACTGAGTCATTCAAAAAAAAAAAAAAAAAAAGCAAAAAATGGAGCCAAGATGCAAACTTTTCTCAAAAACTTTCTCCTCAGACTTTCAGTCTGGAGTTACTTGCTACTGCGCCTCCTTTAATGCATTCTTTCCCAAAACTTCTCCCCAACTCGAGTTGAGAAAAGGACCAGAGTCCAAACTAGGGAAAGTGGAAGGCACCCTGTGCAGGAGTGTTTGAAGCTTAGATCCAGACTTCTGATCTGGCAGCTGTTGCTTTCATTCTATGGAAAGTGGTGTCAAGCTCTAAATGTTGTCTCTCAAAATATTATAAAAATATAATTTTCTTCATGAATTTACAGCTTTCACTCCTGCTCCTGACCCCTTTGCCCACAATGTTATCCAGATTGGGGTCTAGAGACCCACTGGTTCTTCCAAGAATGGCCTAAGAGGTGTGATCAAGGGCAAGCCAAAGTCAGGATTCCTAGGATCCTTCATGGATTTAGTCATGAGTCCATTCATCTCCCCCTCTCTCTAGTTACCGCTTCTCTTATTCTGTTTCCACTCTAGCTAGATTATCTTTTCTTTTGAGTTCATCCATGTCTTTCAACCAATGCCTTACAAATTGATGCCTGTGATCCTGATTCAGAGTATCTGCCTTGGATTCAAAAGTTCTATAAATAAGCACCATGGTGTTTCTGCACGCGCAAGCACGCGCGCACACACACACACACACACACACACACACACACACACACACACACACACTCCTATTCAGTGGAACACAAGTTGCTTCCAGTGTGTCCCTCAGAGAAAGCCACTGTTCTTCTGCACCCAGCTAGTCCTCCAAGTTGGTCCTCCTCCTTGGTCTCCTCCTCCCCACGAAGTATTACCTGCCAGCTCCTGTTCACTCCACAACAGAAATGTCCTGCTGTTCCTGTGCGTTCTCCTGGCAGTGATTCCAGTCCAGACCACTGTGCTTGGTCACCCCAAGAACCACCACCATCCCCCAGGCCTTCCCCCTTCTACAAGCTCTCCAGTGCTTACTTTTCACAGGAATGAAGCAATAGGTGGATCTAGAATGCGAATCTAATCACTTGGCTCCTTTCTTCACGGTGTCCCATGACTTCCTTGTTTTTCTGAGGATAGAGCCCATGCTCCTCTGCCTGTCTTCGAGGAAGATTCTCTGGGAATAGCCCACGCACCCTAAAGCTGCAGACCTTTCAAGCCTCTCCCCAAACAACACTTCCAGCGCCGTGGACTTCCGTGTCTTCAATGTGCAGTGCTCTTTGATCTCTTTGTCTATGAATAAGTTGTAGCTTAATTTCTCTGAAACCTGCTTCTCCCAGACAAATTCTTATTTTTAGACTGCAAAGTCAGCCCTGTCTCCTGAATGGAACTGATCACACAGCATCTGTGCTGGATGCTCCTATTAACTGCTCTCTGCTACCTCATGCCCCCACACCCCCCAGTCAACAGATATAGCAGATATCTAGTGCTTCCTGACAAGACAGGAGAAAGTGGTACCTTCTAGCATACAATCGTGATCTTCTGGACTAGAATGAGGAGTAGGTGGCAATGTTTTGTAGAAAGACCAGCATCCTCAGCATCAGGGTAAACACTCGCCAGCTATTTCTTGAAGCAGGGATCCCCAAGTCTCCGGCCATCAGTACCAGTCGGTAGCCTCTTAGGAACAGGGCCATGCAGCAGGGTGTGACTGTGGAGCCAGCATGCAGAGCTTCATCTGCACTTAAAGCCACTCCCCATTGATCCCATTACTGCCTGAACTCTGCTTCTGGTCAGGTTAACATTGAACTCTCAGAGCAGCACAACCCCTACAATGAAATATTCGTGCAAGTAATCTATTCTAGGTGATGGCTGTTTGTGAGAATACTTTAATACCTCAGGATCCAAGGTGGAGCTGAGGCATGTTGCCACCACCCTCCTCCTCATCTTATCTGTACACGGAAAGATTATCTTCCCAAATCCAATCCCTGGTGTCAAAAATGGGGATCACAGTGTTGATGGCCTGAAAAGTCCTTGGTGATCTCTCCAGATCATTCAGACCAAAAGTTCAGGCAAAATTAACAATCCTCATATCCCACAGCTTCTACCTTAGCTGAGAATTAAATTTTTTTTCAATGATGCTTCCATTTTAGCATCTTCCCTTAATGTTTTCCTGACTTCGTTTTATCCTTTTTCCTACCTCAGAGGCATCTCTCTTCTTTTATGCCTTTTTCTAAAATGCAAACTTGATCATTTCTCTTCCTTGGTTTTACATATCCCGCAGGTATTGTTACCTTCTGGATAAAATCTAACCACAGAAACACAGCACACAAAACTCATTGCAACCTGAACCAGCAGCTCCTCTCAGTCAGGTTGTCTGGAACTCTTCACAGGTTTCCTGATACCACAAGGCTTTCTTGTGCCTTTAAAAATTATGGCTTTTGCTCTCCCCAACATGGACTCTGGTTTTCTGTCCTTATTCGTCCCGCCTTGTAAGCACTGTGTCATTTCCCCTATTCGTTAAGCAAATACTTCCTGGTCCCCTACCAGACACCAGGTTCCAGGGGGATGACGCCAAAGAAGGGAAGCCTGGCATGTCCGGAGTCCTTGCAGGTGGAAGAAGGCTTGTGGTTCCCTTCCCGAATAGCGCCTTTCTTGACAAGGCCACTCCCCCTCTGTTCTCTATGCTCCACTCTGCCTGTCTACATGGCTACTCTTGCTGCCCTTGTTTACTTGGTTGCCAGCTTATCCAGGAAAGTGACTGTGCCTGGTTCATCTAATACCCCAAGCACTGAGCACAAGACCTAGTCCTAAGTAGTTACTGAGCAAGTGTTTGCACGATGAATGGCTGTTAAATTCACACTTTCTTAGTGTTTACCAGTACTGGAGGCTTTGAGGGAATGAGGGAGGACAGAACAGTGATGCTCTCTGGAGGAAGTATGGGCCCAGTTAGGCATTCCACTGAAGTTGCTCTCTAGCCAACGCACAGCAAGAAAGTATTGGCTGTGAAAACAAAGGTGTGACTGAAATAGGACTGAGAGCCCCCCCACACCAAATAATAATTTTCCTACTGGACTCTCAATCTATGGGCCATTCCCAACTGTTGCATGTAATATCCTTTGGGCTTAGTTGTTGCTGGTATGGAGAAACACTTCTGGTTTTATGACTTAATCACAATTAAGCAACCATGAGTGTTTACTGAGGTTCAACATGCCCTTTACATGGCTAATCAGCTATTTTGTGTTAAAGAGAAGCTGAAGCCAACATATATGCCTACTACTGAGGAAATAGATTTCTGTACCATACCAAATACATTTCAATGGTATGCAATTGTAAAAGGCAATGAACTTGATGACTTTAGAATAACATGGATAGTCTTAAAAGTATACAAATATTAATGAGGTGAAAGGAAAAGTTAAATGTTAAGAGTTCAATACCATTCACCGACTTACAATATGCTCACTCAAAATGTTATGTTTTCACAAGGACTTTAAGATACATGTATCATACATTAAACTGGGTTACTGCAAGTGCAAAAATCTGGAGGTTGAGAGGCAAGAGGAAAACTAAACTATGTAAGATTGAGATCTGAAGCCCAGTGATATTAATGTGATATAAAATAATGAGTTATGTGCTCCCTTACATTTAAATTTAAAAATTATTACAAATATAAGAGATTTTCACCCACTATCCACTTGGTATAAACCAGCTTCAAAACTCCAGGTGTTTGTTGAGCTGATCTCTCTGCCCTTCTCTCTACCACAGACACATACCCACATTATTAAGTGAGACAATTGTTCTCAGCTTAGAACCAATCCAACAAAGAAAATGAATTAAATATAAAATCTTGCAAGGCTCTGCCAGCAGATACAGCACAGATCCCAAGAAGAAAGAAAATCTCTTAGCCCAAATAACCAAGCTTTTAAGCTTGATGCGAATTCCTATCTTCCTAGGAGACTCTAACCAGAGTGCCCGCTGCAGAAATCAAATCATTCGGGTCCTTGGAGCTCTCCGCGGTGCTGAAAAAATCTCCTGTTGTCCTTCCTGCTGCAGACACTAATTTTGCTGATAGAAAGTCTCTCATCTGATTCTACTCTGTGACTGCTCTTAATCAGAAGGACTTGCTAAAGTCAGAGCTCAATATGTGAATGTTATTGAACAAATGTACCAATGCTTTTTCTTTTTGGTACAACCTACTATCTACCCCTGTAGTCTAAGTCTTTCTTCTCTGAATCAAGTCTTGTGTAGCTTGGGGACAAAACAATACTACGGGAAATCTTGCACATTTATGCCTTTTGCAGCAAAAATCAGAAAATCGCACACAGTGGGCTGAAAGGAAAAGGCTCACCTACTTTACTTGTGATTTGTTTTGAATGAACATTTTAATAAACAATTGCTCCTCTATCTGCAGTATCTTTCTCTTTCTTTCATAAGCAATCCAACTATATCTTAAACTGCTTTTGCTTTGTTTTTGAAGCCAATCAAAATGAGCATGGGTATAAACCCTTAGGTACAAAGCTCCGGGTGACAGCTGAAGTCTAATTTTTACTAAGAATGTGCCACATAAGTGAAGGATTTTGGCCTAAGGCCTGACAGTAGGACAGTGGATTACCTGGGCTCTCTTTCAGATAATGTCCCAAAAGACAGGATAATGAACATTTACTGATTACGTACCACACTTCACAACTGGGGGGGGGGGGGGGAGTTCCAATTTGTCTCTTACGATAATAACAAAAAAGAGATATTTTCTTCCCATTTCAAAGGAAGATAAACCAATGTTTCAGGAGATTAAGTGTGGGGTGTACAATAAAGCAAAATGAATAGACAGAATAAAGATTTTAAGCCAAGCTTTGTTGATTTTAAAGGCCCAGCAATTTTGTCCATCATAGTAAAATGATGCCTAGTTATTAAGCACTGACTAGATTGGCCAATACACTAAGCGTTGTCACACATAACTCCATTCAGTTTTGTCTAGTGGCATTAGAAGGAAGACCTTGTTATTCACAGACTTTCAAATGATCTGAAGAGTGAGGTCATCAAGTTCTTGGCTGAGGTGACACTGTGGTTGAGTGGCAGAGACTACAGCTCGTGAGCGCTGGTGCTCTTGTCACTCCTCAGTAGTCCAGTCTCAGAACAGGTGGCCCTAAAACTGTCTTCTTCATACTTGCGGCTATAAGTGTAGTGCTAGGAGTGAAGACACTCCTTGATTGACTCTGTGCCAGGAATTCGTTTATTGTACTTACCTTATGTTTGTGGGAGCTGAAGCAGGGGATGCAGTTAGAACTCGTCACCCTGAACTCCTTTTCCATCAGCAGGTGTGTGCATGACCACAGGGCAGAACACCTGGAAAAGGCTGAGGGTGTGGTTTGCACTGATGTTGATGACGGACGCAGGGAGAGTCGTGGGGACATCGTGTGATCACTGCAGTCTGCAAGATGTGAATAAAAGCATCCGTGAAACTGATAGCCTCCTGAGCAATTTCTATACTGTGAAAGTCTGAGGACAGACAAAAGGTTCTTCGGAGGATCTGTTCTCATGGAGGTCAATGACAATGGAAATGGCATGACTGGCCCAATATTTAGATGAGACAGGGGTACTTTACCCAGGAAGAGCTTGAGGCGTAGCCCACAATTCCAGTTAGCCCCCGATGACTTGATCCTGCCATAACCTCCTTGAAAATACCAGAAGAGTTACGAGTATATCTCATCCAGAGGCCAAGAAAGCTATTGACTGAAATCATTTACCCCTGAACCTCCCACAGTCTATCCGTGAAACCTAAAATATTGTCACTAAAGACACAAATTGACTTAGAAAGATGCCACGCAAAGTGAAAGGATTACACTATGTCATTAAATATTCTTTGCAAATAGGACATTTAATAAATTCATAATAGTCTACTGAATACTTCTATTATTAGAAATTAAAGTTATTTCCATTTTTTTACTATTTCAGTCCTGCATAACGTGATAAGTTCATGTAGACATGTCTCTGTCAAACTCCTTTATTCCTTGCTTAGGAGACTATCCTAAGAAGAGGGTCACTAACTCAAAAGCCTTGAAGCTAGTGGTAAACATTTTTTAAAATATGTTTTCCAAACCCTATGGTTTTAATTTTTTAACTTCGCATGTTTGTTGCTACTTAGACCAGTCTGTCTTACCCCCCTACTGTGCCAGATTTTTCTCATGCCTGGGTTCATTCATCACAATGGGTTACCCTTATCACCCTATTACATACAATATTTTTATGCTGGTCAGTGTTTTGCTAGAGCCTTAGATATGTAATCAACCATTTCCAAAGCTGGGTCAAAAAATATGTCTTGTGAGCCTCTAGCTGGGTCATAGATAGGATACAGCTCAGAAACTCCTCTCTGGGTTGAAATGAATCTGTTAGTGAAGGAATCCTCAACCTCGGGGAGGCAATGTGCCACCAGCAGGTGAGCAGTGGGCAAAACAACTTCATCTGTATTTATGCTGTTCTTCATTGCAAACCCTACTATAAACTGCAATGCATTTGAAAGAGCAAGGTCTTAGGCTCCTTATGAGGACCCAATGCTTGATAATCTGAGGTGAAACTGAGGGAGTGAAACTAGCACCATCTCTCCCACCCTTTTCTTGAAAAAAAAATGTTTTCCATAGAACCAGTCCTTTGTGCCAACAAGTTTGGGGGCTACTGAGTTAGTACTCACGAAGACAAATGTTCCTCCAGCTCTGAGCTATGTTAGTGCAGTATGAGTCATGGGCTGCCTGTAATGGCATCCTTGAAAATGAGTAGTGGCTGTCTCTTCTATCATTTTAAGGACATCGGTAAAGGAAATTGACCTGACATAGTGACGTTGGCTCCTGGTGCTACCAATTCTCTGCACACTGCTCCTACACACGTGTACAAATGTGCAAACATCTATGTGTAAGTTTCTAGGCAGCTCGTGATGTCAGAAGAGAGAGGGAGACAGTAGATAAATCTTGGACGTGAGTGACAAAAGGCTCAGTCAAGCAAACAGCAGAATAAGGACATGTAGTCTTCTGGGTTCGGGACTGAGGAACTGGCTGGTGTCTTTCGCGGAGACCTGCGAAGAGGGCCTGAGAGCTGTGACAGGTGGAGCTGAAAGAGACACCAGCTGGCCGGAGCTGACAAGCGTGGAGAGTGGAAGCAGTGAGCTGTGGGCGGATGCTGTTTTTATGACATTTTCTTCAAGTGGTTTTGCTTTCTGTTCAAGATTTTGTTCTTCTCCAATCCAATTCAGAATTTGTTTTCCTATTACTGATGTTATATGTCGTCTATTTGTTTATTCCCCTTTAGCTCGTGCCAGAAGGAGTCTCACCCACTCTAAACAGAGGGGAGTATTTGTGTATGCATGCATGTGCTCTTTATGAACATGTGGGTGCCACACAAGGTCAGGATGGAAGTGATGGGCACGTCAGCTATGAAGCATTCCAGGAGGCCGAGGTTGCCCCAACCCCTGCTTGTGAGATTGAGAGATATTGCTGAGTCATGAAGGCCTTGGTCAGGTTTGGCCAAAGGTGTCTCCTATTACCGATGAACAAGGCTGGGAGGGTCAAGGGAGCAGAGTTCAAATCCTAGCTTAGCCATTGTGTGACCCTGACTAATTCCTTCACCTTCCCAAGGTTCTCCTTGCTCAGTTATAAAACAAAGATTTAAATAAAAGAAGGCCAAGTTGAGTGTGACAGCAACGTATGTGTCATCTCAGCCATCTGGGAAGCTGAGGATCGTGAGTCCAAGGTCAGCCTTAGAAACCTAGTAACTTAGCAAGATTCTGAAAACATTAAAGAAGAAGAGAGAAAGATGGAAAGGGGGTGGGGAGAGAGAGATGGGAGAGGTTTCTCAGTGTAAATGTCATGGGTTCAATCTCTCCTCCACCATCCCACAGAAAAAGAATTTAATAACTTAGCTCACAGGCCCACCCATCCAGGACAACCAAACCATAACTCTGCTATAGCAGGAATTCAAGTCATCAATTAAAAAACCCTCCCGGACTCATATTCTACCCCAATTCTTATTCTGATGAGACTCTGCTTGGGAAGTTTCATGTCAGGTTCTGAGCTCTGAATTTCCCACTCTGCCCCCGACAATGCTCTGTCAGCTCCAGTCTTCATGCGCTGTTTGATTCTCTCTGTCACAGGTTCCTTGGAGGTAGAGGAGGCACCTCTGGCAGAATGAAGCAGGTCAAAGGGCTGTAATGGGCTGTAGCTACCGTATGGTAAGCATCTCCGGCGCTAGGTACAGAGAGTTTCTGGATTCTTCCTGTGTCTTTGTTTTTTGCTCAGTGGAATATGCATTGATGTTTGGGGAACATTCTGTTGTGATTCACCTCGCAAGACTGAAGTTCCACCCAGGTGCAAATAAACGGCACTGAAGATGGAACATCAGGGCTCTGAGAGGAAGGCCACAGGGCTACTTACTCCTCACCTGGGACTCAGAGGACTTCGCACTCCGGGCCCCGGCATCATCTCTACTTGAGGAACCTGACCTGCCGCAACACCAAGCTCTTCCTACAGTGAGCTCAGAAGAAAAGCCAAGGCTCTGATGAGTGACACAGGAAACAGAGAGAAGTCCGTGAGCCTCCTGGAAGCCAGAGAAGACCTCAATTTTCTGCTCTTTCCTACAGTAAGCTCACACGAAGATTGAGCTCCTGTGCCCCGATGATGGGGAGACTCGAAGGTTGGGCTGGCCAAGTTCCACTTCACTGGAGCAGAGGGCGCTCGATATGCAGCAGCACATTTAAGCTGTAGGCTCTGAAGCAGCCAGCTCAGTTAGACAGGTGATATTTACACTTTCCCTTCTCTACTCTTACGTGTCATTTCTTAATTTATTCAAAATTCAAGTATACAGAGGTATCTTCCAATTGCCCCCTTTGAAAATCTCACATATAGAAAGAATTTGTTTGGTACTTTTCAGCGATGGTCATTGGAATTGTCACTGGGAGCCCAAAACAGTGCAGAGGGCCACATGTTTCCAGCGTAGTCGAGAAGAAAGGCGTTGGTGCTTCAGAGAACTTCACTCTTACGGGATTTTCTCGGGGTTTGCAGCATGTCCTTCTGTGGCCACCCCAGTGAGCGCTAAAGGACACAGGCTCCCATGAAGCATGAGTCCTGACTCGGGGTCTTGTTAGCTGATTCCAGCATAAACAAGTCCCACTGGGGTCACGATTTCTTTTTTTACCAGGCAATAGGAGGAATTTTATTTTTTATTTTGCTTCTTTTGCTGTATTTCTCAGCAAGATTTATTTACAAGCCAAGACTTAAAAGTAGAAAAGCAGCTAAATTCTACCTGGTCTGCAGGGGCACTAATGTATGAGAGTTAGATCTTTACATGGAAATGCTGGGCAACCCCATGCTTTTAGGATCTGCCACTTACGCCTGACACTGACCTACTAGCCTGAGCCATGATCTTGAATTCAGACCCACATTGTTGCTCCAGCCAGTGGTCAGTGATGGGTGTTTCCAGTGACAAAAATGAGAAAAAAAAAAAAAGAGTAAGGTCCCCTATGACATAGAGTTAATAGAAAGTTCTCAAGTTGAGTTAGAAAAGTATGTAGCCTCAGTGTTATGAATCTGATGAACAGGGAGGATGTTTAAACATTCTGCTCATAGAAACTTTTCATTTTACAATCACAGAAAATTCAATTGGTTAGCAATACACAGTAGCTTTATAATTACAACAGGACATGAGCATCAAGGATGTCAGGGAGAAGTCAGAAGTCCTTTCCAGGGTTGAAATGGAGGAAAGAAATGCTCACTGAGGGTGCAGGCAGATAACATATGCAATTAAGGCCCAAGGAACATGTGGCTTTTTATAACTGGAAAGCAAAATATGTCCACGTGAAGGTTGGAACTCGATATTGGCCCCATGGACGGACCGTTCCCAAGGGAATGCTGAGGTGGGCACAGGGGATCAGATTTGTTTGAACTGTGGGTGAATCTGGGAGCCCAGCTCTTCTGAACTTCACCTGTTCTGTTGCGTTATACTTACAAGCTAAAATCGGGCAGGGTTTGAAAACCAAATTCCTCGGTTAGTAAGACAGCAAATGGAAAAGAAAAGGAAAGAATGATCTCTGCCAAGGGAGCATAAAAGGAAAGGAACGTACTAAGAAGCAGGTCAGAAATGTTTCAAATTCAGCCAATTTGGCAGCGAGCTTAGAAAAGAGCTGGGCAGTTAGAGGCACACGCCACCCTTCGGACAAAGGAGGGAGTGCCGTGATGCTTCGGAAGCCACAGCCTTGACGCCTGTCTGAGCGATCACAGAGCTGGGAATAAGCAGGCGCTGGGGTGAGGCCATGGGAGAGGCAGATCTCATGAGTCTGTAAGTCCAGAAACCTAGAAGCTATATCTTCAGCTCAAATGACACCTTAGGATGTTTCTACAATTACATCAGAAGGCCATCTTCTGGGAGCTTTGCTTAGGGTGGGAGGGAATTCAGAGTCACCCCAGAACTGACAGGCGACAGGGACATTGAGAGATTCTGTAAGCGGCACGAGGAAGAACATCTCATGGTCTCTAGCGAAAAAATAAATTAAAAAAAACCTGTAACCTAGGATCATCAGTATGAACTCTCCACTTTACAGGGAGATAGAAGTATTTTCACAGCTACCATCTGAGAACAGAGGCGTTGTGCATACGCAGGAATGGCTTCTCTGGTACCAAAAGTGACCTCTTCGTTCTTATCCGAGGGGTCTGGAGAACAGGCCTAGCTGTCCTGGCATATAGGACCTTCATTTCTCTGTTATCCCAAAGATGTCCCTAAGGCTCTTCTCTGGTCTTTGATGGCAACAGCTACATGATCAGTATTCAAACCATTATTTTTCCTGGATGACTAGAATAGACAGATTTTTTGATTGATTATGAGGTGGGAGAAGGCTGGGGAAGGAGTGGTTTTGTGTGGTCGTTGCTTTGTTAAAGAGACACATAGAGAAGACAGGTTGCAGTCAACAGGAAGGTCTCAAGAAGGTATGCCCCTGCCAGAGGAAGGCTGTCACCTAGCACAAGCCCAAGTGGGCTAATGCAAGGGGACTTTATGTCCATAACACCTGTCTTTAAGGGCCTTTATGCCCATTATTATCTCAGTGGAGAGTGTCTGGGGTCTCCCTTTGACCACAAGCTGGGGACGGGGCATGAAGATCTGGAGTGGATCCTAGGGAGTGGTGTTTTCATTACATATCACTTACATGTTATTGGGTACAACACAGAATTTAGATGAGGTTTTTAAAAGATGCAAATGTGATCTCACCATCTTAATCTCCTCTGATTTTTTATTAGTATATGTTTGCAATACATAATAATTATATTCATCTTGCACCTATATATATCATGTCTTAATCATTATTTTAAGCTAGAGTTTACAGAACGTAAGTTAGCAATCTTCTGTGGCAAAGGTTAGTGCTGTGAGGAGTATCAGGAGGAAGAAAGGAGAAGGATTTAGGGGTGGCAGGGAAGTCTGTAAAAGTAGGGGCGATGATTCGAGATGCCCTCTTCCAGAAGTGCGGGCTGATCACTCTACAGTTTGGGAGGAGCAGATACCCTCAGAGAATATCAGAGTGGGAAGCTCTTTCTTGCTAGATCCAATTTCCATTTGCAGCTGTTTTCCTGCTCTTAAGTTTTTCTTCCTGAGTGAGGCAGGAAGATTTTCCTCACTGAGGAAACTGGGTGGGGTGACTGGGAATGCTGCACTCTACAGGACACCAGCACATCAGGCAAGCACTACCCTGCAGCTTGTGATGGCCACGTCCTGTGGAAAGGCCGATGGAGTCGCAAGCCTGGGTGTGGTCACATAGCTGACAGACATCTTGCAATTCTTCCTTCTTTATCACTGTAAAATGACTTGACATGATGGATTATGTGCCTAGGACCCCAACAGTGGCTTGGTGAGCTTCAATGCTAATGTCAGAAATTATGTAGAGTCGTTGGGAAAAGTGATTCTCAAGGGAGAGGCTCTTGCTGTATGTGCCATCTGCCTCCACACTAAGAATCTGCTTTTTTTCACCAAAAACTTCAGAAACTATGATTTGATAAATTGAGATATGCTTCCTTGACACAAAACAGCCTTATATAATAATGTAGCTAAGGGTGAGCATGAGAAGCCACATCTTGTTTGCACCATCTACCATGAATCCTAAGAGAAGGTTCTATTCTCACACCCGATTCCTAGATGAGGAAAGTATCTCGGAAACTCCAAATGACCTGTCCAGGATTAAATGGTAGCAGGTGGCAGAGTTGAAGTCCCACCCTAGTACAGCTGGACAAAGCACTCAAACCTTCAGCAGCTCTACTGGAGGCTTTCTCCAGAAATGTGTGTTCACATCTGTAACATACGAAGTTCTGTACCCTTCTATCTAAAGCAATTCGCTGGATTTTTCAACATGCATTGAGAAGGTGCTAATGTCAAAAATCAAAGACACCAGGGAGAAGTCCACACATTATCAAAGCCATAGGTGAGCAGGCGCCCATACAAACTACCAAGAGAAATTTGAGCACAAAACATAATGATGTGTAGGCATTTGTTCTAGAAAATCAATGTATTGACGCATAGAAATTTTTCTAGGAAAATCATTATACCAAGATACAAAGACGTATGTACAAAGCAGTTTTCTAAAATATTGGTATCAGCTAAAAAGTAATTTGAACAACCTAAATATCTATCTTCAGGACGACTGGTTAAATGTGTTAGTGTAAATCCATCTGACATGCTGCACTGTGACCATTTACAAAGATAATACAGATTTGACTGAATTATTAATTCAGACATATGTTCACTGGTGCTGGCAATTGCACAAGGGTATGCACAATAGCATCCATCCAATTTCTCTAAAACCAGATGAAAACTCCTTTGGAACTTAAGAGGAAAGACAAAGTGAAAGTGGGGGATGGGGTGGGGGAGGAGGGAGGGAGGGGTGGGTAGGGAGAAGGTCAAAGGGAGAGTGGGAAAGCCCTCGTCACCTTGACAAGATAAGAATGTGCACAAAATGCCCAACCTCATTGTAAACCTTGAATTTTGCACGTATACATATCAATAAAATGTGGGGGAAAAAAAACCCAGAAACGTGTACGTGAGACTGCCCTGGAAAGTACGGCAGTCTAACGTCAGCGACATGGCTGCCAACTCCACGGTAAGGAGAGGGAACTCTGTGCCCCAAGGACCTGGATCCCATTCTCAGCTCTGCTTATGGTAGTGAACAAATTCCTGATGTGTCACTATCTGCAAAGCAGAGCTCGCTCTCAGCTCTTGAAGGTGTCAACCCAAGACTTAAACTATCTGATGACTTTGAAGTCCCACTATGGGGCGAGCCATGGCCCCATAAGATGTTAAGCTAAGCGCAGCTAGTTTGGTACTTAGGTCGATGTCTATTTCGGTTCTCTAGATCCCGACTGACTCTTTGATCTTTGTGACACCATACAGGTCACGGAGTAGCCAGTAGCCGGCAAATGCACTGGCTGGAGAGTCCAGAGCACCTCACTCACCGTGTGGCATGATGACTAGGGAGCTGGGCTTGGTTGACTGTCTCTCTCTTTCTCTATCTCTCATCATGATTGGGGACTGAGCCAAGGGTCTTCACCCTGAGCAACATTTCCAATTTCCAGTATATATATATGTATATTAAATTTTTAATTTTGAATCAGGATCTTGCATAGGCAGGGTCTTGCTTACTTGCTAAATTCCCAGGCTGGACTCAAATTTAGGTTTCTCTTTCTGAAGGCTCCCACAGTGAAGTAATTACAGATTTTTGTCACCATCCTGGTCCATAACCTGATTTTTTTTTTTTTCAATTTGAAACAAAGTCTTGCTCTATAGTTCTGATTAGTTCTGAATTCACCATGTAGGCCAGGTTGGCCCCACACTCACATTCAATCCTCTCGCCTCAGTCTCCAGAGTGCTAGAATTACAGGCCTGTGCCATCACAACCTGACGTTTTTGATTGGAATGCCAAATACGGTCCCTCTACTGGAAGGTCCTTAGAGCCGTTGGACTTTCTACGTAAGGAAGGCTCCCTCTAGGATGGGTGTCCCAAGAGGAACTGGAGGAGGATGCCTGGTCTTTTTCCGCCAACTCACATAAGTCACACAGCAGCACCTTCACCACGTTCTGTTGCGTGAGGCCAGAGTGAGCATTTCTGGATTCAAAGGAAAAGATACCAACTGTCCTGCATCAAGGAGAAGAAGAACAAGGTCTCACTGCAGATAAACAAGTAGATACAAAGAGTTATTGTTTCCACCTTTAGAACATACAGCCTGCCCCAGAACATGAATCCAAATATCTGGTTATTTGCCCGACGAACAACGTATACATCTCCGATCTTATCCCTCTGGAGCAGAGCTGTAGGCACTCTTTATATAACGGCACACATGCGCGCACAAATAGAGAGCCAGAGACACGAATAAAAATATGCATACATTCTGTAAGGGAGCTGCTTCTGCCGAGGGGGCAGGCCTGCTGCATGTGAAGTCTGAGATGTTTGTGCAGGAGAGCGAGGGAAGAGGAAGGCGGTGCTCGCTTGTTGCATAGATAGCGTAGGTTTTGCCCTTTACAATAAGATGATGTATTTCGCTTTGCTTCCCCTGTTGCTATGGTATCTGTCACTTTATTTATAACTGTGTCTGTTCCTGTTCCGTAGCATCCAGGCACTTGAGAGGCTTTTCTGTTCTGAGACAGAACCACAGCAAGCGTGGGGAGGAGGGGGCTCCCTGCAGAGGGGGTGGACACGGGGTTTGGGTGCCTTGGCTGGTTTTCTTCTGCTACCCTCCCCGAGTTCCATTTCTGTCCCCCCAACACCCTGCAGATAGTTTTCCCTTTGTCTCGCACCCCGGGACTGGCCGTGCCTGTCAGAAATGAAGTTGTCCCTGAGCTCTCTGTGACCTCAAAGCCTGTGTGGTTTTAGACAAGTTACTCAGGCTCCTGAGCCTCCCACTTCTTTCCCCTCTCACCTACATACAACAAGGAGACTTGAAAGGAACACACTGAAGTCTCTTCCCAGCCCAGCACTCGCAAGGTGCTTCCAGGTCCTGGGGGACCCTGACCCTCCGCACCTGGTGACCTTCACACTCCTGGTTTCCTTGCTCATCTGGAAGACGACCCAGGTGGCACTGCAGACTTTCTCCCACGAGCGTCCCTGACCGCCCATCAGCAGCAGACACGCCCCGTGCTCTGCTGCCTGGCTCGCTTCCCTTCGCGTTGGATCCCTTAGCCATCTTCACACGCTGAATTCCTGTTACGTGTGTAGCCCTGGCAGAACCAGGTCTCTGCACGGGGGAGCTGCCCCTAGACGCCCAGAAGCTGCTTGGCCTGCACGTGAGGGGAGCTGGAAGTCCTCAGGGACCCATGTTTGCTGGGACCAGCTCTGAACCCGGGAGGAGTGTGCAGCAGCCTCAGCGCTCCAGCTCCCTCGCCCCCATCTGCAAAACTCCAGCCTACAACGTCGCCAGAGCGCGCCTGCAGACAGCCGCGGGCCTCTCTCTCTGGATCTTGGCTTGAATTTGTTCCTTGACTGTTTCCTTCTGCTGGGGTCCTGCGCCTTACCTCCCTTGTAGAGGATAATTCACAGCACTTTCCTCAGATGCATATGCCTCTTGGAAAGCCAACTTGAGGTGCTTTCAGGGTCCCTCAACAGGGCTTCCTAACCCCGCACTCTTTCCAGTGACACACATCCCAGCTCATAAGCGCCTATTAACATTACAAACCTCTCAGTCCCTCCAGGGTGAGCTCCCCAAGACAGAGGCTAATTTTGTTACGTGCACCATTCTGTGTTATAATATGGTTCTTGGAAAATAACTTGTGCCCAACGAATTCATCAAATGAAGGAATTTAGAAAAGGTGGCATGGTTACCTCGATAGTGGCCTCCCCGGTTCCCCTTTGCCTTTGCCATCCTAGCCCACCGGTCTTCCCCCTAAGTGCCTGCGTTACTATAGCCAGTAAAGAAATGCTTGAAAAAACGTTCTATCTCACTATTTTATTAAACGCAGATTAGCATTGGTCCCAGTATATAAAGGGCTGTTACAGTCCAATGCTGTAAGGACAACCCAATTGAAACCAGAAAAAGATACAAACAAACATGTCTCCAGGGGAACACAAATTATTAATAAGCACTTGAAAAGATGCTCAGCCTCACTAACCATCAGAGGAGTGCAGCTCAAGACTGTGCCTATAAAGAAGACGATTGGGATGTTAGCTCATGCAATGTTCTCTGTGCTTCCCAAGTTTCTGTATTGTTGACTTATTTTATACTTTGAAAAGTAGTCTGCAACTTCTGAAAGCTCAGTGCCAGTCCCAACTTCCATTTCACACCCACTCCTAGTAATCCCCCAGGCCACACAATTTTCTCACTTTTCTAGACCCCTATGTGGTCTATGTCTTACAGGATATGATTTGGTCTTTGATTAAGAAGGACGATGCTAATAGCTAGCATTTATTGAGTGCCCCCCCAGGAGGTAGACACTCCACATACTGTATTTTGTTTAATCTTCTCAGATTCCCGATGGGTATTTAAGCACTTTTCTGCTCCATTTCCAGATGAAGCAATTAAAGATGAGAGAAATAAAGTCACCCAGCCAGGGCTACACACCTGGGCCCGAGGGCCAGAGTACAGCCCAGGCTCCACTGAACTGGTCCAACAGTGACAGCTCTGGCATTTCTGTTGGACAGACTAGCAGGTGCTGTTTCAGCCCCACCCATACAGGCCTGGCTTCTACCTTCCTGATGGCCAGCTCTCAGCACTTCAGACTCTGTCTAGGAGGCTTCTCTAGCCTCAGACCATGGCTGTGTGTAAGGCACGAGCATCAAGGAGGGAGTAACCCCAGGGGACCCCTCCAGCCAATGTGATCAGAGCTTCTGGGTCAATATCCCAGCTTGATCGCCTCTCAGGTGGGACATTTCTGAGGTATGCTCCACCCCACCTTTCAGATGACCCCCAGCGATCTGACTTGAGGTGCCTACCTTGGGGGCTCCTCTCTGATGTACCTTGTGCCAGCCACTCTCCAGGGGACTTCCAGTCCTTTGACATTGGACTAAGTCATGTCCTTTGACCCCTCCTGGTGTGTTACTTCTATCTTCTTGAACCAGATGACTACTGGGTCTTCCAGCTGTCTACCAGGCAGACAGCCACTGTGAACTCCTTCTATCTCTTATCTGACGAGCCTCCCTAGAAAATCCCCTCGCATTATTACACACACACTTTCGGTCTATTCCCTTCCTCTGTAGAACCCCCACCAACACATGAGTGAAGCAGGCAAGCGATCCCACCAGCATGGGCGGCCCTCCAAGTTCCTGATAGGAAATGAGACCTCAACTCAGATGCAAACTAACTAGCCCACCGCACAACTGCATCTGTGCCTAAGCCCTGCTTCCCGCCTGATGGCTTCTCTTGACAATGGACAACAAAGTCCTGAATGCTACTGAGGATGCAGACTGCCTTGGCTTTCCATGTCCAGGGTCCCTCAGTCAAGGCCTGACGGCTGGCACAGATGGTAGGAGAGCTGGCTGCGGTGTACCACTGTGAGGAGAGGGTCCCAAAAAACTGCTTCTCTCCGTAGAGTGTTCCAGACATGGGACAAAGGGGAAAGGATGGGTAGTTGGCAGCCCGGGCAGGCTGGGGCTGAATAGCTGCCCATCACTGCTCAGGACGTGTGTCATCTGGTTTGCTTCCATCCTTTTCCTTTTACATCCATGAAATGGGTATAGTAAGAGCTGGTTCTGAATCTGAGGAGCCTATGAATGCCAGAAATGGGGCTCAGTACCATGTCCAGTAGGTGACAAGTCCGAGAGTCCGTGCCCTCTCTACCAGGAGCCTAATTTCACTTTTAGGCCTAGGGCAAAAATTTTTGGCAATAAAGAAAAAGGGGCTGAAGTTTGGGTCACCTAATTTGACCTCCTGGAATGTTCCTCTGTCCTCTCATCTGCCTCTTCACCAGAGAGTGGGTAGACAAGGCAGGAGGAACAGACCCAGTGGCCCAGGATTCTTGTGGGTGTGGGGTAGCGCCGTACTGGGCCCAGTCCTCAGGATGGTCTACCCATCGTCTCCTTCCTTCTCTGCCAGTTTCCCTGTTCTGTTCACGACCTGCTGATGTTAAGGCTTCTTCATTTATCAATGCGCTCAGAATGGTGCCTTAAGCCCTTGGGAGGCAAAGTGCCCCAGAGACCTGTCAGATCAATACACAAGGGCGAGAAATTGCCGAAGGATTACGAGAACCGGTTTACTCTGAACTCTGCTTAGTGCAGAAGAAAAGGCCAAAGGGAGCTCATGCTTTAATGTCTGTGTGGCTTTGGCTGTCTCAACAACAATATGATTGCTGACAGCCCATGGGTGGCCTTTGCTTTTCCAAAGTAGACCCTTCTTTTAATGGAAAAACAGCTCATGTGTGAAGTTAAAAGGACCCACGAGTTTAATTCCCGCCTCTGCTCACTCATGAATAACCACTGATCCTAGGAAAGTCACTTAACCCTTCTAAAGACCAGAGGTTGCTTCAATCACAATGACAATCACTTGAATGATGAGAGTATTAACTAATGTACATATGGATTACTCTGAACTTTTAGAACTATTTAAACCTTTGTAATATCTGTGATTTTTTTGATATTTATTGTGAATTACTGCCTTTTCAGATACTTGCACCCTCTAATTATTAATAATATTTAATGATTTCCAAGCTCTGATTTGGAAGGAATAGTAATAACACCAAAAAAGTTTGATGAGCCACACATGGTGGTGCAGGCATGTAATTCCACACTCTGGGAGGCTGAGGAAGAAAGATCACAAGTTCAAGTCTCAGCTGGGCAACTTAATGAGAACTTGGTCCAGAGAGTCAGTTTGCCTGTATTACTGAATATCAGTAAAATCATTCAAGCAAGACCCGGGGTCTCTGTCTATCAGAAGATGTCAGCACCAGCTTAGCCCAGTTAGTGCAGAGGAGGGCCCACTTGGGTCCTAGTTTTCAGCATACAACACAGATAACATGGACATCATTGAGTGCTTCAAAAGTTATGGCTCTCTAAACATCACTTGGTGCCACTATGCCTAGGCATAGACTGTTTCCTTCTGCTTCTCCCTTCCTTCATCCTTGGGGAAATCTTACACCTCCTGCACTTGCAGATGGCTAAGCTTCCCTGCTCGGTGGGCTTCAACCCTACAGTCATGGCCTGGCTCTCTTCCATCTGAGCCTTGTAGCCCATAGTAGCTGGACAGTTGTTGGATGAATGGATAAGCAAATGAATGAGTGGATTTCAGGGTCAGTACTTACTGGTCACATGCCCCTCCATGTGTTTATAAAAATTCCTTGTCTCAGTTTGTCCATTTGCCAAACTAGAAAGTGGACAGCAGTCATAATTTTGTAACTTTTACCCCAGCAACTACAAAGATTTTATCCAGATGTGTTTTCACTGTGACTTTTTTTGCCCAAAATGCTTATATTTTCTAAATGTATATATGAGAATTCTGGGCCCCGTCTCAATCTTCCCTTTCCCCCTTGGAAACCATTGGTCCTTCATCACTCCAGCCTCCCACACTGAGGCTACCTTCAGGGCTCAAGGTTGTCGACATTTATCAGTTTCTTCAACCAACACAAGTTATGACACATCGACTGTGTGCTAGATGTTGCTGTATTCTGTCTCTGCTCTCGTGGAGTCTACCAGCTTATAAAGAATGAAAACAACAAAGAGACAAAAAGAAAATGATTCCATGACCGTGACAAAACAAACCTTGAAGTGAGACTCGGAAGGTCAGGTTGCCACTAAAAGGTGGTAGCCCTCCTATTGAGCCTGCATTGAACCAATGGAACTGCCTCAGCCTGTGCTCATGATCTCTGGGTAAGCCTGTATCCCAGGTGTGCCTGCTAACCAGGCTTCCTCAACTTGAATGGATCCAGAAACAACTAGCAGATCAACAAGGCAGTTGTGGGTGAGTCTATGGTTGACTGGCGTGTAAGCCATCAAACCTGAGGGAGGAAGGCACACCCCAGATGTGTGTGTGGGTGGGGTGGGTGGCAGCCAGTACAATTGTAGCCGAATAAAAGGAAAAGAAGAAGGAAATGCCTGGTCTTCACCTTCGCCTCTGATCTTCGACGGCCAGTGCAGACTCACACTAGCGATTCTGCAGTGAGCTTCCAGGCCTGCCTGCTTGGACGGAATGATCCTGGGCCTCCCTCCTCAGTGGGTTCTGTCTTCTCATCTGAGCTAGCAGCCATGAGCTCTTCCTGCTCTACATGCAGACGGCCAGTTTTGAACTCTCCTTTCTCTGAGCTCATAGTCATTCGGACTCTTCCACATCTAATTCTGTATGCCTTGTATGCCTACCTATTAAATCTTCTTACAGAATTTTAATATATAGTTTCTATTAATTCTGTTTTTGTAAAGAACTGTGCCTAATACACTAGGCTGGAAAAAAGACACAAATTTAAGAGCCAGAGCTAAAGCCATTCAAAAGCATGGGTACAATCTGGAGGCACAGGAGGACAATCCATCTGAGGAATTCATTTCGGCAGGGGCTAAGAGCAAGGGACAGAAAAGTCAGGGCCTGGCAAGGCACAGCTCTTTCCACCTGAGATTTGGAGCACTCAGAGCAGAACAGGGCATTCCCAGTCAGGCACAGGTAGCTGGGCCCAGAGCCATGCTAACTAATTGCCTAGAAGGGCTCTTTTCTTCCTACCTCCAGCCTCCTGGTCCCAAGACCACTCTTAGCTAAGCATTTTTTTCTCTAAGTTTTTTCTTTTTTCTTCTTTCTTTCCTTTTTTCCCTTCCTTCCTTCCTTCCTTCCTTCCTTCCTTCCTTCCTTCCTTCCTCTTTCTTTCTTTCTTTCTTTCTTTCTTTCTTTCTTTCTTTCTTTCTTTCTAAACCGGACCTGACAGGCACAAGGATGGAACCACCACTCGTTTCCATAATTGCTTGACGAGTCCATAATGAGAATCACTTATCAGATAAATATGCTGCAATTAGCCTGAAACCACAATGCCATCTGTAGGTTTTTTAAACACCCAAATGTGGCTGAAGTGGGTGGTGGGAGCCTTCCTGGGACAGCACAGACAGGCAGTATGACACGCGAGGTGGAGCCCAGGGGAAGACTTGGACAGATGTTCAGGACAGGAGTCTGCAGAGTCTGGGGCATCTGGTGATTCAGCTGGTGGGGCTGCATGGACATCTCTGGCTGGAAGCTGAGAAGAAACTGTCACTTCTTAAGGTTTGGGGCTCTTTGGGAGGGAAGGGTGGGCTGGATACATCTGTTGCTTTTCTTTAATCACTTTGTTAATTGGCCCTCAAAGGGAATAAGTCTTCTTTGATGGAAAACTCAGTGTGGTAGACATAGTAGGCACCTGATAAACATTTTCAGGTTGGACCTGCACAAAGGTTTCTAAGAACTCCAGTCTGACTCTGTAGCAGTCTTGGGCCAGATGCTCAAGCTCAGACAGTCCCTTCAAGGACATCGTGTGGAGGCAGGAACCCACGTGGTGGAAATAAACCAAATTCAAACTTAGAAAAATAGTTTCGTTGGTCTCATGCCTGAACAATTCAGTGTAACATTGGCATGCAGAATTCCCTAGCATCCTTTTTTCTTTACCAGATCCCTCTTAGAAATTCCAGTGGCACACACCTGCAAGCCAGTTGTCAGTGGCCAAAAATAACGGCATTTAGGGCTGACATTTGGCTATAAGTATAGTAATAAAAACCCAGGTAAGGTAGTATGCCAAGGGCACATCTGAAAGCAGGTACATCCCACCAGAACTCAGCAATCAACTCACAGCAACAAGGATTCCCCTTTCCTTTCAGCAGACAAGGAATGGGCGAGTATTTGTGATACTGAGGAAACAGGAGCTTTTATAGGTCACTGGTGGCTTAAACCAGGAAAGCTACATAGGAAAGCAGCGGGGAAATTCTGTTTCAGATGACCATGCCTGGTAATGGAGCTTGGAGGGACCCTGAAGTGTGCCCAGGCTGTCGTGCCTTCGGGGACCAAGCCAGCATCATTAGCAACAGCAAGTGAAAAAGGCAGAAAGAAAAGAGAAGAGAAAGGAAATAGAAAGGAAGGGAAGGGAAGAGAATGGGAGGGAAGAGGAAGGAAGGGAAGGGGGGCCTACTTCCTCCATTAAGGAGAAATAAATAAAATTTTGTTTGTATTATTTTTTATTTTTACTGGTGTATGTTTGCAGTCCATAATAATTGCCTTCATCATGGAGAATTGGTGCGTGTGTGTGTGCGTGTGTGCGTGCGTGTGTGTGCGTGTGTGTGCGTGTGCGTGTGTGTGCATGTGTGCGTGTGTGTGCATGTGTGTGCGTGTGTGTGTGTGTGCGTGTGTACCACACAGTAATCATTTTTACTTCCCCTCCCCTTCTCTGCCTTCCTCTCCTCCATATCTTCAGAGCCCCTGAATGAATTTTGATAGTTGTAAAATATGATACTGAAGCATTAAAACTAATAAACTAGACATAAATTTGTCAACATGATATTGAATGAGAAAGGAACATTGCAAATGATTAACAAATGTTAAAAATCACATATTTATAGATCATATGAATATTTTATTATACACAAAACAAAATATTGATATTGCCTCCAGGACCACATATGTAAACATACAAGAACATGGTTTGATGGCATGTGCACACTTTATAGGTCTTGGTTTGATTATCCCCAAACAAAACAAGGATAGAATGAATGGTCTTCCGTTTTATGTTTTGCTTCTCTGACTCTTCTTCCTTCCTTCCTTCCTTTCTTTCTTTCTTTCTTTCTTTCTTTCTTTCTTCCTTTCTTTCTTCCTTTCTCTCTGAGACAGGGTCTCGCTCTGAAGCCCAGGCTGGTCTCTCACTATGGAGCCCAGACTGGCCTTGCACTCAATGGCAATTCTGCTGCCTCAGCCTCCCAAGTGTGGGATTATGGAAATACATCACCGTGCCCAGCTCTATGTGGTGCTGGGGAGTTGAGCTCAAGTGCTTTAGCTGTTGGGCCATTCCTCCAGCTCCTTCCCTTACTTTTTAAATACTACATGAGGCCAATATTGGAGTGAAGGGTTTGTTGCTGTTGTTGTTGTTGTTGTTGTTGCTTGTGCTTCTCTGTGCTCCTTAGAACATTTCATAATTTAAGCAATTAAGACAGGAGAACGCCTGCAGGCTGGGCTGTCAGGCTGGGAAGCAGGATAGCTAGGGCAGCGGGGATGCTGCTGGCAGGAGTAGTTGTGGGTGGGGCCCTCTCCAAGGAAGTTGATCCCCTTCTCCTGATCCAAGAAGTCTCATATTTTTCAGGATCATCTATCAGATTTGAAATATAATCAGTACCTACAACTTAAAACCCCAGTAACTCATACTTAATAAAACTAAGATTACTTCTGACTTTTAAAGATTTATTTTGCTTACTCACTTTTATATGCCAGTGGTCTGGACGCTTAGCCAGGACCTTAAAAGTCTACAAGCAAGAAAAATAAAAAAAGCCATAGCTGAAGTGTTCTATATCAAGGACATAAAAGATTTAAAAAATGTTATGCAAGTGTCTGGGCCAGAGATGGGGACTACCTAGCTTGTGGGTAATACATGGCTCATGAAATCATTCAGTCTGGTCTGGTAAAGGTCTCATCAAAGAGAAGCAATTTCAGCCATGACAGTAAGGGTGAGTTGATTAAAGACTTTACCAAATATACCAGCGAATTATTCAGTTGACAATTTTGGCTTACAAACAATGTTGTAAATATCCAAATGATCCTCAGCAGTGAAAAAAAAAAAAATCTGTGCTCCTGGTCAGGATCTACCTTTAAGCAAACTAAAATCTCTGATATTCCAGGCATGGAGGAGGGACATCCTGGTTACTTCCTGCCAATATACATAGCTTAATCCATCCTATTTGAATGCTAAATATCTATAAGCATACTATTCTCAGCACAGCTGATCTCATCATGAAGATAAACCAATTTGCATTAATATTAATAATAGTGACTCCTGACAGAGTACCGACCCTACACTGCACCGAGCATTATATGTGCTATCCCACTTAATCCCCAGAGCGGCCCCAGGAGAAGTATGTGCTTATCCTTATTTCATGGATGCAAAGAGGCTAAGAAATATATCCCAGGGCAGATGGCTGCTACGTGGCAGAGCTGGGACCCATCACGACAGCATAGCAGCACTGGTATCAGGAGAGTATTAAAGAGGGAAATTAAAACCTTTGCTAAATAGTGCTCATTCATACCACCAGTACACTGAGACAAGGATCTTTAAGTTCTTTTTGTTACTGATTGCTCGGGTCCATTAGCTCAGATTCCTTTGTTCACCAATGACCAAATAAAAGGATTTTTGTAAAGAGAAAAAAGAATTTATTCAAATTCAGCTCCGAGGAGATGGATTTCTCTCAAATCACTACCTCCTAGTGTACAGGTGTGCTAGGATCTTTTATAGTGGAGAACAGTGAGGGGGCAGGGGGTGCCACGAGATAACAGACAGATCCAGGCTTGATTCTTTTCTTCCAGGCCCCCAGTTTCTCCCTCTTTTTTCCTGTGGAAATGAAACTGGACTTTGACCCCTGGCACCAGCATCTGAACATTCTGTCCCTTCATCTGGGCCAAGAAGAGGTAGAGTTCATGGTTCATGCTCTAGGCCTGAGAAAGTTTACAGAAGTTGCTTCTCTCTAAAGGGAAAAAATACCCTCTACCTTTGGAAGTTCTGTGTTTGTGTGTGGATTATATTAACATCCCTTCTGCCCTATGTGGCCTGCCCACTCTCCTTGCATATTTAATAAGTACGTAAACTTTAACACAAATTCCTGGGTTCGTCTTTCTTTCACAAATCTTTTCTCCACTAGTCCTACTTGTTTCAGTCAGTGGCATCAGAATCTACCTAGTGGCCCAGGCCAAAAACTTAGAAGATGCCTTTAAGTCCCCTCAGTCTGCAAAGGCAGCAAATGTCAACCCAGGCTGATATCCAGCAAAATTATCCCTGAAAATTGAAGAAGTGAAACATTTTTTTATGACCAAGAATCCCCTAAGAAATCTGGGACCAGTAGCCCATCATCGCAGAAAATACGTGGAGGAATCTTTGAGAGAAGCAGAAAGACGCGTAGCATCAAAAAACATGGAGGAAAGAACACAAAGAGAAAGTTTAACAACAGCAACAACATCAGACTGGTATTTGAATCATTTGATTGGTATCCCTCTAAAACAGTACCAACTGTCTCATAAAATTTATGAATCTTCACCCATGATTATTATTTTCAATAGTATATAAGTTTTACAAAACATAATAATTGTATTCAACGTGGGGAAATGGGGAATTGGTATAATTTTTTAAAAAATATGTTGCATGAAGCCATGGATGGATAGATGGGTAAAAGGATAAACCAAATCTGGTAAATGTTAACAACTAGGGAAATGTGAGTAAATAATTTATGACAGTTTAAAAAGTCTGAAATAACTAAGCATGCCATTCTATCTATGGCTTTAATGGTAGTGTACCTATGTGATACAGATTTAAGTTTATTTAATGTAGCAAATTGATATAGACTTAACGTCATTTAATGTAGCAACCCACTTACTTGATGTTGGATGTAAGTTTATCCTAAGAAAACTGATTGGTGCAGTGACGACCTGAATGTCTTTTGAATGTACAAACATTTATCTTTCAGTACTCAGCTAAGGAATATGAAATTTAACTTCTCTCTTTTTCTTTCTCACATTTTCTAGACTTATAAATTTCATAGTTATAGTTCTTTTCTTATGTGAACAGATGGGTAAAACCATGTTAAAGAATATCAGCAAAGATATAATAACATACAGAAAAAAATAGAACTTTTGGCATATCACCCCAATAAAGGACCCTACTGGACACACAATGAGATATCAAGATATGGCCACTGAAGCCCATTCTAGAGGAGGGAATCTGAGCTAATAAGTGGTGATTTGAGTGGTGAAGTGAGTCAGATTCAGAAGATTAAATATGTTAAATTTGATTTGGGAAACCCAGAACACAGGCATTCTATGGAACCAAATGAGTGTGATAGTGAGAGTCACAGGGGGATGGGGAGGTCATGGGAGGGCCAAAAATGGGGAGGGAAGGGATCATAATACTGTGTGATGTATATGTGTACAAAATACAAAAGTCCATTGTAAACATTATGTATTGCACATATATATTAATAAAAATGGTGGTGGGGAAAAATCCCCTCAGCCCCTTAGTTGCATCCAATCCATGAGCAAGTCCTTAAGCCTCCACCTCAAGAAGAGATGCAAGTCTCGACTCTTCACTACCCGATGGGAACTGCCTAATGTCAGCCACCATTCCATCTTCCTCTGATCCAAGCCAGTGTCCCTGCCTCCACCCCTCCCCTAGCACATCCCCAGCTCACTACCACAGGGAATTCAGTGATTTCAGGAATAGTATACCCTTTAACCCCAACTGCAACCCACCAGTGGCTTCTCACCAAGGAGAGTAAGTAGTATGCGATCGATTCCAATGACCTGCACTGGGGCTGGCTGGCTGCGTGTGTGACCTCTTCCACCGTGTGCAGAAACAACTGAGCTGGCTTTGATGCTCTACTGTCACTGCCTTGGAGTTTTTAATAATTTTTAAACCAAGGACCCTGCATTTGCATTTTGCCCCGGGCACTGTAAATTGTGTAGCAGGTCCTGCCTGCACAGGCTGGCTCCTGGGGCATTCTTTGACCTTTCCTTCTGCTACTTTCCCTCTTCTCTACCTGTTCCAAAGACTCTGATCTCTTTGCTGCTCTTCTCATACTCGAAGCCTCCTTCCTTGTTGAAGCCTTCGCCTTGGGTATTGCTTCAGTCTAAAGAGCTCGTTCTCCGGCTCTCTTTCTGTTCCACCACCATTCAAGTTGCCACTCTAAGGCTCCCTCCTGAGAAGGGTCTTCTTTGACCATCCCAACAAACAAAGACCCTTCTTATACCCACTTACTTTCCATCCCATTGTCTGGTCCTACTTTGTTAAGGGTAACTCTCTGTTTTAGTCTGTTTTGCATTGCGATAAGAAAATACCTGAGACTACAAGCTTTACAGACAAAATGGATTTATTTAGCTCACAGTTTTCAAGGCTGAAAAGTCCCAGCTCAGGTAGTCATGGTGAGAGCCTCCTACTGCATCATAATATGTCAGATAGCGTCATACAGAAGGAGCACATGGGTGAGAGAAGCCACGTCATAAAAAGGGGACAAAAGAACAAGTTCAGAAAGAGGAATTCACTGTATGAGAATCTATTCTCAAGGTAATTAATCCAGTCCCTTGAGTCACAGCCCAGTCCCAAGAGAAAGATGTTAATCCTTTCCAAATGTGGTGACCCCCAGTGATTTACTCACTCCCAGGAGGCCCAAGAGCTTGAGGATCCTACCACCTCTCTGTCCTGTCACACTGGTAACCAATCCTCAAGTACATGAACCAACTATATCTCGATTGTAATATCACGTATACAAGAATCCGTTGTGTTCATTGCTCTACACGCTTGTGGTCTATCTTCTCTAACAAGAAGACAGCCTCCATGAGGATCAAAGGCTCATCTTCTAATCCAGCTATTGTGGTTTGGAAATGAAGTATCTCATGCATTTGGATGCTATGGATTATCTATGAGCTGTTAGGATATGGTGGCTTGGTCTGGAGGAGTGGATGATGGGTTTATAGAGGATTAGAGGTATGTGGTGGAAGATGGTCAAGTGGCAGATTATAGATTATAGGTGTGTGGATTAGATACAGGCATGTAGCAGGGGGCCTTAAACCTGGAAGGGGCAGAATATTGAGCCTGGACCCAGAAGGGGTGGATTACTGACTGGGACACGATCTGGAAGGGATATATCTTCCTTCCTTCCTTCCTTCCTTCCTTCCTTCCTTCCTTCCTCCCTCCCTCCCTCTCTCCCTCCCTCTCTTCCTTCTTTCTTTCCTTCCTTCCTTCCTCCCTCCCTCCCTCCCTCCCTCCCTTCCTTCCTTCCTTCCTTCCTTCCTTCCTTCCTTCCTTCCTTCGGACTTGATTTAGCTTCCTGTTTTCAGTGACTTGAAACTTGGCTTCCTATTTGCAATGCGGTGAGGAACTGCCTCTACCTCCACCTCCATCATGTGTTTTTACTGTTGCCGGCTGTCCATGAATTGACTGTGATTCTCTAAAACTGTGAGCCAAAGCAAAATTTTTCCTCCCTGTCTTAGTTACTTTTTCATCATTGTGACTCAATAACTGACGTGAACAAATTGGGGAAGACGTTGCTCATCCTCCTTCTTAACACTCATTTACAATCGTCACCTGCCTTGGCTACTTCTTCTATTGGTGTACAATGTTTTCCCACCCATGCCCACCAGGATCCCAGATCGTGGTGATAACCACTTATCTACCATCAAAGGAACCGGAATATCTTCTGTTCTCAACTTCCACCAGCATGAGGAGCTCAGTATAACCGGGCAGCGACCACATTTCAGGCTTAGCAAATTGTTAATGCATTGCCTGGAAGAAATATCTTTAAGCTGATAACTAAGGCCTTTAGTTTATCAGGATTACAAGTTGTATGTTTTCAAGGTTGAAAAAAAATTGCCCAAAACATTTACTGGGGATGATGGTGTCACAAGCCATAGGACCAGGACCCTCACATCCACTCTTATAGACCTTATGTACATGGGTTTTTGGGTCTTTTTTTTTTTTAAATCTGCACTTTTAAAAACTTGTTAAATAAGTTTGCAGGTTTATTTCTTTCTAACCTGTTTTGGTTATAGGAGTACCACCATGGTACTGACGACTAATGAAGATAGGTTCTCTCACTTATGGTAGGCTTGTGAGTTTTGAGGCATACCTGACATACACGTATGTACAAATGAAACTCAGAATACAGTCATTTCATAGAACCGAATATGGGTGATGAGGGAAGGTCCAGTAGAGGAGGGTGTGGGGGGTCAAAAAGAGGGAGGGGAAGGGACTATAATTTTGATGTGATATATATGTACACAGAATACTCAAGTCCAATGTAAACATGATGTACCATAAATATTAATAAAGTGGGAAAAAAGATTTGCCAAACAGCTCAACTCTGATTCTGCCGAAAGGAAGGACGGGCAGAGAAACATAAAGCAAGATTGCCGTTGTCTTCTATTCCAAGGTATTTCATATTAATGTCCCAAGAGTCACAAGGACACCTGTGTGTTTAGTGCTATGGTTTCAATGGAACCCATTCTCTGAATCTAGAAATTATGCAGGACTGTTATTAGTGCATACTAATTATGTTTAGTCTGCATTAAATAAACAAACTTCATTACAATTAATGTGGGTATTGAAGGAGCTAATATCCCAATTACTTGCATAGTTTATTTTAGCATAGTAACTAAAAAATATAGCCAACAGAAAAGGCGAAATCACGGAGGACATCTGAATTGCCATGGGATTAGAGACAACTTTCTACGTTAGTCAGGAAGTCTAGAATCTGTAAAGGACAAAAAGAATGTGCCCAGACTACAGCAAGAAATATGATTTTTGCATGAGAAGAGAATACAAAGTAACCTCAGAAGGCAAATGATAAAATGGGGAAGTATCACCATTTTCATGATAGCTAAAGATTAATATAGAAAGAGCTTTTACAGATTAATCAGAAAAGATACCAACAGCTCAAAATTTTAAAAAATGGGCAAAGGATCGGAATGGTTAATTTTCAGCAGAGATTATCACAAAGTCCAAGAGACATAATGGTTCCCGGGCAGGAACCAATCCATTTCAATAAAAGCCTCCTCATCGGCACACGGGAGAGCATTTCATGCTGAAGAGAATGGAAATAAAGTGGCTAGGCCATTTGGAATAGGGACAAGAGACTTGCGAACACGAGCTTTCTCTGACTGGAGCTCAGTGGAGCGGAAGAGAGCTCCTGGGTGAAGGCACCTGAGAGACTCCTTGGCGCCAAGAAGTGGCTGGGAGGACTTAGGGAGGCACAGCGAAGCCTGGGCCTCATTCCCGCCTTGGTAAGCACCCACTTACTCATGTTCACATTCCATCAAGCCTGAAGAATGGAAAAAAGCCAGGTCTCGACTGGAGCCCATCACTGCCATTTATAAGCTAAATGGCTTTGGCAAAAGTGGTACAGATTGAATTATGTTCTCCAGGAAGATGAACTAAAGTCCTAACTGCCAGTACTTCAGAACGTGACCTTATGTGGAAGTAAGACCATTGCAAGATGTAATCAGGTAAATCAAGACAAGGTAATACCGGAGTAGGGTCCAACTGACTAGTGTCCTTACGAGAAACGATGAGGAATCAGAGACACACAGGAAGAAGATGTCTGTGTAATATCAGAGGCAGAGAAAGAGATGGTCCCTTTATAGGCCAAGGAACGCTAATCATTGGCGGGAAACCTGAAACTGGAAAAGTCAAAATGAATTCTCTCCCACAGGTTTCACAGTCTTACTGGCACCTTGGTTTTGGACTCTCTGCCTTCAATGCCAGACACCAACAAGTTTGCCGTTGAGGGTACTCACAGCACTTTGTGACCGCAGACACTAACACGACAAGTCGCCTGGGTGGGGTTCAGTTTTTCAGCAGTAGCAGACAGGAAACGCTCTCTGCCTCCCAGCGGTGGTGTGAAAGTCGATGCACTGGTAGGTAGGTGGTGTCACCCACTTTCACATAACTTCTCCGAACTCCTCTGAAATCAGGGCTTGCTTCAAATATCCATGTGATCAAAGGAAGACAGACTGCTGACTTTGTGCTTTCTCTCTGTTAACATGTATATAAAATGCATCTTAAAAATAGACAGTGCTAATGATGATTCCTAAATTGGGTCTTAGAACTTGCATCAAATCCACATGTTTTAAAATAGAAAAAAAAAAATTAGGAGCTCTCTAGAGCCTCTTGGCCCTGACTTTGCATCCTATTCCAAGGTATTCCATAGGAACAGTAAAGTTTGGCAATCACTGTGAGAACATCCACACTATGTAGAAATCGGAGTGATGTCAGTAAGAATGGTTTCTAGGCCCTGTAGCACGAAGCAGCAGGTTGCATTAGGGGTAATACCAGATTTGGAGTCCAAAGGTCTGGAGTCTCTGCTCTTCTATTTCCTGGATGGTGTGTCTTTTGATAAGACTTTGCATTAGGAGAGCTGCTATAACGAGTTACCACATCTTGCCATGGCTTAAAAGAAGACACATTTATTTTCCCATAGCTCTAGTAATAAGAAATCTGGTCTCAGTTTTACTGGGCTGGTGTCACTTTGTTGGAGGGCTCTTTCTTTGCCTCTCTAGCTGCTGGAACTTCCACTCCTCCACACTCAGCTCCTCCTTCCATCCCCGGAGTCAGCAGGTGAGCTCCTTGTTTCAATCACGGTTGACACACTCCTGTCTAATATCTCTGTTACCAACTTTTCTTCTGTACTCAAATCTCCCTCTGACTCTTCTTCTAGGAACCCTCCTGACCACATTTAAGAGCCATCCAAGTGTTTCAGGATAATCTCTTCATCTCAAAAAAAAATTTTTTTTTGAAACAGTGTGTAGCACAAGCTGGCCTTGGACTCATGGCCATCTTCCTGCTTCAACCTCATGAGTGCTGTCAAAATTCTTTATCACATTTTCAATGTCCCATTGCCACATAAGGTCACATTCACTAGCTCCTGGGACCAGACCTGGATGAATTTTATGCCTGTCCACAGCTTCAACTTGCTGAGCTCCAATTTCCTTTAATCCACATTCATGCTGCTGGCCTGGTAGGGTTGCTTGTACGATCACATTACTGGGCTTATCCAACCAGTAGCCAGCCATTTTTAAAAAACCTTTGATTTTACAAAAAAAAAAAAAAATGTATAATGAAAATTCCAAAAGAAAGTTTTAGTATTTATTCCTCTCTACTTACTGTGGTTTGTATTTGGAATGTGCCTCAAAAGTCTCATGTATTTGGACGCAATGGATTATCTATGAAACCTTGTGCCATTAGGAGATGGGGCCTGGTCTGAAGGGGTGGATCATGGGCTCGTGGTAGAAGAGAGGTGTGTGGCAGATTAATGATTACAGGCTTGCAGATTAGATTACAGATTATAGGTGTGTGATGGATTATAGATTACAGACATGTGGTGGGAGGTCAAACCTGGAAGGGGTGGAACACTGAGGCTGGACCCAGAAGGGGCAAACCACTAGGACAGGGCCTAGAAGGATATATGAGGATATATGCTCCTTCCTCCCTCCCTACCCTTCCTTCCTTGCTTCCTTCCTTCCTTCCTTCCTTCCTTCCTTCCTTCCTTCCCTCCCTCCCTCCCTCCCCCTCCCTCCCTCCCTCCCTCCCTCCCTCCCTCCCTCCCTTCCTTCCTCCCTTTCTTCCTTCCTTTGTTCCTTCCTTCTGGGACTTCACTTGGTTTCTTGTTTGCAATGCTGTTTCTTGTTTCCACTTCTACCATATGTTTCCACTGTTGTTGGCCACCCATGAATTGACCACATGAAACTGTGAGCCAAAATAAATCTTTCCTCCATTAAATGGTACATGTCAAACATTTTATCATAGCAACAAGAAAGATACCACT
Source organism: Ctenodactylus gundi (assembly GCA_004027205.1). Classification (NCBI taxonomy): domain Eukaryota; kingdom Metazoa; phylum Chordata; class Mammalia; order Rodentia; family Ctenodactylidae; genus Ctenodactylus; species Ctenodactylus gundi. The sequence continues at coordinate 241,937 of PVKB01000267.1, forward strand.
CAAAAGAAAACAAAGGGCAAGGAAAAAAATATGGGGCACAGGTTGGACATCCCCACTTAAGCCACATATTGGAAATCATCTAGTATTGGGAGTAGAAATTATTATAGGAACAGAGCAGTAAACGCTGGTTGGACTTGAGGAATCTTCCCACACAGTACGTAGGTCAGCTGTGTGAAAGTTCCTCTGTGGAGAATTCCCCCACCCTCCCACCTGTTACCACAACCCTGAAAGTTTGGTCCTCCAGCAGCGAATCCATCCCTGCTCCTTCGGGAAGTAAGAGGAGTTCTGTGGTCAGGAAGCATCAGTTCCCAGCACACACCCAATGTGGCTATGGGCCAAACCCGGTTCTCCTTACCCTGAGTATCGTGTGAAATGGATCTTGAAGTTTCATTTTGCCGTATAGACATCACTTCATCTCTTATTACTCTTGCAACCTATAGGGAGAAGTAGTGCTATTTTTTAAATCCTCAAAACCTTTTAATATGAATCTGTCAGTAGATACCCATGGCCTCACATAGCTGTCTTCCAGCAAGCCTTCTTTTTTTGATGATTTCTATTTTCTTCTCTCTGTAATAAATCTGTATTCCCTTTGTTTATTCTTGATTCATTCGGGTGGTATGTTCTTAAATCAGAGTGGTGTTGTTAACCTGTTTTAATCAGATTCCCCCTTAGACATTTCAGTCAGCACATAAAACCACAGTCCTTGTTTTTTTAAATTTATTTTATTTTATTTTCTTGCTTTCAGCTGGGATTGTAGCAAACACTATCTATCCATCAATGCTGACAAGTCAATCGTGAGAATTATTCCACCAACTCTCTGCAAAAATATCATGTGTGAAGACTTTCAAAGAGAATCTCTCAAAACTCAGATGGGTTCCATGGTCTGGCTACTGTGCTTGGGTAACTCTGAAAGGGAAGGCAGACAGGCGCAGTCACGAGGGTCCCTACTCTGTAGTCTGCAAAGCTGCATTCTGCTGGAGTCGTGCTGGCTCCTAACGAGCTCTGCAACCATGGGCAAGTGGTGTAGCCTCTATTTCCCTCTAGTTCCACAGTAATGAATGCAGGTAAATTCAGGCTTTACAATGTTGTCATGAAAATGAAACTTAATAGCCAGCCCTGTATTCCCGACCAGTCAGCCCAGCACTCTTGGAGGTGGAAGCTGGAGACCCACAATGTGGAGCTTAGCTTGGGCAATTTAGCAGCTCGGCAAGAATCTGTCTCGAAATCACATGTAGAAATGGGTGGAAGACAGTGTGAAGGCCCTAAATTCAACCCCAGTACCCCAAAATAAAAAAAATTAAACTGTGTAATATGTACACACACACACACACACACACACACACACACACACACACACACAGAGAGAGAGAGAGAGAGAGAGAGAGAGAGAGAGAGAGAGAGAGTTCCAGAGATCAGGTGATCTATGTATCTATCCATCCATCCATCCATCTCTATGTCTAGGGAGCAGATACTAGAGCGATATGACAGAGAAATGCACATGACAATGGCTTTGGCTTAGATGGAGGCAATTGTGGGTTTTCTTTCACTAGAAGAGTGGGCAAGTCATTACAAGCCTTACGAGAGTCCTCACCAGTCACTTATTTACTCGTTCATTCTCTAATCATCTGCTGACCCCTATTGCAAGCTGTCCTGAGGCTCGAGGAGTCCACAATGAGGCTTCTCCAGCAAACGCTGCCTGGTGGCCACTGTTGCACACTTGGCCAGCACCACACTCACACCACCGTATCTCTTCTGCTTACACTGGCCTTGCTCCCAGCTGCTGGCACCTGAATCTCAGCTACAGAGAGATTCTTCTTCTGCTAGTGGCTGTTGGCTGCTTGCGTAGAAGGCAGAAGGACAGCGGAGTTGCTGAAAACCTCGACAGGGACTCTAGACTGGTGATTGACAGGAACACATACACCAAGGTCCCCAGTCTCCACCTGCTCTCCTGTGAGGTAACCCTGAGCTCTGCATTTGGGCTGAACAGTCTCCTGTACCTGGCACAGTGGTAGATGGATATAGGAGATGCCCTATGCCCCCCATCTGCCCTTCCCTACCTCTTCTCCCCACGGCCTTCATGCTGTTTACTTAGCACCAAATCTTGCCTTGAGGTCTCACTAGTTGACCATGGTGAGTGGCTCCCACCATTCATATGAGGTCATGGCTAGAAAAGGAGGGGTGATAGAATGGAAACTTGGGCCCGTGAGCAACATGAGGGCCAGGTCTGCTGGAGCCTGGAAGTGCTCACTTCAGAACTGCCCAGAGAGGGAAAAATAGGTGTCAGTCCTCAAGGCACGTGTCATCAGGTCTGTGTGTCACAGCAGTCTAAAATTCCATCTTAATTAGCACTTCCTCTGGTGAGGCTTAGCCTACATGGGAAGAAAAAGTAACAATAGTGCCTAGCAAATACTAAGATGAATGTGTGCGTGAGTTGTCAAAAGGCGTATTTATAATATGCTTATATATGCTTACAATATGTTGTTATGTGAGCTGGATGATCTTATCCTCTATAAAGACCAATGTCCAATCCCTACCCCACAGCCCTTCTCTAGGCCCACGTTTCCTTTTGTTTCCAGGCCTCTGTGTGTCTGCGTGGATCTTCTTTGACTACTGCTAGCCTACTGGCCCTGTGTAACCCCTTCTGACCCTATGCAACCTCAGGTTTCAGCAAATTTGAAGGTCGCAGAGGCTCATTGCTGATGCAGATGAAACTGATCTTGATAGTTTGATGAATTGCCTTAGTCACTATTTGTGCTCTGTACATATTTAGAGTTCTAAAAGGCAATGAGACTTAGTGACATTACAGCAGGTAACTTAAGACAGACATTGCTGTACTTTTTGTCACCAGGAATTGGTTTTGTGGTGCTAGAATCTCCACCTCCACTCCACCTCAGATATTCAGGCATTAAGTCTCATAAGAAGTACACAACCTAGATTTCTCATGTGTGCAGCTCAGAGTAGGTTTCACGCTACTACTGCAGCTGATGTGACAGGAGGAAGACCTCAGGCATTGCTGCAAGTGAGGGGGAGCGGCTGTAAATACAGACGACGCTTTGCTCGTATGCCACCTGTCACTGAGCTTCTGCCCAGTGAGTGGATTTCTAACAAGCCAGAGATTGTAACAGTCTGTGTCCAGAGTTCAGAGATCCCGGAGTCAGAATATTGCCAGGCACATGGGAAGATCATGAGCCACTGTTGTCTTTGCCCGTGTCATCCACGCTGAATGACCAGAAACAACCAACCCAAGACAGACCTCTGTTCTGTCCTCCTGCTAACTCCCAAACTGAGCCAAGCAGGCTTGCATCCAACTGTCTCCACCCCTTGCTCATAGCGGTGGTCAGATGCTGCCACCAGGCCACCTGCACTTGTGTGCGTGTCCTTATTCCTCTGCTAGATGGGAGTCCTCGAGATGCGTGCTGGCCTTACGTATCTTACTCTCCAGGACTGGTGTTCAGGGAGTGTGAGGGGAAGAAAGAGATGGGGTAAAATCAGTGAAAAGGGGGAAGAGGAAGGGGAGGGAGGTTCATGATGGGGATCTGGTTCCCACGGCACCATTCTTAAGTCTTTGTTTCTCCCACCCTTCTGTAATAGGGATCAAGTCCAAGATTTTCACACTGAGCTACGTAGCCAGCCCATTTTTAATTTTGGTTTTGAAACAGGGTTTCACTAAATTGCTAAGTTGCCCAGGCTGGGCTTGAATTTGTAATCCTCCTGCCTCAGCCTCCCAGAGCACTGAGATCACATTTTAATTTCACAAACAGCAGTGTTGTCACAAGCACCCTGGAGTGAAAGAGGGAAGACTTTAGAGTAACAAGACCTGGGTTCAAATCTCAGTTGGGCTACCTGTATGTGAATGACCGCTCTAAGATTCAATTTCTGTACAAGGAAATGAATAACCACCATATGGTTACAGTAACTAAGAAAGCATCCTGCATTTTGGTACTTGGAGCACTGCATGCCTTCAATAAAGACTGAAATTAGTACTCCAGTACTTTTTTGGAGCGCCACCAGGCTGACACCACTGTGAGAGTTCTTAAGGAGCAGAGGTTAGACCTTGGGCCTATGAAGGTGCCCACAGTGGGCACTTCCATTGATCTCCTATTGCTTCTGTAACAAATCACTACAAAGGTGGTGGTTTTAACAGCATGAATTTATTACCTTCAAATTCTCAAGGTGAGAAGGCAGACCGGGGTCTCACTAGCTAAAATCCAGGTGTGGAGGGCTGTGTTTTGTTCTGGAGGCCCTCCGGGACAAAGTGTTTTTGTATATTTCTGGCATCTAGACTGCTCTTGGCTCATGAGCCCTGCTATGATTTGGATCTGGAGCGTCAAAGCCTCGTGTGTTTGCCTGCAGTGCGATAACTGTGAAACTATGTTCCGTCGGGAAGTGGAACCTGGCTCTGAGGGACAGGTGCTTACAGCTTGACCTGGAAGGATTGTGTCAGCTTGCTGAGATTGGTGGGAAAGGGGCCCGGAGCAGAGCTTTCAGGTTTGTGTTGTTGACTCGTGGTCCAGGAAGTGAGGGAGGGCGCCCACCTTGGGTGTGGAGGGCCCAAATGGCAGCACAAGCTAGAGAAAGCAAGGAAGAACAAACACTGTTACAGCTCTTCCTGAGAAGGCTCAGGCCTTGCCTTAGCCTCCAGACAGGGACGGGCTCCTCCCTTCCCTTGACTTCCGTCTGCAGCGAGGTGAGCAGCTCTTGAGCCTCTGCCGTGTGCCTCCACCTTTGCCGGCTGCCTGTGAATGACGTGTGTGAGCCCTTTTGAACCAGTGAGCTCACAAAATCTTACCTCCCTTAGGTAGCAGATGTCAGGCATTTTGTCCCAGCAAGAAAGTAACTAAGCCAGAAATCTTGTCTCATGAGCCCCTCTGCATCCCTAAGGCCAGTGTCAATGTCTCCGTCTCAAATGCTCCTGACCTGGCTCTCTCTGCCATTTTCTGATTGCTGCAAGGGACCCCACGAATAATTGAGGATTACTTCCCTCTCTAACGATCAGCTGATTAGCCATCTCAATCCTGACTGGAAAGTTGATTCACCTTTGCCATGTAAAGCAACCTTTTGTAGTTGTTGGAGATAAGGATGTATACCTCTCTGGAAGGTGATTTCTTTAATCTCTCTCTCTCTCTTTCTTCTTTTTTCATTCATTCTTTCTTTCTTTGCCTATCACAGTAGCTAAAAGTGCTAGCTCTGGAGAAACAGAGACACACCTTCTAATCCCAGCTCTGCTAGCCCACAGCCCTGTGACCCTGAGCCGGCAGCCATCTTACATCTATTAGTCTTCAGAGTCTTTATTTGCTAAGCGAGTCTAAAACACCCAGCGCCGAATTAGGTTGGAAAACAATGGGGCAATGCCCCATATCCATCAGGTGTTTCTGTACATCCCCTGCCAACAGCATCTCTTGCTTCAATCTCCCAGGCAGCTCTGAACCTTGGAGGCATTGATGGATTACATGGAAAAACATAAAGCACATTATGCTGGATTTGGCACAAAGTAAATTCTGCAGCCTACCAGTTGTAGGTATCGCAAATATGGCAGAACAAGCCCTAGACTGAGACTTTCACCACTGCCACTTACAAGCGGTGTGGCAAGTGATTTCACTTTTCTACGTGCTGGTGTTCCCACAAGTTAAGTGGGTGTAAGAGAAGAACGCCTGTCACCTGGGGGTAGGCAACCTAGATGACCAAGTGCATGTGGATGGCAACACTGTATGAATGCTTCTTGTTGCAGGAAAGGCCTCAGAATGGGTGGGATGGCTGGGTCCTGTGCCATCTGGTGGAAACTGGGACATCTCTCAGAGCTGCCGGGACCTCTTAGGCTGGACACCGTGATCTTCATTGAGACTCCAGCCCATCCTATCAACCGACTGAAGACCTCGTGAACCACCGCCGAGTGGCTCTTGCTTCACCTTTCACCAAAGTCCTCCTCGCCGCCTGTCAGTGCCTGCTAAAGTCCTTCTCAGACAGGGTGGCCAACATGTCCCTCTTTGCTGGGAGTTTTTCCAGCTTTAGCAGTGACAAGTACCACATTCTGGTAAATCCTTAGTCCCCAGAGCCTTCCCGGCTACAGGCACAGAGCAAGCTGCCACGTGACATGTCCAGAGAAGTTCTGAACCCACCAGGAAAGGCCGAAAAGGGTTGAGAGTTGTGGCCCTTGGAGGGGGAACATGACATTGGTTGATTCTGAACTTCCAAACAGTCACAGTGGAGCCACCACAAGGTTGAGGCTCAACAATCTTCTCTACACGCGGAGGTGAGTTACCTACATGATGCACCAGGCAATTTTGTTAAGGGTCAGAGGTCAGGGTCAGCCAGATGCAAGTTCAAGGTAAAAATAAAATAAAATAAAAGTGCATCCTTAGTTGACCTGGCCAGATCCTACAGCCTCTCTATACATTGAGAATAATGATTTGACTCTGCTGCCCCTTTCGGAGGTCGGAGGTTGACATAGGAGAATCAAACACGTGCAAAATGCTTCGCAAACTGAAAGGGCTACAGACATGACAGCATTGACGTGGTTCTTAGAAAACACAGGAAACACCAGTAGTGGTGGTTAGGCTAGAGATTTCCGGTTTTGTTTGCTTCACTATTGACTTTAATTTAGAAAACATACCCTAGGCTGCATTGATCAATCAGGAAACCATATAATCCTTGTACACGAGAGAGATGCTAGTCCCAGAGAGGAGAAATCTAAATCCAAACAAGGGGGGCAGGTCCTCCCGGTGAGCCACTGCGGGTTGTGCGCAGCCCGTCAAGATGACCTATCTAAGAAGCAGCCATGCATAGGACCAAGGCCGCATGCATTTCTGTGACACATACTTGAAAACACACTTGCTGCTTATTTATGTAGCCAACAGCAGCATACAAATTAACTCTAAACTGCAGACGCTGCCTGATACTGTGTTAGGATCACAGGATAAGATGGGACCAGGTCCTTGGGGACAAGCGGGCGATGAGCAGCCCCCTGTCCCACTCACAGGACGCTGCTGGCCTCCTTGGCCTTGTGGAGCCTCAGCATCCCTTCTCAACTCACCTTAAGAGCAAGTTTTCCTTTTTTTTTTTGGCAGGGGGAAATAGAACCAGTCAGATTTTAGGACTTAATCAAGCATTTTCCTCCTATAAAAAACCTACATGAGTAAGAATCAAAAAACATTAAGATGAGATTTATTCAACTATATTATCTAGTTAGTAGAATTAAAATCATTTTGCAAGGGAAGTGAGCTCAGTTTTCTGCCCTCACCACGTTATCCCTGGTCGCTATAAATACGCAAGTTCACCTTTATCTCCCCTAGTTCTAGTTACACTGCTTCCCCGTCTTCCTTCTCTACCCACCATCGTCCGTTCCCTGCAATTGTGGTCCTGCTCTTGGTGTGCTTTTATTTTTACCAGCTGTGTGCTAATTTATTACCTCACAGTAGCAGAGCCTGCTCTGCGATTATTCCTTCCAAAGTCTGAGAGCCTAAATGCAGTCCGTGGGCAACTTGGCACAGCAGGGTCTCTAGTATACTGCTCAGGCTGCCGTAGTGAAGGATGCATCCACGTTCCTTCCCTATCCTGAAGGCCGCAGATCCAAGATCAAGGTGTCATCAGAGTGGCTTCCTCTGAGTCCTCCAACCTCCATGACAGATGCCTGTCATTCCTTGTGTCCTCACATGGACACCTCTGTACACAACTGTGTTCAATTTCCTCCTCTTATAAGGGACACTGAATACATTAAATATGAGCCCCCGTACGACCTCATTAAAAAAAATTAACTCCTAAAAGACTATCGCCAATGAAGATCAGACTCTGGTACTTGAAGTTAAGACTCTGGTGTGTGAATTGGAGTGCGGGAGGGTTCAGCTCAGAATTGCTTCCTTTTAGTTTGATTCATTCTCTTCATTCTCTGTTTTCTGCCTGTAGCCAGTCTCGTGTGCCCTGACACCCAGCTCCTTGCTGTCCCCTTGTTGGTACCTCCACGGTGTGACCTGCCTCACTTTCTGAAGCAGTTCCAGAAGCCTTCTACTGTTAGTTGTGCTGTCGTGGCTACCTCAATGTTTTGAATAGATTCAAAAAGTGGTTTTCTTTCAGAGTTATTTGGACTTTGGGTAGGAACCAGAAGTCGCAACATGCCAGATCCTGGTCTGGTAAAGGGCATACTGTAATGTCTTAGAAGCTTGCCTTTCTGTTGGATGGCATTCTGCATAGCATTTACCACATTCTTTTTATTCATGACTCATAAAAACACTCATGAAAGAGAACTCCAGAATTGCTTCAGAAAGTGCCAAGGACAATAGAAGGAATTTGTTCAAGGAGAGTGGGAGTACTTTGAGAAAGATTCATAACAATCTATCTTTTATCATGATAATTTTTTAAAAAAATTAAGCATTCACTGCATATTTTAATTTCTTCTTGTACATACACCTACAGGCAATCTTCTCCAGAGAGTAATAGGAGGTGGGAAGATGCCAGCAGAAGAATGCTCCTTTCCTACCATATTAAACCGTGCTAAGATACATTGTTTGAGGACATTCCACACAACAGAATCTAGGTGAATTTTACTTTGCTCATTCCTTCCTTTTTCCCACCTCCCTGCCCTACTCCCTACTGTACTGGCCTTAGGCTTCTGATGCTTTGACATCTGGGGCATTGCTGACTTTGGAGAGACCAAATTTCCTGGGGCTTGTCTGTTCTTAGAGTTAGCAAAGGACTCCCTGGCCAAGTTTCCTTTTGTCAGCAAACCAGTTCTCCCGGAACCCACACTCTCACTCCTTTACCGGCCCTTACATGCAGGCTGTCGTTCACCTGCCCTCATGACCTGGAGCCAGATATGACCCATACACACAGGGCTCTTACCGCTGCTTACCTGCCTCACTCACTGCTCCTGGAGAAATCACCACGAGGACTTCTGTCCCCATTCCTCAACCTTCCCTTCGCCTTGTGACCAGCCCCAGTGCTTCTGATGGATTCCATACAGGACGGCACATCCCCTCCTCTGGAGAGTTATGATCTTTCCCATGGTCACCACCATTTTGTTTTTAGGTTGAATGGCCTCACCATAGGTGAATATAACAAGCCTAGTTGAGAACACCTACTTCTTACCATGTTTTCTCCCTCTTCCCTTCCCCCCCCCCATTTGCACATGAGCTATGCCTCAGGCTCTATTCTTCCAGGAACACTGGGATAAGATAGTTTTCCCATACAGAAACATGTCACAACATCCTTGCTGGCCTACTAAGCATTAGGAAATGTAGTCAAATCATCATTATTTAATTCCATTTGGAGATTTAATCTGTTTAACTTATATGCCCAGTTTCCTAGGTGTGGTTGAGATTGAAGAATGAAAACCCCTTGCTTCGTTGTATCCCTGATGGTGTTTGTTTTCTCTTGTTTATTTAGTAGATGTTTCATGATAAATTAGACGTTGCAAGACCCTAAGTGATAAGGAAGCTATACGTTTCAATAAGAGTTTTACTGTTGCTCTTAGTTTACTGAATTCATTGAACAAACAGTTCTGCCCCAATCTCATGACTAACAACACAGCAGGCTTCCAGGACCACACTCAGCTATTGTGGTGGAGTCCAGTTCTAAGATCTCACCTCCCAGAAACTGAGGACGCCCAGATGCCTGATCTGCATGAAAGGGGGAGTCTTGAGCCCTGAGCTCCTCTGACTGGGGTCTGTGCACAAAGGTACCAGGCCCAGTGATGAGACAAAGCTGATGTAGCCCAACCGCTTGCTCATTCTGAGCCCCATCCTAGGACCAGGGTCTTCTCTAAATAGACTTACCCATGCACTCTGTAGGATGTGAGTCCCTTAGCCTGGGGCCTCTGGCTCTCCCTTCTGAAAAATAACACTTGCTGGTAAAGCACTCAGAGATTCTTCCAAGAAACCTAGATTCCTAGGACAAGGTGTTATTATTATGATAGGAAATAAATATCCACCTAATAACCATAATTACATTGTCAAAACTGCTTAAAATATTCACCTTGCTAGGACTGCAGTGATGTCAGGGAGTTTTGTGACTAGTAAATTGGAACATTATCATGAAATTAGAAAAGAAAAGTTACATTACCAAGTAATTCATTGGAAGGATTTGATATTTCAAGGATAACCACCAAGCAATTTCAGGAACATGTAATTATTTTTTTCACTTGCTATTTTATGATGCATTACTCAGTTCTGGGTGGTTCAGTGTGCCTTTTAAAGTAGAATAATAATGAATAATAAATCACTAACAGATCAAAATCTATGAGGGGATATGACAGATTTTCTTGATCCTCTCCTTCTTTTGGAACTGAAAAACCCATGTGGCATTTTGTGATCTCCTATACCAGGGGCACATGACAAAGGTTCAGTCAATATTGACATGCTAATGGTTTGTTTATTGTTAGATATTCTCTTTGGTCTCTGTGACTTTGCACATGTTACTTGTGTTGCTGAAATTTCACTTTTTCCTCTGGCAATCCCTATGCTAGTCATCAAAACATTTCTAGGATAATCCTTTCTGCCAAGTCATTTCTGACTTCCTTGTGTAAAACTGGGTACATTTCTATGGTATACAAATGTTCCGCATACAAATCGTTACTTTGGACCTAGTACATTGCATGGTATTTGCTCCCTTATTGTTCCTATATTGCACAGTTTTTCTTTGAGAGTCGATATAGTCCCTTCCATTGCCTACCTACCTGGCTGCCATCAATAAATATTGACGAGGCCTCTGTGTGGGTCAGGCACTCTGCTGGCCATGGGTATACAGTGGAAAGCATCTTGGATATCATTCCTGCCCTTATGGAGATTCAGTTTAAAAATGCTTGTATTTGACTTTTTGCAGTCTGAGTTTCTGGTACAAAATATTCTTAGTAATATTCAAAGAAAGAATGACAGAAAGTTAGAAAGTAAGGGAGTGGGGAAGAGCTTGGAAGGATTTTTATGGTGAAGCCTGTAGAAAATGAAATTTGACTTTATGTTTTTAAGAAGGAGTCTGACATGGAAAACCATTTTGATACACCTTCTCAGGTGTGGAAGCACTAGGAGCAATGGATGTGAGTTATAGGAAAATAAAATGTCCCTGTCATTCACCAAGAACTACAGAAATAAGACTCTAGAGCAAATCCAAGTGGAGACGCTGTGAATGACAGATGACTGCTAGTTCAATGCCTTTACATAGTAGGTTCTGGAAGAAAAGGAGATATAAAGGAAAGAAAAGAACTCATAGATTATTTATAATAAGCTCATTCTTCTGCAGCTGCCTAGGAGTGAATAGAATTATCCAACTCCACTAGGATGAGCAAAAGGATTTGTCTGGTGAAGGACTCAGGGCTAATAAACCATAGTTATCCACAGTCATTGTCTTTCATTGTTACAGATTTTTGAGAAGATCTAAAAATCACAGATCTGTTAAAGGGCTGTCTTCTGATGAGGTTGTGTCATGACAGCAGGACCACGCTAGGGGATGGGTTGGAGTAAGTGGACACCATCCTGGTGTCTCAACCACATAGGTGGGTGAAGGCACATATGGATAGGTGTATGTGGATGGTACAAGCACTCATCGATCTTGATTGCTATTTTTAACCACTCATCTCGACCACCCTACTCCAAGCTTACTCTGCTGCCTACTTAAAAATGACTGCTTCTCCTATTTCCTCACGTAGATTTTAACCAGAGTTCTACTTTTTAATGTTAAAAATAAAAAAATTAGATTATGTTTTTGAAAAGCACAGAATAATTTTGGTTATTATTTCCCCCAAATTTACATAAAATAACAAATCTCATATTTAGTTTCAAGAAATATTTGAAAAGTAAAACACAGCTCTACAAATATGCCAAAAATTATAACAAACTATAGAAGAGCAAAGAACTTGACACTGTGAACTCTACATCGCCCTCACCCAACCAACTCCCATCCCGAAGCCTCAGCCTTCTCAAAAGAAGATCGGGCAGCCACTGGACAGACTGAAGACAGGTGTGGAGAAGACTTTAGGAGACCGTGGAAACTCAAGGTGGCTTTGATGGTGCAGACCAAACAGAAGAGATGTGAGTGTGCTATGGACAACTTTCATGAAGACGCCAACGGTAGAAATTAAATTTGCAGGTGGCATAAAACTTAGAAGAGTATCAACTATTTGGAGTGACAAAATTGGTCAGCAAATAAAAAGGAAGTGTGGCATTTTGTCAATATGCAACAAAGGAATGTGTAAAGGGAGAAAGAAGATTCACTTCACACAAAGGCACAGAAGGCTGAGCCCTGTAGTCTGTGATAGGCCACATGATCTACGGCTGTATCCTGTGTTAGTCCAGAGGGTAGACTCCTGCATGTCCAAGCTAAAGACACATATTTGCCTAGAGACTGTGCGTCTGGTTCCAGCACAGAGGCCTTCGTACATCTGCTCTCAGCTTCCCAAAGTCTCCCCTCCCTCTGCTCCCCTGAACTGAGCCCTCTCAGTAGTCAGGCCTTTTTCATTCTGACTTTACCAAATTACAATGATAGTCACTGTCACTTAGAAGATTTTGCTCATTCTTCTCTTCACTCTTATGAAGAAAGTAGCTTAACCTTAGTTTTCATCTTAGAATGTCAAGTTCAGAAATATTTTAAATGACTTAGTTAAGACCATACAACCTGAGACTGGTGAAACACACCATTTGCAAGTTATGGGCTAAGTGTAACAACATACATAAATATAATTAGGACAAACATAAGTTGGAGCCCTGTTTGTAATTGCAAAGCTGAGAGAAAGTACAGCTTACCAGAAGTACAGAGGGTAAATACCACTAGGTTTTAGTTCAATTCCCTTTTAATCAGCAAGAAAGTCAACTCAACTGGCAAGGGCATGTGTGTGATCTCAGGCACCTTGATAGATTTTTCTCTCTGTTGTCAAGGTGGGTGACATGACTGTCTACTCTAAAATCACAAACATCTTACAGCTACAACAGCTGACTAAGGGGTTTGTCCAAGGTCAATGTGGGGAGTTTACTCGCTCTGAAGTTAAAACTTCCCCCACAACCAGGGCCCTGGATATCAAGATACAAGAGCTTAAATGAGGCCCCCATAACCTAAGTCATCATTCTCTTTTGTCGTTAGATTTATATCATCACGTAAGCTTGACTTTTCACAAATGTCCTGATACTAGGTCAGTCAGAGCAGCAAACCTCTTTCATATTTTGTCCATCTCAACTTCAGCAAGGAGACCAGGAAGCTCTGCTTCAAGCTGAACTCAAAATTTATATGCTGAGGTGTTAACCCCAGAAACCAAGAATATAGATTTGGATAGAAGGCCTTTAAAAAATAATCAAAGGTTCGATAAAGTCGTCAGCACAGGCTCCAGTTCATTGTGACTGGTGTGCTCATATAAAATGGAAGTCTGAACGCAGTTACACACATGGAGGGAAGCCTGTGAGAGGACATGGGGAGAAGATGGTCACCTCCAAGTCCAAGGGAGGCGCCTCAGAAAGAACCAACTGGAAAATACCTGGTCTTAGAATTCTGGCCTCCAGAACTGTGAGGGGCTTGGGGGGAGACTATCGTTGAATCTACTCAGCCAAGGAATTTTGTTATGGCAGCCACAGAAAACTAGTACAAGCTGCCACAGAAAACTAGGACCAGCTGCAGTACTCTAGAAAATACTTCGCTATCAAGTGGAAGTGGCTTTCTTGTCATCGGCTTCATTGGAAATCTTCAGGAATGGATTTTTATTAATGACTTCATCTGAAAGCATACCACTTCTTGCCAAGGGCTGTACCAGGAATCAGATGGGACCCATTCCCAACATAAATATAGTTTCTAGAAAATGGAAGGAGGGATTAGGCTATTCTCTGCTTTGGCTGAGATCCTACATGTTTCCCAATCCTTTTTTCTTATACTCAAGAAATTATATTCATGTGGTTGTTCATCTTCTCCACTAGTGTTCTCTTCGCCGTTGTTACTGTGTGTGCTATTTTTACACACACACACACACACACACACACATACACACACAGAAACACACACACACACACATCCTGAGGTTTGTGGTTCAATGAATATTGTCTGAGTAGGTGACTGTCAGCTAACTAAAGCCCTGAGAGCAACTCATTTTCCCATGATACTCTTACCTATGGACAGGAAATAATAGAGACCAGGATCCACAGATATCATTTGCAATCTGGGCTGCCAGACAGGAAATAATCTTTCTCACTACTACTTAGTCAGCGGTGTCTCTTTGTGTCTAACTCTAATGTGTTCATATGCATCCGTCTCCCTAAGAATGCATGAGTTTAGTGCACACTTTTATATTAGCGCTCCTAGTAGGTTCAAGAATGGAACTAATCGGAGACCAGTCCTTGACGTGGTGTGGCTTGTGTTCATAGCCTCTCGCTACATCAGGCTGTACTCTTTTCTACTACTGCTTTGGCTTCTATAGTTACCACAATCTGGACTGTGTAGACTCTGAAGGCGGGTGCTTCCTTTAGCTGAGTTCAGAGAGCTCCAGAGAGAGCATCTACCCCAGATCAGAATCCTTCGTCACTTGTTTTTCTGACCTCTGATAGTGGTTTCCAAAGAAGTATTTGGAAAAGACACCATTGTTTCTATTTTTTTAACAGCAATTCATAATTTGTCTTGCAGTTTTCAATGGTGTTGAAGGGAGAGGTGTTATTTTAATGTCTGTGGATTTAGAGAACGTTAAAAAGGAAAACAGTCCTATCTGACAATGCCACACGAGGACTACCCGGTTCCTATATTTTAGCGCCTCAGCCTCATCAGCCCTAGTTTTTCCCACGAGACCTAAAGCCCAAGACAATTATGGGTTCCCTGGGATTGCATGTGCCTTCTCTACCTGGACCTTCCTTCCTCTCCCTGCCCTTGGTCAATCCTGTTTATGATTCTGGACACAAACCTCTTCATCTGAGAGAAGCTGACCTAGTTTCCTAGCCAGCATTTCAACTGTGCCTCTATGGTAGAGTTTTGAATTGGTTTTTGTTCTGGTTTATTTAAAATGTCTCCCGAAGTCTCATGTGTGTGAAAGATTATTGAATCTTGGGAGTACTAGACTCATCAGTGGACCCATCTATTGATGATTTTCATGTGCTGCTAGGAGGTGGGGACCTGGCTGGAGGTGGCCCGCTGGTGTGCATGACCTGGAAGGGAACACACTGTTTCGGCTTCTGTCTCTTCGTATGCTCTCTGGATGCCATAAAGCCTTTCCACCATGCCACTTCTATCTTGGAACTAGCTGACCATGAACTAAAACTGTGAGCCCAACAAAAGCTTTCCTCCTTTAAGTTGGAGGTATCAGGGGGTACACCCAATAAAGGGAAAGTGGCAGATACTCTCGTTTCTAGATGTTTTCTTGCTTAGGGAAAGAGACACTTACCTTTCTGACCTGTACCCCAGGGTCAAAGTGGGTTGTTGAGGGATGAACGGTGCATAGAGAATGATACTGTAACCTGACAGGACGCACATGGGAGCAGAAGCCTTCACTGCACACAAGGTCCTTGGACCATGCAGCTGTCCTCACCTTTCAAGTCTTCTGAGCCTGTGGGGTGCTTGTTCCCAGTACAGGTGGGCTCATCACACAGTCCCTTTCTTATTAAACAACTGTGTACTTCACTGATGACAACTGAGCTTACTTTTCCAGGTGTGCTCTCCTTGCTGAGACTTTAGGCTCACTATTTGTTCACCAACTGTATCGGCCTTGTTGGACAGTTAATTGAGATGTATGAACTGAAAAAGAATTTACAGTATTAGCACGTGTATGCGTGAGGACCCAAGCGGGGCCATCAGTCATGCCAGTGAGGTAAAAATGCAAAATTACCAGACTCCTATTTTCACAATTTTCTAATTCTCTTTGAACAACAACCAAATCAATGCTCCATCCAGAAAATATGTTTCTACTTTAATAGATGTCACTTCCAGTGACTACTGTCTATTTAAAAAAAAAATGTACCAAGTGGTCCCTTGCTCAGATCTGCTTAGACTCAGTGAGACTCAAGAAAACAAAAGCTGAGAACAGAGCCCCCGATGAAACCCACAACAAGAAGACTGGCACTGCAGGCACCGTGCCCTACTTAGGCACAGGGGTCACGAGCCTCCGCCATTCCTGCTCTAGTCTTCCGCTTTCACTCGCAGTGCTCAGCTGCTGGGGCTCCTTTCCATGAACCAGCTGACCAAAACACTCTGAACTTGAGTTTCCTCTTCTACTAATTTTGATCAATTGTGGCATTTATCTCTTAGAATTGCCATAGGAGTCAAAAAAGCATAATTACAGAGAAAATGCTAAGCAGTGTGTGTTGAGTGCAGTAAGCCTGTTGTTGTTACAATGAACAAGCATGAGACATGGAATACACAATGAAACTACGGTTCACAGCCAGAGAAAGATCAGCAGTGCCATGTCCTGGGTGTCAGCCATGACCAGACTACTGGCAGTGAAGTCTATGGACTTCCTGCCTGAAAGGTACAACATGCAGCATTCTGCAGACATGCAAACTGTGATCAAACTATACATCGAAAGAGTTTTAAATGTGTTAGGATAAAAGATACATTATCATTAATCCCCCTCAAAATACTTCCCCTCATTTTGAACACACTTAACCTATTATTTTTGCTACTTTCTTTCTATTTCTTTTTTTTTATTTCTTTTTGAGATAGGGTCTCATTCTGTAGTCCAGGCTGATCTTGAACTCACTATGATGGCTGTGAACTAACAGCAGTTTTCCTGCCTTAGTCTCTTACTAGAGCCATCCAAAAAAGGCAGCTAATTCCCAGTTTCAATTTCCCGTTGACACACTGTTCCACAGTATCCGCCACCTGACTTCTGTCTGTGGCTCGTTTCAGCCCACCACTGAACAGGCCTTGGAATCACGGGAACACTGTGGAACACTGTGGAATCCTGGCTCCTGTCGTGTCTCCCATCTCCAGAGTACGGCCTCCTCACCAGCAAGTTTCCCAGGTCAAGGGCCTCAACCGAGAGACCCCTTCTAGGGCCACTTCTTACCCCACCTCTTTTAGTTTGAGTTCTTCCTCTTCCTCTCAATCCAGGGCCTTTGACAAGAACTGAGGTAAGCTGAGGGAAGGGCAGGGAGGTGAGTGCGAGCAAGGGAAGGAGGAGCAGGTAGAAGGGTGCATTCCTGAAGTGACTGCTGAGACACGCCTTCTTCCTGAGTGTGCTGGACATTGTCCGAGGTACCTCACGGGGACTGTCACCCGGTAAGGAGCAGGGGAAGCTGGATCACACTGGTGAAATGGGGTGTTAATCCCTTGTATTTCCGGGGTGCACACGGGGCTTGCAGAGCAAAAGCCCATCGGCATCAAGGTGTCAGAGAGGACCAGAGGACACAGGATGTGAGCGTGGCAGGGGTACGATGATGAGGGCCACTCAATTCCCATGGCGATGTCCACTCCACCAGGGTCCAGGCCAGAACGAGGATCATATCTGGGTTAGAGGGGCTCTGATGTAGTCTCTGTGACAATCTGGAATTGAAGTTATTTAAGCAAGCGGCCCCTTCACGTTATAAGTTCTAAACATTTGACTCGCCTTACTGAGTTGATACAACAGCAAAAACCAGGTGTTGAGTGAAAAATGTCTTTCCATCAGGTACGTGATGACAGATATTTGAAAACATCTGGATGCTGGACGACATTTATATTCAGTTTGCCTTCATGGTCACACTCACTTTGGTACACACTGAAGAAAGAGGGGGAGCAAGAACTCCTGAGTCTATCAAGAAAAGGGACTGTTCCTTCTACCCTACTAGCCCCTTCTCTCAGGGACAACTCGCACCCTTAGACCCAGGTGAGGGAGGAGGTCCCATCTGGCAGTCTGCAGTCTGTATTCTGGGGACTGGGACGAGGCTTCCACTAGACTATTGCGCTAAGGTCTTTGAAGTCTCTTACTTCAAAGCTCTGAGAAATTTTCTATTAGAAAAGGTGAACAATTGAATTCACCTTTGTAGAAGATGGTTTTTTTGTTGTAGGAGAACTGAGCAGGTAGAGAAACAGGAGTGATGCCCTTCCAGCTCGGCCTTTTCTGCCCACAACTGTGCACAAGCAAAGACCCTCTTCTCAAGCCAAGAGCTCCACACCAGTCAGAATCCCAGTCGCTCACTGTGACTATGAAACGGTGCTTTGGTCATTGGTAAAGATCAATGTGTGCAACCCGAGTTTCCCAAGGAAAAGTGTCTCTTCTGTATGGCTTCTGAACTTGCTCATCTGTTCTTAGAGGTGTGTGTGTGTGTGTGTGTGTGTGTGTGTGAGAGAGAGAGAGAGAGAGAGAGAGAGAGAGAGAGAGAGAGGGAGGGAGGGAGGGAGGGAGATCATTTCCTCACGGGACCACAGCATGCAGGAAGGACAAGTGGGCCTGCCTACCACATCCAGCTCTGAGAGGACCTATGCTGAACTCATCACAGATTCCCAGGTGTTCACCTATATACAATAGAGCCCAGCAGCTCCAGCAGAAACTGGACTCCAGCAGGAGCCTTCATACTGCTTCAAGATGACTGTATCCTGATGGAATTATCTCCCTAGGTAACTCAGCACAAGCATGTGCCTATGGGTGGCAGCAGGACTGGCAGGAGAAGGAACTTGGTCCCACACAAGAACAGAGATCTTCTCAATGTCTCTCTGGTGACACGGAGAGAAAAATGGCCTTCGGCTTTGTAGAAGGGGCATTCCAGAACTGCGTATCTGGGGATGGAGGGTTAAAACAGGGCCAAGTTCTGGTATTGGACCAGAGCCTATTCAGAACCCAGCTACAAAGTATGACCTGGGCAGCAGGCCAGCACGTGGAGCAAACATCCCCGTATCACTCACATTACTGCCTACGTTGCGCCTCTGTCTGACCAGCAGCAGCATTAGATTCTCTTAGAAGCTCAAACCCTACTGCGACCTGCACATATAGAGGATCTATGTCTGAACTCCGTATGAGAATCTAATGGCTGGCGATCTGAGGTGCAAGAGAGGTGGGGGTGGCCACCTCCAACTTTTTCCCCCTTTGAAAAAAATTGTCTTGCATGAGTCCAATCCCTGGGGCTGAGAAGGCTGGGGACCATTTTGATTAAAGGGAAAAACATCTTTTCTTCTCCTGGAGAGGCTGTGAGCAAAGTGTTTCCTCAACTAGAGAGACATCATGATACACATTCTAGTAGGTGACCAGGGCCCAGCCCAGTGGAAAATCAGAGCTAGTGTCCCTCCCTCACGGGGAAACTCAGCCAAGCAGGAGTGTAATATCAGCAAAGGGGCATACGAGGGACAGGGTGCAGTTTCTATGTCCCTCCAGTGGGGAAACTACAGGCGCTATAGGACTGGGATTTTCTTCTATTCCTTTCAAAGTACTTAACAGCCCAACTCCGTGCCTTACGTAAGTGACCTCTCCTTTAGGTCACCTGAAGCACAGGAGCCAGAGGACCCTCAAAGCTATTAAATATACTTGTTTACCATCTTACACTTGAAATAGGAATAGATAATAAACCCATAAAACCATCAATTTAAGTCCTATTTTCACCCTTTTCATCTCCTCTCACCCCATTTAATAAAGAAATTGAATGTGAAATGAGCTTTTAATTAAAAATCTCATAATAATATACAAAATCCAGAAGATAAGGAAATTAAAAATTAAATATGGATTTTTTTCTTGTGCTCTATTGGTCTCCATATTTCACCATTTGCCATGTACAAAGTTTATTGGAACAAAAGGGGACAAAAACCTTTAGCATAATAAAGGACCAGGCTGTGGAAGGAGAATTGTTGGTGTGGAAGCTTGCATTACAAATCACTGATTCAGAACCAAACCAAGAGCTGATCTTCCTTGTCCCCTCTGGTACCTGGGAGTTTGGAGAAGCCTTTACCCCACCCCGCTTCAGACAATCCACAACAGAAAGAGAATGCCTTGGAGGAGGGGTGCTGACAAGGAGGAGTAGGGACCAAAGGACTTAATAGAGGGGAAGAGAGAGGGGGTTGTTGTGGGAAAGGGCTCTCTTGACAAGTAACTCTTCCACTGCCTGACAGGCGACCAGTGACAGTGATTATGGAACACACGATCCTTTTCTCCAGGATGGGCCATACGTCTGTAGTCACAGGAGAAACAAACAAACAACAAATCCCCTCAAAGTGTTTAGTTTTGGAAAGTGGCACTTACTACTTTGGTTCCACGGAGATTTCAAAAAGGAGATAATGATACAGTTGTTTTGTAGAGAATTCCAATGTATTATTGATTGATGAATGAAAGATTTATAATCTTAATTCAGTAAAAGAATTATTGATGAAAATTTCTATGAGTATTTGTAGCTGAATTATTTCTTCAGGTAGCTAGGACTAGAAATCTTAGAACTGGGGAGCACAGGTCTCCCCTTGACATTTTTTTGGTGTGGTCAGAAGCCGATTCATGGCTAGTATAAGGTCATGACATCCTTACAGTTCACGATAACAAGCACTGGTGTGACAACTCATTAGAAATGATTCAGGTAGGTTAACTAATGTCTTTACGGGGGATGGAGAAGAAACAAGGAGAAAGGCTGAGGATACTTCAGGGCTTGTTATTGTGAATTCAGAAGGACACATTTGTTTGCTATGTGTTTGTTTAAACTCAACCTCATTCTGGAAATAATTTGAGGAAGTCCTCACACATAGCACAGCAAGATAAAAAATAAAACTAAATTAGAAAACTGGGGCAAGGAGAAAATAAGCTGGAATAACAAGATGAAAACAAAATAAAAAAGTCATCAAGCAGAAAAACATGCTGTGAAGTTCTGCATCATTATTCCAGTTGGGCCACAAACTTATTTCTTAGTAGGACACATTAATTTTTTTTTTTACAGGTGAAGGCACAGAGGCCAGACTCCAAATCAGCACTGGGGCTCATTTCCATACGGTGAGTAAAGCTAGAAAGAAATTTTATTCAAATGAGTAAAGGTTTGTCCCTGGGGTAAGTAAACAAACAAACAAACACAAACCACCTTATATACTCTTCCTTTAAAAAAATTGTTTGAAAGCCTGGTTGTTCATTCGGTTTTGGGACAGCGTTTGCGAAAGAGATTCAAAGCCAGTTGTGTGCACTGTAGATGCTGCCTTCATTCACTCAGGCCACAAAAATGTTTTCTTTTTTTATGATTTGGATCTGGATTGTCGCCCCCAAATCTCATATATTTGAATGTTAAGAATTATCTATGGAGCCCCGTGCTGTTAGAAGATTGGGTCTGATCTGGAGGAGTGGATTATGGGCATGGGGTAGATTATAGGTGTGTAGGGGAAGACAGATGTGTGGCAAATTATAGATTACAGAGGTGTGATGGATTTGGGGCTGGACCCAGAAGGAGCAGATCACTGGGACAGGACCTGGAAGGATAGATGAAGCTTCCTTCATTCCTTTGGGCACTTGGCTTCCTGTTGGCAGTGCCATGAGGAGCTGCCTCCACCTCTGTCTCTGCTATGTACTTCCACCATTGAATGGACTGAAACCTTCTGAAACTGTGACCTAAAATAAACTTTCCCTCTCCTAATTTGTGTATGCCTGGTAATCATGACAGAAATCAAAAAGTAACTAATCTGTATTGAATTCAGTTTTTCACAAACATTTGTTTGCACCAACCGCCAAGCAGAGCAAATTAGATAAGGAGAAGAAACTCGAAACTCTGGCTCCCAGGGGCATGTTCAAATGTCCATTGCCTCAGTGGAACCACTGTCATGATCACTGGATGGCAGGAACTCATTCCCATCTCTGTCGCGAATGCTGCTCTCCATGTGAAAGACCTTTACAACTTCCTATAAAAAAGGCTCTTGGATACAGTCACTACCTTGGATCATAGCAGGTCTCTGTGAAGGGCCCCCAGTGAGCACCAGTTCACCACACTCCTATTCGGTCTGATTCCCTCCCAACGTCGAGTCTGACTTTGCACTGTGACTCAGCGACCCACAGGATATGGTGGAAATGATGCTGTATAACTTCCCAGGGGCATTAATTCCTTTGCTTCCCTCGCATTTCCGAAAGCCTTGAAACTCAGCTACCACGATGTGAGAAGCTGAAGCAGCAGGCAGAAGACCTGGGAGAGGACCACAGCTCCCCAGTCCTCAGCCCCAGCTGAGCTCCCCAACCACTAAGCCCGCGAGAGACACCGTGAGTATTCGAGCCTAGGCGAGCACACTCAGGACTTCAGGGTGTGCCACACAGACAAGAACCACACCGCAGACCTCAGTCAAACCACATAATTTTGAGAGGCTGTGGAAGGGTGCTTGTTTTAAGCCTCTTTGTTTAGGGGAATGGCTCGTCAGAGCAATACAAGACTGACATGGCTAATGTTTGTTGTAGCTTTGTCATTGCACAATTCTGGCAAAGGTAGCCACAGAAACCCTGTGGTCCTCTCCAGGATGTGAGTGTTTACAGCGAGGACTGGCTAACAAAGATCCCCACCCTTCCAATGCTCTGCCTCTGTGCAAAGGGGGAATGTAGGAAGATGCTTCTGCCTTGGACTTTATGGCTTCACAGAAGTTCTGGTTGGACCCGATCCATCTTACTTAGAAACTGCTTTTAGTCCACTCACCAGAAGAACCCAGAACGCATCCAAGCAGTTGTTTGAAGGCTACTGATGACTTGCCTACGTGCTCTTTGGGTACACAGAGAACTTGCAACTCCAGGATGTGGGCAGATGGCTTTTTCTGGGACTTTAGAAGGCTA
The DNA here is from genome assembly GCA_004027205.1 of Ctenodactylus gundi. Classification (NCBI taxonomy): domain Eukaryota; kingdom Metazoa; phylum Chordata; class Mammalia; order Rodentia; family Ctenodactylidae; genus Ctenodactylus; species Ctenodactylus gundi. The sequence goes on from PVKB01000267.1 coordinate 264,552, forward strand.
CCCTGCCCACTGCCCACTGCCCACTACGACTTGGTACATAAACACCCCACTTTCGCCTCCTAGGGTGGAAAGCTTCTGAGGCATATGTTCTTTAGCATTTCCCAAAATTTACCTACACATGAAGCTCCGGCCCAGCTGTGATACTTGCCTTAAATACCCCCTTTTCTCCTTCTATCTCTGGTAAAGAGCAAATTGAGTCTCTTATGTGGGAAAGAAGTCTTGTGTCTCTGTCTAAAACTTCTATTCGTCACACCTCATAATATTCATTCAATGTTAAATAGGCTAATTATACTTAGGTAAAGATGGAATACAACCTCAATAATTGGTCTTTAATTTCATTATTTATTTAAGGGATGCCATAACACCTCCAAGCAAGCTTCTCTGAGGTTAGAGATAAACGCTCTGTGTCAGTTTACTCTCCATCGCTATGACAAAATACCTTGGGCTGGGGGCATTTGTGGAGAAAAAGGTTTGTTGAGCCTACAGGTTTGGAAGACCAAGAGCACAGCACCAGTTTCTGCTTGGATCTTGGCCTCATCGTGGGGGCATCACAGGAGAGAGAATAATCTCTTCTTTTATAAGAGTCTTCTCCCTTGGGAACTAACTGGTGTCCCACAGGAGCTCCCTAATCCTTCTAAGAGCCCCGCCTCTAATGGCCTAAGCCCCACCTCTGAAAGATTCCACCACACTTTGACATGGCCACACTGAGCTTCCAACATTTGAGGCCCCGAGAGACAAACTCAAACCTTATTCAATCTGCAGCAGCCCTGATGTTACCTCCACACTGTACGGTGCTCACAAAGTGTGCTCTCTATTTGCCCAGCATGTAGCATGTTGCAAACATATCATAAATGCTCTTCATGCAACCTCTCTAATCCCTTGACAAAGTCTTCAGGTAGATATACTTATCATCACCTCCATCTATAGATGGAGATGAAGCTAAGAGAAGTTAAGTGTCCTGTCTCCTGGTCACACAGCCAGTAAGTGGCAGAGACAGGATTTGAACCCAGGATGTGTGACTCCAAAGCCCACCTGTTCAGCACAATGCTTTGTGTCCTCTTGCCATAACTACTAGCTCCTTAAGGAAAGAATGGGACTTCAGGCTTTAAATAAAGTTACTTTACATGAAGCATGTCCAACAGGAGGTTGTTATCTTGCTTTTAATTTAATATTATAATAAATACTAAAGGAAGTTTTATTATTTATACACTTTAACTATATTACATATTTTATATCATGTGGCCAAAGATAATTCTTCTTAGGAAAAAAAATTAAAAAGGTCTAAGAAGGCAGCGTGGCATGAGTTGGACATGCTTGCTTCCAATACAGGGGAAAAAACCCCTAAAATTCAAGAGAAATATACAAATCTATTGTTTGGCTAAGTACATGGACATGGGAGGAGCTGGCTTCAGATGCTCACCCCAAACGTAATGCGAACTTCTCGCCTGCCTGAGCGCAAAATTCTAGGGTGGAAGCGAAGGAGTGGACGACCTTAGCCCCACACAGCAGAGCTCCCTGGAGGTCTCCGGAGCAATTTCTTGGTCACTAAAGCATTCAAGCTGATGCCCTACGTGGAGCATCCTGTGTTCCGGATGAGCTTTGCGCATCCAGTGGAGATTAAACTAAAAATAAGGTCCTCCCCAAGTCTAAGATGAATTAGTTGGTTCTCATTGCGTTAGAATAGGAAACTATTAATTGTGTGTGTTGGTGAGACATCAGTCTCTTCTGCGGCTCTTACCCTTCTGCACCCCTACCTTCCTCCCAGCAGGGCTGGTAGGGACATAGGAAATAGTGTGTGTGGCGGCCAAGCATGCCAGGAACAAGCAGGGATGACACGGCGGTGTGATCTGGACACACTCCCTTCTGTGCATCAGCCGCTGGTGGCAGAGGATGCGCTGGATTTTCATGTCAGCGATCAGCTCTTACTGCTTATGGAAATCCTATAAGGCAGGTTCCTTAGGACTAGGAGATAAGGACGCGGAGGCTGAGAAGGTGCCCAAAGCCACCTTCAGGCCAGGGTAGTACCACGCCTGCCAGATTCCAGAGCTTGGCCCTTCTACCCAGAGGCATCACCCACGGAGACTCGGGATCTCTTCAGGAACAGCCTAACCTGCGTTTTACTGAGCACAACAGGAGTGGCTTACTTGAAAGAAAGAGCATTCCGTGGTGAAGTTATCATTTTATTCTTTTGATTGCCAGCTCCTGCGACACACATGCAATTATGAAACTCACTGAGCACTTTGTTCCCTTAGAAGAGTAGTGATTGTTTTATAATAGCTACCGCTGTGAAAATCTACCTTCAGCGAACATCACCAATGCCTAATGCCTCACCTCGGGGATGGCTGCCGCAGAACACTATGGCCAGAGTGAGATTTGCAGCTGTCGCCTTGGCCTCGACACTGAGAACTCTGAACAGCAAGACCAGCCTGCTCAGGTGAGCTGCACTTGACACCCAGCGTCTTAAAATGCAATTAAAAACTGTTATTTGGGTAGATCTGCATGTGAGTTTAGTGGACCTTTTACTTTTGTAGGTTTGGTTTTGGGGTTGTTCAGGGAGGCTAAGTGGGGATTGTTTGCTTTTGTGCTTTTTCTGCCCAGAGTCCTTGCTTTATAAATGATTTGGCTTCACAAGATAGTGCAAATGATTCCAGACTCGGAGATGAGAAGACTAGGTCCAGAAGCCAACCTCTGGCAAATCTCTGAACTTACACGGAATTCGTGTTTGAAGAAGAAAAAGAGGAGAGAAAAGGAGAGGACAAGAGAGGGGGAGGAGAAAAGAAGATGAGAGAGCCAGGGCAGACAAAGAGGGACAGAGAGAGTCAGAGGGAAATGAAAGAAGAGGAGGAACAGCAAGACGAGGGGACAAGAGGGAAGAGGAGGGAGTGGACGCCGCTCTGCCCGTCTGGGACCCGGGGCTCCGCGGCCCCACGGTAGACCTAATTCTCTCTATCTGGCCAGCATGCGGGGTTCTGGTGTCACCTTATCTGTTGCTGTCCACACACCATGGAAATGAGCCATGTGGCAGTACCGCCATCAACTCAGAGTTCCGTCCCACACAGACAAGAGCAGACCTGGGACGTGTGACTGCAGACTGTCACGTTGTAAACATCTGCACGCTGCGCCAGCCCAGGGTGAGAGAAGAACCCTGCACTTCTCACATCAGGCCTGGATGGGCAGTGGCTGTGGCCCATGAAAGGTGGGCGGGGGTGGGCAGTGCTAGTCCCAGAGCACAGCCATAGTAGAACCAGGCCTAAGCTGACCCAGAGGAACTGGCCAGTGGGAGTAAGAAAGCACCCTCACTAGCAGCAGCCCCTGAGAGCTGAAGGGTGGTGATTTCTACAGAGTTGCTGTGTTACCCCAGTACTGGTGGTGACAGGGCTGGGAAGCGTCACACATTTAGGAAGTGGCATGATTCAACACTGTCACAACCTCTGCACGATCTGTGGGCCCCTGGGAGCCCCCACCTCCGGGTGGGATGGCCACTGCCGGCACATTCACACCCCCTTGTGTGTTTTCCCTCCTAAAAGTGCTCACCCAGCCTCCCTTTCATCCATTCCCCGCCCCTTGGGGGGAGCCAAGAGTATCTCTCTCCCAGTGGCTCTGTGCCCAGCTCCAGATCCACAGAGAATCCGGGGGGGGAAAGTTTGTTTGGACAATGAATAGCCCCACACACAAAGAACTGTGTCAAGGGATTCAGCCACATTCAGCCTGGCTTTCATTTGCACTAAGCCATGCCCTAAAGCTATGCCTTGGACCAAGTCTTTGCTCAAGGAAATCCAGCGTAGCCCAAACACCCCGTGTACGTTTTCCAGACCACACTGCCAACCCAGCTTTATAGCTCCACGTGTCCACTCTTGCAGCTGTCCACGTCTTCGTGCTCAGCCCACTTCTGTCCCCCCTTCTTGAGCTGCCCGTCTCACTGGCAAGTGTTTACAGGTTGATATTTAAGGAAAGGTTGCCGCGGGCCTCATGCTCCTCCAGGAGCTCCCTAAGCTGGCATTCTTTTATCTTCAGAAAAGCCTGAGCAGGCGACTCTCGTTACCCTCATCTTACAGAGGAGAAAGTGAATGGTCCTGCACTACTCTAATGCACAGAGGTGGCCAAACGAGGTAGCAGTGAGGCGGAATCTGACCCTGCCCGTGGTTTTAGGCACCCACAGCTCTAACGTCTAGAGCTCCCTAAGCTGCCTGATTAAAGCTGCCTGCGGGCCTCCGTAAACCCACAGCTTACCCAGAGGTCTCTCTCTCTGGAGTCCCTGGGGCTACTGGATGGCACTAGCCTGTTAGCTGTTGCAAGAGCCCCCAGGTGATTCTTACCTTCAAGGAAGTTAGGAAATCATAAGGGAATAAGGAAACCTGTTGAGCTGAACGCTGGAAGAAAGCACAGTCAAGGAAAGGATCTGTGGTCTCTTGGTCCTGGCTAAGGGCGGGAGAGGCCAACGATTCAGGCGAGTGTCCAAAGAGGCAAAGAAGGACGCGCAGTCACCCCATATCCTCACCACAGGCACCAGGAACCTTAAACAGAGGGATACAGAGGGACGTGCCTAGCAGCGAGGAGCCCTGGGCCCTTCCCCTGTGCCAGCTAAGGTAGTGCTGCCGAGGTCGACCCTGAAGTCCTGCCTAGCACAGCCCACCTCACCGCCCAGCGCTGTCCTTCAGTGTCCACTCTGACTCCCTCCCGAGGGCAGCCCATGCTTCCTGCCACGAACAAGATTTCAGGAAGGCCTTGGAGGTGCTGGGGTGTGGTGACAGCCTCTCCCGGTCACTTGTCACTTTGCCTTCTCTTCTCTTCTGTTCAGGTTCCACAGGCTCCCCCCCCCCCCCCCCCCAATTTTACTGATACGGATAAGTGCAAAGTTTAGAGTTTACATTGATCTTGAGCATTCTGTGCACATACATATATATCTTGGCAAGGTTACAAGACCTTTCCCTCTCTCCTTTCAGCCCTCCCGCTACACACCCCCATCCCCATTTCCCATTATTTTCCACTTTAAGTTCCCTGAGATAATGGTGATCTGGGTCTCTCATAACAGAGAGACCATTCGATGTTTCACCTTCTGCTTCTGACTCACTTCACTAAGCATGATGGTCTCAAGTTTCCTCTATTTGCCTACAAATGGACACACACATTGTGGTATTTATACACAATCAAATACTACGCATCCATAAGGTCAGATAGGTTGGAGGCTCCTCATTCTTCTGTGTTCATGTGTTTGCTTTCTTTGTGTACAGGAGAAAGCAGGAATGTACTTCCAATAAGTAGGTACTCAGGTTCCCCGCATTTGGGTTTGGGGAAACCGCAGGAGTCAGCACACGGAATGCGATGGATAAGCCTCACTCTGGAAAGGCAGCTTTGTGGTCCTGGTCTCTCCCCTGATGAACGGTACAGGCTCCTCCTGTTTGATTCTGCCTCCCATGTCTGGGCTTATTCTTTATCTGTGACCTTAATAAAAACTCAGGGTCTCCGAGTTTGGGCTCTTACACAGCACTTTGATCTCTCCCTCTCTCTCTCTCTCTCTCTCTCTCTCTCTCTCTCTCTCTCTCTCTGTGTGTGTGTGTGTGTGTGTGTGTTTCCTCTTTCTCTCTCTCTCCCTGGTGATCCTACCTCCTCAGCTTTGCCCACTCACCTGTTGGACAATGCTGACATGGACTTGGTATGCTTTTCCCCCAGTGCTGAGGATGGAACCCAGGGCCTTTGCACTAGGTCTTGCTGAGTCGCTAATTTACTAAGTCACCCAGGCTAGGCTCCAACTTGCAATCTTACTGCCTCAGCTACCTGAGAGCTGCTGGAATCACAGGCCTGCACCACCAGTCTTGGCTTTGTCGGGTTCTTAAAAAATAAGAAACCCTATTGGAAGAAGATTCACGCACTCACTCAGGGGATCCTCTCGAGGGCAGTTGTGTGACTAATTTGATGGGAACATAAATACAAATGGCACATGCTTCATGCAAATCAAAGCTTGTATTTTAATGGGAGGAAGAATCAGCTGAGGAATTTGTTGAATGCATTTTTATCTGGGGAGAGGCAGGGAAGTTGGTGGGGATTCTGCATGCTCAATGCACTCAGATGGCTGCAATGCTACTCCTTCCCTTCAAATAGACAGGAGGCTCTGCAGTTTATTCCCAGGCCAACTGAGACAGAGCTCGCAGCATCCAATGTACTAGTCACCTTTCTGTGACTATAACAAAATGCCTGAGATGACCAACTTTAAAATAGGAATGGTTTGCTTTGGCTCACAATTTTGGAGGATTCCAAAACTGACTTGCTTTTGGGCTTGTGGGAAGGAACCATGTTATGTGGGCAGCATGTGGCAGAGGTAGTTGCTTACTTCGGGTATCAGGAAGCAAAACAGGGGAAGAGGATGGAGTCCCAACATCCCTTTCAAGGGCATGCCCCCAGGTTCCCAGTTCTGCCCAGTAGTTCTGCCCATGGTCTCCGCCACATCCACTCACCTATGTGGGAGTAGCATGCAAAAAGTCATGGGCAACATATTCATGATTGCATAGGTGGCTGGGTTCCAAAAACACTATTTACAGAACAGGCCAAGGGTTGGACTTGATCCAAGGGCTATCGTTTGGCAACCCTCTGGTACTAAGAATAACCTTGTTAACTTGAAAAAAAGCTAACAAGCTTATGATTCTTTGTACATGTCAACCACTTGATTTGCTGAATTATATCAGGCCTGCAAGGATTACCAGACAGAAGAGTTATCAAGTCCTGTAAACAAGTGCAAAGTCCATCTACTCTAAACCTCTTAATTGCGCCCCAGACACCTCCACCCGATACAAAGCCGTGTTCTCTGCACTTGGCCAACACTAAGACTCCGTGTTCCTTACCGACCTGGTCTGAGTGCTCTGCTGCCACTCCTATGCTTCCTTCTGGCTCAGGAGGCAACTCTGTGCTAAGAGTGTGGTTCTGAGAAACCAAGTCGCTCTGTGGACTCTTCGACTCCAGCCCAACCTACTCTCTTGCTCATCAGAGGGAGCTCAGGTGAGCAGAGCCAAGACAGCACAGGGAACAAGCTTGAAGAGAGTGTGTGCCTGACCCCGGGATGCTCCTGTCACCCTCCCGTTCTTCCCTGCCTCTATCTTCAGCTAGAGGAGTCACTGCCGGCTGAGAAAGTGTGCATCCTGGAGCAGGGTTGGCTATTTGGCAAGGTCTCTCGGCTTCCCTGGGAAAGTGACAAGAAATGTAATGAGCCTGTGGATTGCACCTTCTTCTCCAACTGTTCCCACCAGATTGTCTTCTTATTTGGAAGATCCCCCAGGAAGGTGGCACAGGACAAAGGGACATCACGATGTTTTAGTGCCAATAGCTCTCACATCCTCCTGGTTCTCATCTTGCATTTGACACTGGAGACTATTTTCTAGGTGTCCTTTCACCTAAGCTAGTGTTATCCCAAGTGGACAGGGGTAGATCTGTTACCTTTTCACCAGTCTATGGTAAGATGAAAAGAAGTCCAAGAGAGTCCTATCATGTTGCCACTACCATAATCATGTCCTCTGTTGTTCCAATTCTTGTCCTTCAGGGTACTTGTGGAAAGCTCTGTCTATAGATCTATGTGCAAGTTTACTTATTTAACAGCTGCATTCTTAGATAACTGTACTTTCTATGAAGGAAGGATTAGACTTATTTTGTTCATTTCTTGAGTACACCATAAACACTAATTTTCAAAGTAACTGATGTCACAGCTGACCTGGCACAACAGGTTCTAGTGATGGATCCTTCATCATGGCCACACACAGGGCCAGTGGGTCCTGGCTCCCTCTCCACCTTGCCCAGATCCAAGCATAATGTCTGGTGAATGAATGCAGACTTTTTTTCCCCCCATAAAACTAAGCTTAGTCAATTTCATGAACTTTGTTTTTAAAACTATGTCCTTCCTTATTTCTGATGTGAAAACACTCTTTTAAGAAATAATGGGATGTTAAATAATACTGTTTTATCCCTCTAATATATAATATCATATTTAGCAAAAAAGGTAAATGATGCTGGCCTGAAAAAATATTTTGAAACGTTCGAAGTTCATCAATTTCAAAATTCATGGAGTCTCTGTTCTACAACATAGGTCACTATTATTATTATTATTATTATTATCTATACACAATAAAATTTATCCTTTTAAAGTATACACAGATGGTTTTTAGATACTCACAGGGTCATACACCCATCACCACTACTTAATTATAGCATATTTATTTTTCTCCCCCCCAAATCTGATGCCTATTAGTAGTTAGACCCAATTTCCTTCTTGCATCCATCTTTGATAACCACTGATATGCTTTTTCTCTCTATAGACCTGGTTATTTTGAATATATCAGATAAATGTAGTCATAGACAATATGACCTTCTATGCCTGCATTCTTTCAATTATTATAATGTGTTAAAGTTCACCCATGTTATACCAGTATTTCATTTTCCATGGATGTATAATATTTCATCGTATAGATATGCCATAGTTTTCAATCAATTTATTAATACTCTTGTGAATATTCAGGCACAAGTTTTTGTTCAGGGACATATTACAAAGTCTTTTGAATACATATCTAGGAGCAGGATTGCTGGATCGTGTTAACTACTCTACATTTAGTTATTTGAAGATCTGCCAAACCACCTTCTAAAGTAATGACCACCTGTGTCCTCGTCAGCAATTTATGTAGGTTCTCTACTTCTTCATCAACATTTGTCCTTATCTGTTTTGAGTGTGACAAGGCCTTAGCATGTAGTCTGCAATGCCCTTGAACTCACTGTCATGCTCAGGCTTTGATATTAGGATCCTTTGCTGGTGTGTTTGTCTCTTACAGCCATGATAGTGGATGTGCAGTGGCTTCTCCTTGTGGTTTGGTTGTGCATTTCCTGAATGGATAGCTATGTTAAGCCTCTGTTTTATATGCTTTTGGTAATGGGTGTATCCTCGGCAAAGTGTCATTTTAAGTCATTTGCCAATTATTGTCCTTTTACCATCAAGTTGTAAGAGCTTTCTGTGTATTTTTGATTCAAGTCCCTCATTACATATATGATTTGCAAATGTTTTCTTCCATTCTGTGAGCTTTTAACTTTCTCAACAGTGTTCTCTTGATGTATTAAAGTCTTCAGATTTGATGAAATGAATGATGAATTTGAACTATCTGATGAATTTGAAGTTTAATCTATTATTTTATTTTTTATTATACCTTGGTATAATATATAAGAAACCATTGCCTAACCCAAGATTACAAAAATTTTTACCTATGTTTTATTCTAAGAGTTTATAGTTTTAGTTCTTACAATTTTATCTTTGATTCATTTTTGGTATATCATCCATTATGAGCTAATTTTCTTATGAAGAAGAAGCAAAATTACTTCTCTCGCATATGGATATTTTGTTGTCCCACCCTCATTATAGTTTTAAAAGGCCTATTCTTCCCCTTCCTGCAACTCCTTGGTATTCTTGCCAAAACTCAATTGACCATCAAAGCACAGACTTATTTTCTGTACTCTCAATTTCATTCCATTAACCTATTCAAAGAAGGAAGTCATGACCAAACTTACACTGGTACTACACAGTCCTAACGACTTAGATCTGTGGTAAGAGAGCCGGAAGTGTGAGTCCACTAACTTGGTTCCATCTAAGCCCAGTGTGGTGACGCATTCTGGTACTACCAACATTGTGGGAGGCTAAGGCAGACAATCACAAGTCCAAGCTCAGCTGAGGCAACTGGCTCAAAACAAAAACAAAAACAAACCAAACCAAAACAAAATAGAAAAGAACTATAGGTGTTACTTAGAGTGAAAGCTTTGGGTTCATTTCCCGTGCTATTAAAGAGAGGTGGAAGAAGGGCGGAAGGAAAACAGCCCAAGCAGTCTCTGCGTTCTGCTACGGTAAGTGCTTCATAGAAAAGTGCAGATGCGGCTACCACCCAAATGGTGGGCCCTACTGTGTCTCACTCTACACTCTTCCCAGAACCCTGTGCGCTTGGCATCTTCCACAGCCAGATGCTTTTCCTGTCTTCCCTACAGCAAGGAGCAGCAATGAGATGTGAAGGGAAGGCTGCTGGGGCTTCTGACAAAGCTCGTGATTTCTGATAACAGAGATGTCAGCATTCGGAACTGTTTCTGCTCCCTTGCTATTGCCTTAAACACAGTGCAGTTCCTAGAGGTATGTGATCTAGATATGCAGCGTGAAGTGACGAGAGTGACGTTGAGAAGACTGGTGCTGGGTAGAAAGGAGAAAGAGCCTGAGCTTGGGATGGCTTCTGTGAAGAACAAGCCCACGTCAGCAATCCTTGCTCCATAGTCCGTTTCAACAAGAGACCTTGGAGATGGTGCCATCGGTGGGTCTCCCAGTCTCTGTGTAGGAATTCAAGGAACATGTGATCGACGCACAATTGCTCTGCTACCTCATTCCACATCCTGGGCTCAAAACAAAAACTGTCAATTTTTTTTTCACCAGACTGAGAGGTGATGATTTGACCACCCCCGTGGGAAGGTGACAGAGCTGGAAACTTTAGCCCTGACTGTCCTTCCAAAGCCATGTCCTTCTCTAGGGTCTGGTAAGCAGCAATCACCTGGTGTACAGATAGCTGCACATCCCCATGGTTACAGAACACTTGTCTTTCTTACAGGAGAAAGCAAGACAGTGACGGAGTCAGAGAGTGAGGGAATAATAAATTTACAGGACATAAGTGTTCCAAGATGCCCGAACAATTGTCCAGCTTGGAAGTATGAATTGGTGCTATCAAGTTTTGGGAGCCATTTGGCATCTTGTAACAAAGCATCTGCTTAAGCAATTCCCAGCATCCGTGAATGGGCCCAGTCTTCTGGGAGATGCTGCAGTGTGGACATAGAAGAGACACAAACAGGTTTTATAAGGCCAAGCTTGGCAAATTTCCCAACTGCCCTTCCATAAGGGAATGACTCGGGGTCTTGTGGTGCAGTGGATGCCACCTGGGGTTAAAACAAAGGCACAAAGGCACAAAGGCACTGATCTGCAAGTACGAATTCTAGTAGGTCTGCACACCTGCTGATGAAAGGAAGCAACCTATAGAAGGGCACAGAGTGTGGACTTAGCCTGCTCAAGAGACCTTAACAAAATAACATAAATTGGCGACTTCAACAACATAAATTATTATTATTATTATTATTTGTAATTCTGAAGGCTGGACATCTGAGATCAGAACAGCAGCACTGGGAGAGCCTCTTCCCAGCTTCCAGATGGTTTCCTTCTTACCTTGGGCTCCTTTGGTCTTTTCTTTGGGGCACTTAAAGAGCTGGTGTCTCTAATTACAAGGATACTAATTCCATCCCAGGGGCGGGGTGCTCATAGCTTGATGACTTCCTGAAGGCCCAGTCTTCAAATATTATCACCTTGAGGGCCAGAGCTTTAAGATATGAGCTTGGGGAAGGGCATAAGTATTGAGTTCATAACAAGTGTCAAGTCTGGCCCCGCATGTGGCCAATGGAACTGTGTGGGACATAGCTTGCCTTCAGCCACTCAACCAGCTATGTTAGAGCATGCTGTTCCCCAGTGTGTGTTTTCTCTACATGCCATGCTGGTCTTCAGCAGCCACACACACTCCTGCGGGCCACCACTTCTCACACTGGTAAGAATTTGTGTCATTGTCATGGCTTTCTTTTGTGATACTCCCCTCTGTTCTCACTTATCCCATACTGCTGACCTAGGGAACCAGCTGAGACTGTTGCTGGGGTTCAGTAGTGAGCAGATCTACAATGCTACTACGGCCATGGCCTGTTTTTAGCGCTTTACAGAAATAAAGTTCATTTAATCTTCACAACATTATCAGTCACATTTTGCAGATAAAGAGTCCAAGGTAAAGAGAGTTAGGTTATCTTTCAAGGTGGTACACCCAACAAGTGGTAGAGCCAGGATTTGAACTCAGAGAGTATATTAGTCAGTTTTTTTGCTGCTTGGTTTAAATGGCCAACATACAAAACCTCACAGCACCAGAGGATTCAGTTCACGGCAGTGTGAGTCCCAGACAGGAACATCATAGTAGAAGGGGCACAGGACAAATCACTTAGTGCATGGCAAGGAAAGTAGACTACAGGGACAGCACAAGAGTGGAAGGAGCTGTGAACCAGATACGTAATCCCAGGTCTCACGTCCATACCTAGGAAGACACACCTAGGAGTGAGCCTTATTCATCTCCTGGGAAGTTCTCAAGTCAATCAAGAAGGAAGTAGAGCTTAGCCGTGGCATTCCACCCCTATCTTGTCAACTTGACACCCAGATGCATCTCTATAAATCACACCTAATCTAATCATCACAAGGTCATAACTCCACCCAACAGAAGTAAATGTCCTGTGCACAACAAAAAGTGAAATAGTCCATTTCTCAAAGTCTTAACAATTCCAGAATTGCATTTTTTTTTTAAAAAAAGGAAAGAAAAAAGCACAAGTGAAAAGTCTACTCTGAGACTCAAGGCCAACTCTTAGCTGTGAACTACGGAATTCAAAAGCAAGCTACTTAATCCCAAAATAAGTGACACTAGGTAAACATTTCCATTCTTAAAAAAAAAAAGAGTGGGAAATAGATTTTTTGAGACAAGGTCTTTCTCTGTAGTCCAGGCTGGTCCTAAACTCACTATGTAACCCATGCTGACTTTGTACTCAGGGAAATCCTTCTGCTTCAGCCTTCTGAGTGTTGGATTACAGGCATGCACCAGGTCACCCGCCTTGTGGTGTGCTGGGGAATTGAACTCAAGGCCTTAACACCTGCCTGGCAAATGCTTTAACTGCCATGCTATTTCTTCAGCCCTAGAAATGAGAAACAGAAAAGATCCAGACAAAAGCAAGACTGAAATCTAGCACAGCAAACATTAAATATTGTGGCTCCACACCCAGCATCTGGGACACATACATGGTGGTAACACACCCACTTCGGAGGGCATGGTCAGCTGTACGCACGTGTCCTCACCAGTTACAGCTCACAGCCTCTGCCTGCAGTTTTCCTCAGGGAATGGTCTATGTCCCTGACATCTCCAATTTCCTGCACCTTCCACCTTGGGCTTCACTGTCACAGCTTCGTGCACCTACCTCCCAAGCGCACACTTCTGACCTCCTAAGCTTTCCACTGAAACCTGGGTGTACACCTCCACGACCTCAAACCTCTTGCGTCTTATGACTGGACAGCCAGTATCGTTTGGACAATCCCAAGGTCAGCTGCTAGTGAGAGCAGCAGCTGGTTCCCCTTGGACCATGGTCACAGGGGCTGCTGGTGCCTGGATGGCTGATCATAGTGAGTATGTACGAAACAGAGAACCAATTTCCTAGGTGGTACTTTTCAAGCAGGGCACCCTAAAATTTTCTTCTTATGTGAGAAACCTTGAAATTCCCATTAGTGTGGTCTTGGTGATTCTTGAGATGCCCTCAGGCATCTTTGGATTATACCAATTCAAAGTATTTGGTTTCTTTTCCGTGGCAGTATTCCCTTCAGCAAGCAAATTTCTTGTGGCTCCAACTTTTCACATGATTCTTTTGGGGCTAAAATTTTAATTTTTTCAAATATTTCAGCTGCTTTTTTTTTTGCTTTGTTTTGTTTTTTTTGCTCCAAATCTCATTATACACCTGGTCAATAGCAGTCAGCAATACCCAGACCACAGCCTGAGCATTCAGCTACCTTAAATTTCCTCCACCAAATCAATGAGTTCCAAACCCTTAATCTTCAGCAAAGTCTCAGGACGTGGGTAAATGTAAATAACTTTCTTTTCCCCCAGAATGTAACACGCATGACCTGTAGTCCAACTACCTCTAGAGTCCTCATTCCCATCTGAAACTTCCTGGGCCTACACTTTGCTATCTGCGTTTCTATCAGCATCTGGTCTACTGAGCTCCATCCAGAATCACCCATCGAGGTTTGCTTCCATGTTCTTTGGCTTCTCTAGCTTGTATCTCCAAATCTCCACACACCACTTCCAAAGGCTTCTGAACCACATGGTCAGACATAGCGGCAGCAATAACCTCACTTCTCCATTAGCAATTTTCTGCGCTCGTGATCTCTTTTTCATGACCTAATATACGACTTTCACAAGTTAAACAGGGAAGGGATCAGGTTTGCTCCTTGTTTCCGACATCTCAGTCCATGTTAGGCTGGCTCTCTGGCAGGAACATTATGGTAGAAGAGTACAGCGGGGCAGAGCAAAGCTGAATTCACAGCCACCAGAAAGCAGGGCGGACCAATGGCAGAGAGGAAGGAGCCAGCGACCAGATATGGCCTTCCAATATCACACCTCCATGTTCCACCCAAACACACCAAGAAGTGTGCATACCTGTCTCCTCGGCAGCTTTCAAGTCGGTTAAGTGAGCAATTAAGCTTAGCTTTCACATGTAGTGTGGTTCTAGAGTTCAAGCACTTGTAGTATTCCCAGAAGTGTATGCAGATGTTTTTAACATACAGAATTCATTAATTTGGAAGTTCAAGAGGGAGGATGTTTGAAAGTTTGCCTAGAGGAAGGGACCTCTGACTGGAATCATAATCTTGGTTAGAACCTTGGCAGATAAGCTGGGCAGTTTTCTCCAGATGAAAGGAAATACTCAGAGTGAGGCAGTAACATCCCAGGTGCCACGTGATATCCGCTGAGGGGAGACCAGAGAGATGAAGGACAGAATTGGTGACCAGCAGTTGGACACTCAAAATATGACTGATCCTCTTCAGAATCCTCGCCATTTCATACAAGGCAGCATCACCATATCTCAGCTTCATGGTTGTTTAAATTCTGAGACTGGTTGAGTTCAAATCTCAGCCCCAAAGTGTTTTAGCTGTATGATGACGGAGCTGTTGCATTTCTGCATCTGTAAAATCAGGATAATGATGTATGAATCTCCTAGGGTGAGGGTGATTATCAATTGCATTAAGAACACACGCATGGCTTTTTAGAACAGTGCTTGGGACATAGTGAATCTTCCTTTTCCTCCCATTCCTTCTCCTCTTCCTCACTGCCTGGTTCACTCACGGGCTTAGCACAGTTTGTGTTGTGCTGTGCAGGATCAGAGGACCGAAGGACGACATACTCGGGGGTGGGCCTTGGAGCTCATAGTTTGAGCTGATCTCTCCAGGAAATGAACCCAAGGCTAGTGAGAAAAGCGATATGCTTCCAGTCTGTCACTTGGAGCAATGCAGAAGTGTCCTCACATGTCCCTTTCTGATGACAGCAAGCAAGGCCACTGCTGAAAGACAAGGACTTCTATTAACCAGGAGCACAAAGGAGCTCAGCATATTAACATTTGACTTTGCAGAAGGAGAGACAAGGGCATTGAGCAATTTTCAGAGTCATGTGTGGCCTCAGAGGACTCTGGTGGGACCACGGGCAGTAGAGAATCACTCTCGGGGGCATTCCAGCTTCAGGTGACACTGAAGTCCGCAGAAAGAACTCAAGAGCAATGAGCATAACCATTGTCATTGCTACTGTTGACGGCTTAGGGTTGAGTATCCTGATGCATTTCCAGGTTGCTTTAGAGCCACACGTATTAGCTTATCTGAATCTCACCAAGCCCTTGCAAGTTAGAAAAGGTGAGATATTTTTTTATCTTATTGATTTATAAACCAGGAGTAGTTCAGTGACCTGCTGCGCATCATCTGTAGAATCACAATCAAGATTCTTTTTTCCTCAAAGATTTTTTATTAAAAACATATCACACCATTGTTTCGATTGTTCTGAGCTAGATAGACAGGAACTAGACAAATTCTTCTTGCAAAGGAGAAGCCACCATTCATGCCGCTGAGGTCAGCGGGCAATGCAGAGCTGCTGCAGTCAGTCCCCTCTCCCCGGGGCAGCCATAGGGAAGGGCGCCCTGCAGTCCACCTGCCTGCACAGAGCAAGGCTCCCAGTTTCTGAAATGTGGTGCGACAGTAAACTGTTACAGAATATTTTGAAAGCAAGCATAGTGTTGTCAGGATTGTGTTTTGCAAATTAACAACACAAAAAGTATGAGAGAGATGGAAAAAAGTAAGATTGACCGTGGAGGGGAAGGGGATGTAGTGGGGTGGGGTGATTGCGAAAGGGGAAGCGGTAAGGGATGTGACTTTGTTGGAGCAAATATTTTTCATGAAACATTATCATTTTAAGTCATTTCTCTATTCAGATTTCCTTGGTCTCTAATCACTCACACCTTAAAGGAGAGGTTTGATTTGGCTCCTGGCTTGGAGGATTCAGTTCATGGTAGGTTGGCCTCAAGGCATGGGGCAAGGACGTGGTACAGGGAAGCGGCTCGCTTTTTTTTGAGACATGATTTCACTCTGCAGTCCAGACTGGGCCTGAACGCACCATGTAATCCAGGTTAGCCTTAAACTCACAGCAATCCTCCTGCCTCAATCTCCAGAGTGCTGGGATTTCAGGCACGTGCCACCACACCCAGCTTATAAGGCATTGGGGAACCAAACTCAGGGCCTTGCACTCCCCAGACACGCAGTCTCACCACTGAGCTCTTCCTCCAGCCCTGGGAGCTGCTCACGTTCTGACAGTCCAGAAGCAGAGATGGAAGGCAGGAGCAAGTGAAGGCGCGTGTCCTTCCGTCATGCTCAGTGAGCACTCCTCCTGGCTGTCATATTTTCTTATATTCCCCTTGATTTTGATAACTTGGACAGTTCTGAAGAATACTGGTGAGGAAGACTGTAAAATTTCCTTTAATTTAGATTAGTTTGATATTTCCTTCATGATTAGACCCAGGCCGTGGGCTTGAGGGAGGAAGCCCACAGAGATAAATATACCGTTCCCATCACTTGTCAGCGCGTGCACTATCTCCGCGACTCATCACTGTGGAGGCCGACCTTGCTCACTTTGCTGAGGTCTGGTTTTCTGCTCCCTCCTTTCCTCCTCTCTCTTACATTTTCTGGGTTTGAAGGAAGCTACTACACGCAGCCCTTACTAAAGAAGAGGGATGCTGTGCCCCACTTCCCCGAGGGTAGACTATCTGTATAGACTATTTTCGATTCTTCTCTAATGAAGATTTTCTACTCTTCTCCCACTTACTTACACCCTTTATTTATTTATGTCAATACTCAGTCATTAATATTTATATTATTCTTAGGGTTACAACCCAAAACTACTTTTTTGCTCAAGATTTTCTGGCTTTGGCACTTTCAGACATTTCAGCTCGCTCCCGTGTCCCTGTGATAGACCTTCCCCACGGGGAGCTGTTTGGATAACACCTTCTTACTGCTGGCATTACAGGGCTAACCTTGTGTTTCTCCTTACCTTCTATCAGTGTCAGGGAGAATGCACAAAGTTTGACCTCACTGACTGTGATATTAATTGTAAATGTTCTGCAGTTTTTAACTTGAAAAAGTTTCTTTTTATTGCTAAGTATTTATCATAAGAAGGTATTATCAAAAGGTTTACTGAGTCCATTGATATGATCACATGATCATTTTTATTCTTCAGCCTACATATATTATGGGTTATGATCATTTTTTGTTGCAGAACCACAGCTCACACTTGTTCACAGGGCATACTTTTACTTGTACAGTGTTGGATTCTATTTGATTATTTGTTGAAGTCTTCTATCAACACACTAGCAAGATTTTCATCTGTATTTTTTCTTCTATTTTAATAGTTTCTTTTTTGTCTCATGGAATAAGACAGAAAGTAAAAAGTCTATTTCTACTGGAAAATATTGTGGAGAATTGGTGTCATTTTCTCCTTACACCTTTACAGGATTTATCAGTTAAACTATTTGACCTTAGTCATTTCTTTTTTTAAAGGTTGATAGATATTGACACAAATTATCTAATAGGTAGATACAAGCATACTCATACTATTTCTGCATGTGTGGGATTTGGTAGTTTATGTATTTTTAAAGAAATTGGTCTATTTCATTAAGTAATCAAAGATAATTATTCACAATATTTCTTTTTATTTTTGTAATAGTCACCAGGTCAGTAGCAATCATCTATTTTTCATTTCAGATAAGTGTCTTGTCTCTTCACCACTTGGACAAACTAGATAAATGTTTATAGTTTTTATTGATCTTATCAAAGAATTTATTTTTTCTATTATTTTCTTGCATACAATTTCATTGTTTTTTGCTCTAATTTTATTTATTTTCTTCTGTATTAAAATTAAATTCCTTTTTATTCTCTATTTTTCTTTGGTGGGAGTTCAAATTATCAGTTTTATGTCTTTCATTTCTTAGATATATACATGTAATATAGTAATTCCTCCCATAATATTGCTTTCATTGCATAAAAAAAAATCCAACAAGTTATGCTTTATTTCATTTGGTTCAAAATATCCTGTTAATTTTTTTCTTCAGATGGGGAGGGTTTTTAAGACAAGGGCCTTCTGGGTCAGAGACACGCACAGCTCAGCAAGGACAAGTGAGAGATTGCGCCATGCTTGCAGAAAGCACATTCATTTTGTCTTAGAAGCAACAAAAACTGAGAGGGTTTCTTCCAGTAGGAAAGATGGAGGAAATAGGAAGACCACTCACACGCACTCTTATATGTTGCTGTAATTGAGATATTATTTCACAATAATTGAGAATAAAACACTCCACTTCTTAGTTTTGGGCCAGATGATGTATCTCAATGGGAGCACTGTGTAGATATCTACAAAAGCTGTACACAGCATCCAGCAATGTAACTCAGTGAGGTGACTCTTCCAATCCCCTGGTTGTCATGGTGAGTGTCGCCTGATAGCATGAATGCCGAAGGTAAAGGAAGTGCCAGAAGGAGTGTGGTTTTCACTCCTCAGTCTACATCAGACCACACGGCTGTACCCAACACATTCAGAACGCACCAAAGGCATCAGAGTTTCATCTGTCTTCCTCACTGAGGGTCCATAGGAGGCTTCAGTGAATTCCCGCACTATGTGTGATGGCTAAGGAAGGTTCTGATTGTGTGTACTGAATCCCTTCCTGCTCACAATACCTGGAGGAATTTCAGTTTTCCTGAAACACACTCAGTTTCAGTATTTGGTATAGGAATGGATCCAAGAATCAGGCCATTTGATATGAGTTAGATTTGAAGGTAGTAATGGCCTCATCTCTAGTGGAAAATCGAAAATTGGGAGTGCTAAACTAAATATTGGCTGTTTGACAAGGCATTTCAAACACAAGACATACTCAAGGGACCATTAGCTGGTTTACAAGCAGAAATGAAAGGGAATAGGAGATTTCGGGAATGTGGAACCTTCAAGGATCAAACAAGATGATTCTAGACTCTACACAGAAAATAAAGGTGAGAAAAATCTTTGATCTAAATACACTAACAGTCAAATGAAATGATGAGAATCAGATAGAAACCAGGTAGGGTAGTGCATGCCTGTGATATCAGCTCTCTAGAAGGTTGAGGCAGGACGATCTCAAGTTTGTGCCCAATGTAGTTAACTTAGTAACTTAGGGAGAACTTATCTCAAAAAAATTTATAAAAGTACTGGAGATGTATCTCAGTGTACATGCAATAGGTTCAGTCCTCAGTATTGCAAAAATGGAACAATCCAAAACAAAAATAAAAGCATAGCCTCAATGGAATCTGGTGGTTCATGTCTGGAATCCCAGCACTGTGAGTGTCTGATGTAGGAGGGTTTCAAGTTCATGTCCTGCCTTAGTAAGACCCTACCTCAAAACGAAAGATAAAAACAAAAAGGGGCTGCTATTGTAGTTTAGTGGTAGAATACCCTATTTATTCTCCAGTACAACACAGATGCTACGCGCGCACACGTGCACACACACACACACACACACACACACACACACACATACACACACACACACACAGAGGCACAGGCACACCAGCATCTCTCGTTAACTTTTACATTTCCAATGCAGCATGAAATTGTCAGAGAAAGGCAGTGGATGAGGAAGCAAAGACATAAAGTACATTTGGAAAACATGTCCCAGAAAGATCTTTGATTGTGGTTTTTGGTAAATAAAAGTGACTGAAAGATAAAAGATCCAAAGTCTACTGAGGTTTGGGAAGGATTATATTGCCAGACAAACTTCAGATCCTTAACCACAGAGACTCCGAGCAACCATGGCCCACCAGCTTTCCAAGATCAAACAGCAGACTCCAAAACCTCTGCCCAAAGAGCAGAACAACATCTGGGGAGCCCCTGGCTTTGCCAGCGTTGGTACCTCTGCAACATCGGTGCTGCGGGTTTCCATGGCGGTTATGTGACTTCTTTCCTCTCTTTCTGTGAATGGGAGATTTTCACTGTGGAATTTCATTCCCTGCCCCACTATTGTATATGAGAAGGAAATAATAACTGATAACTTTTGTTTTCAAGTCCCTGGACCCTAAGATAACCCAATGGCCCTCCACACCCCTTTCCCTCTTCCCTACCTGCAGCTTGGAGAGCAGCCAGGATGATCCTGACAATCATGCTTTCAAGATGGAAGCACCTATTGGCCTGGATCCCATGAGGCTCAAAGACCTTTGTGGTGATGGGAAAGTAAAAGCAGCACGTGATGTGTTAGGACAGCAACGAGATGGACCCGGTTGTTGCCGCAGGTAGAGTTAATGACTGACTAACTCACTGAGTCACTGTCCCAAACCACAGAGCAACTCAGACAAAAATAGGCTCTGTGCCAAATCTCTTAACCTTCATCCAATACGTTTCCTACTCTTGGAACATGTCTTGTGCTCAATCTAAAATGACAGGTCACTCCCCAAGGTCTGCCTTTATTTGGTGGGATAATGACACAGTCCTATTGTTTCTCAGCCTCTACGATCCACTGTGTCTAGGTTAGCGGTGTGATGAAGGCATCGTCTGCCATCGTCCGCTGACCCAATTTCTCTCCCTCCACTGTGCTGAAGGATTTTATGGAGGACTGTAACTACACAATCACCCTCCTCCTTTATGAGCCCAGACAACAGGCCCCCCTTTTATTACATTTCCTGTCCTTACTTGCCAAGGCACTTTTATGACTGTGGGAGCGACAGCCGCACTCTTGAGAACTCGGGAGTATCCCTCTGTGCTTCATATAACTTGTCACAATATTTTTAACAGCCATTCTTCTTGTATGTGGCTGGGAGGGCTTCTCGCCAGCATCTCCCCTGACAGCACTGTGCAGCTCCTGCAGCAGAAGGCATCTTTTCACAGCAGCAGGTGCTGTGTCCCCGGGCCAGGCCCACAGCTGGCTTCTCCATGCTTTGGAACTCACACCCCACCGTCTCCTCATGGACACAGAGGCTTTAGGTAGGGATCTGTAGATCTAGGCCTTTCTTTGCACCGGTGACAAAAGGAAACGAAGCATCTTAACAGAGGCTCTGCATTTCAGGGAGCAAGAAGAACACAATGTGTATCTGGACACTAATATTAGTAGCAAGCATGTGTGTACAAAGCAACTTGGATGCGTAACTCGTTTCTACATGGCGGTATGGACTGAGGAGGTAACATTATAATTCGGCACATACTCTTCAAGATGCAGGTTTTACAGTCCACCTTGGGATACCCTGGCTGCGCCTACCAGCACCCTTGTCTTATTTAAGTGCCATTGTCTTCCTTTTGTTCTCATATAATATCCAAAGCTTTTCTCTCCTGCAATATTAATCTGTTTTGAGAACAATATAGTCATTCATCTCTGAATCCCAGATACCCTATCTAGCACCCAGCACATAACAAGCAATCAATATTCATTACTCCAACATTGACTGAGCACTCACCGTGTGCCAGGGCCTGTACCAGGCCCGGAAGTTACAAGGGTGAACAGCACACCAAAGCTCCTCACCTCAGAGGGATTTGATTTAGGGGAAAAGACAGGTGGGAAACATTTTCAAAACTAGAAGGGAGAATTTCCAGGAGTGGTAACTACCACAGAAACAATAAGGTGGTGACTGTCACAGGTGACCGTGGGCAGGAAGGAGAGCAGACATCGGGAGCGCTCTGGGAAAAAGTGGTGTGCACTGAAGCTGCACAAAGACAAGAAGCTCCAGGGAGGATCTGGTAACGAAAAGTTAGGCAGAGAGAGCAGCCAAGGCCTGAGGGACAGCGCCACGGAGGGAGCAGGTGCCAAACTGAAACAGGGGTGGGAGGGGCAGCAGAAGGCGCAGCCCATGGCGGGGGGAGGAGAGGGGACCAGGCCCAGCCGGGAGCCAGGAAGTCCTCCTGAGTAGCAACGGCAGCCATAGAAGCGTTCAGACACGTGGGCCACACCCTCTGGTTCATAACGTTATAACCATCCCTCCAGATTGCCTGGTGGGGAATGACTGGTACTGCTGAGGGTGGGCATGGGGACACCAGGGAGGAGTTTGCTGCTCCTGGCAGGGGTTTGAGGTTTCCAGGATGCCAATATGAGGGGCTGCAAGTAGATAGCCCCCCACTGAAACTGAGGTGAATCCAGCCCACGAACATTGGATGACACTTTAAAAACCTGCCAAGGGCTTTCCACTTGTTTCTTCGTCCTGGCATCTATAAAACATTTATGGATCACCCTACAGGCCAGGCATGAGGCAGCAGGAACTATTATCTCCACTTCAATACTTGAGAAACTGCACATTGGAAACGGATTTAACTGAAGTCTCAGAACAGGGAAGAGGTTGTAAGAAGCGTAACTCTGATGCCCACCAAAGCCCCATAACTACAAACAGCCATTGCAGTTGACATTTCCTGAGCACCTACTACGTCCTGGACATGGTGCCTAGGGAATGGCACACACCATCTCACCTAACTCTTGCTAACTCTCTGCAGTAGATTAGAATCCCGAGGCTCATAGAGCTAACTCACTCGCCACAGTCATTCACAAGTGACTTGGCACAATGCAAGTAATACAGAATATTCGCAAGAATTCTTGGGGAGCAGCAGCAGGTTTGAAAGAGGCTCCTCACCGCAATGATGCTCTGTCTGCAGGCATATGCAAATAAAATCCACAGTGTTCTTCCACAGGGGGTTATGCTCTTGCTGAAGTGGCGTCTATTCCTGGAGGGCCCAGCGCAGACTCAGGAGCCAAATGCCCCCAGATCGGAGGAAGCACTCCTGACATGAATGTGTGTATGCTAAGACTCTGGCTTGTTCTACTGACTTGATTTCCAGAAACCAAGCAGCAGCACAGCCCAGAATTCACCCCTGTGGGTCAACCTGCCATATGTATGTCCAAGTGCCTGACTGACACAGGCCACCCGCCCCAGAGTGATACTGAAAACATTGCTAACAAAAGTGATGAACCTACGTTTTGCGAGTGACCCAAGACTAAAACTTTTTCCCCTTCCTTCTTCTCTGCCTCGCAAGACATCCCCTTCATCCGTCTTACATTGTAATCAGATACAACCTTGATAGAATGAAAGCAGAGGTCACACCGAACAAACTGGCACTTTACGTGCTTGGAAAAAGGCTCCTTTGTAATGGGGAAATTATAGCATTTCTGCAGAGGGATTTTTTCTTAAAAAGACAGGCTGCTTTGTTCAAATGGTGCTGATTTCAGCGCTCTGAGGAGATGGCCCTTTCAGACTGTCGACCTGCTGAAATTTGTGGGGTTCCTTTTGTTTGTAGAAACCTGCATATATTACAGGGGAAGGTGTTAAAACAGAAGTTGTAAACCACTGCCAGGCAATCTTTCGATTGTTCAAAAATGTCAGACAGAATATAAAATGATTCCCACTTTACATTTTGCTTCGTGTCCATGTCATCTGGGTGCTGTGTGAAATATGGTCCAACAGATCCCTGCTGGTCTCTGGTGTGACCTTGTGTCCCTAAATGAGACAATTCTTCTGGGAAGAAAGCTGACACTTTTAAGCAGTAGCATTTCACATTATTGCACTGGGCTTGTGTTTAAAAGAAAAACAACAACAAACTCTTGAGCTCAGGCAACACACAGGAAGAAAGAAAACGTAAAGTCAGCCTGGGTGCTGTGCACTCAGCTGGAGCCAGGCCAAGATTTGTGAGCTCACATTGCAAAGCAGGGTGTGAAAATGTAAGATGTCTTTGAGCGAGAAAACACAAGGTTTTGTGTCAATCGAAATGCCAAGTGTGTCATGTCTCAACATGTAATGTTACCAAAAATTAAGCGAAGTGTTTCATTTTCCCGGTGTCAATTTTAACACTTAGCAATATTTTTGGCAGTGTAATTACTGTTTTCGTTCCATTAGACCTTCTGTGAGTAGGCCTGTTTTGTCTACAATTCTAATAATCACTTATACTTTTTTATGAGCAGATGTAATGCTTCATTAAACCTGATTGTTTATAGCTCATAATAAAAGTTTGACCAAACCTACTAAACCTCATAATTTGTACTTCAAGCATATTTGTTTCTTACTCCTTTAGTGTGTTATGAATAAAATCAGTGTTATTTTTCCACTAAAGAGCTAGATTTGTGCTTGGGTAAAGTGAAACTTCTAATCTCTTACAGGAATGAAGAAATTTTGCTGGGATGTTCTTTAACTTCACTTGCAATGTAAAACGTTCTGTAATCAGACCCCGGATAGATGAGCTGTACTCTCCCAACCACTGTATTATTTCCCAAGAAAGGGCATAAATATTTGATTGATGGAAAAATTGTGATGCCCATGTTCAGGAGATTATAGTAATGAGGAAAGAAGTAGTCCTACGGATGGTGAGAGTGAGAGGAGTTTGACTTCAGAAGAGACGTAGTTATGGCCAAGAGGACGAGCACCCTACACCACACCCATATTACAATGCAGCCTGGATTTCCATATCAGTCAGTCCCATGATATTAAGCCACCGAGATTTCAGGGTTCATGCATCTCTGCCACAGAGCCTAGTCCATTCCAACTATTAGGTCACACCTGCCACGGTGGTCATGAGAGTCCAGTGAGACGCAGACCCAGGGCAGTGCCTAACTTTTTCCACGTGCCCCTCTTGTCCAACTTGCACCTGGCCCAGGAAGGCTCATGAGCACAGTTGAGAGCAGGGAGGCTCCTCTGTGTTCTTCGTGGGCTCACTTCACCTCCCTGAGCGTCCTCACAGCCTGGACAAAGTTCTTCCATCTACATGAGCGTGTATGCAAACGAAGACTCTGCCAGATCTATAGAACAGGGGCAGCAGAGCCCTGGGGATCACAAAGGCAGCTCCTGTCTGAAAGGCTGGACAGTCTGGGATGCAAATGTAAGAAGGGGTGCTTTTCTCTGCATGTTAGGCCTTCTGATATTGAGATGATAAAAAGTTGAACTAGCCTGGTCCTGGGCCACTAAGCAGAAATGGCATTCAGTGGAAAGGGAGCAGTCGGTCAGCTTGGGAACCGCTGTGGGCACAGATAGTCCAGGAGGGCGTACCAAGCCACTTCGTCCACCTCAGAAAAACAACTGTATGACACAGAAAAAAAGAGATTTCTGCTGGCAGGGACTCTCAGGGGTACTGGATCCAAGCTTTATTTCTGCCCCAAACCAGAAATTTGCTTTGGGAGGACTCGGCTCTCTCTAGGACTTTCTTTCCTTCCTTGCATGCCAGCAAGCTGAATCAGAGGATGTTTTGTATATTTTATACATCAGTAGCAGCACCCACTTTTTCTTTACCTTTCTTTCTTTTTTCTTTCTTTCGTTCTTCTTTCTTTTCTCATACAGGTGTTTAAACCCAAGGTCTGTGTACAGAGAGCTACATCCCCAGCTCTCATATGTATATCTGTATATATCTATATGCATATATAGTTTTGAGATAAGGTCTTACTAACTTACTATGTGACCTAGGCTGAGATCAAACTTGCAACTCTCCTGAGTGCTGGGATTACAGTTAACGTGAAAGCAAACGCAAAGCCTTTCCGCCATGTGAGAATATGAAAAGGTGACCCCCCCCATAATACGCACCATAGAGACCCTGAGGTTGAGCCTGAGGCTCCTGAAGGTGATAGGGTGCCCCCTCAGGTCTGTCATTAGCCCTCCTTTCTCCAATCCTCGCCTGCATCTCTCCTTCCTTCCTGATGCCCCAGCTCTGACTTTCCTTTCTCTGGTATGGGCTTCAGCTACAGTATCTGCCTGAGTCTCACTTCCAACTCTCTGGATGCCGGTCCTGTGCTCCATAGGGAGAGGATTCCTGTACAAATCAGACCAAAGCTGACCCCAGTCCTCCTTGAGACCTTCCAGCTCATTCTGGGCCTTCCAAGAATATCCAACAGTGACAGCAATGAATAGTGTGGGCTTGCTGGGACCGGAACCCAGGAAGCGCCCACCTGTCATGCTTCTTTAGTTCAGCCATCCAACCTGCCCATCCCTCCCTCATCCACAGATAGGCCCACATGAGGTTTACAACCTTGCAGGTCTTCCTTTCCTCAGTCAGGCAACAAAGAGGACTTGTGCACACAAGAACAACGCCACTCTACTAAAGCACACCCGAAACCTCCCTTATGCTCTGCCCTTCGGGAACGCAAGGAACCACAAAGCCAAGACCTGCTCCGGACATGGAAATCCTCAGACCTGATGCATTGATGAAGTAGATTTGCATTACACCTGTGCAAATAATACCTTGGAAAGAACAATTTCATCAAATAGGATGCAATTTCTAAACAAATTTTAGAACATCCAGGCCTCGGACAACTTCTCTATCTTACATATAAAAACAAAACAAAACAAAACAAAAAACAAACAAACAAACAAACAAACAAAACACCAGGAAGCCCAAGTTAATTCTTTTATTAAAAACTCAAACTACATAGATAGAAACCCTGTCCCTTCCCTCCCCATTTTACTCCTGAGCCATATGCACAACCCTCTCCATCAGGACTATCCTTTTTTTTTTTTTCAGATGCAATTTACAAATGTGAAAAGATGCCCCATCCGAGGCTCCGGTGGAGACGTTGTTTAGCTACAAGAAGGAGCTAGGGCCCTGCTGTGTCCTCCTTCTGTCTGGGTCATCTTTCTTGCCACACAGAGGAGAGGAAAATTACACACAGAGAAAGGGCCCAAGTGCAAAGAGGACAGGCACACTGAAATCGAGACTCCAGTCCATGGCCTTCTTTCCAAACTGAGTCTCAGTGGATGGCAAAAACCAAAGAAGCTGCTTTATTAAAATTTCCTCAGTCTCTGGGTTGCCACAAATTGACATCGGACCTTTTGCCCAGTTTCTCTTGCAGAGAAACCGGACAATGAGGCCATAATTGTCATTTTTCCTGAGATAAGTAAAATGTGCTACAGGTTTCTGGTGTGAGGGAGAAAGGAAGTCCTGGCCAGGGGGTCCCCCGAAAAGTGGAGATACCTGCTAATTGCATGCTCTGCATTAATCCTCCAAGTCCCAAACACACCTTTCTCTCTGACAAAACATCACAGAAGTCTCCAAGGTTGCTTTGAGGTTTTTTTCAGAGGCCCTCACACAAGCCTTTGGAGCCACGTGTGGTGATCACTGGGGTTTGTCCTGGCCCTATGGGCACAGGCCCATGCCGAGCCTTTCATCTTCAAGAGACAAAGACGGCAGGGTGGGGACAGCATGGCAGGTCAACCAGAAGCCATAGGAGACTCCAGCTGGAGCGAGGCGAGCCATATCTGAGCCTCAGAGAGGGTTGCCTGCAAATGAGCTCAGGCCTGGTGTGGTGCCTGTCACCCCACCGAAACTGGCTTCTGGGGGCCTTTTGAAGTGCTACAAATATATCTCCCAGTGGCCCAGAACAGAGGAAGAAAGCGTACAAAGACCAAGTGACAAAGCAGTTAGTTGAGAGCTACTCCTGCTGGCTTGGCAAAAGCGAGGGTGGAGAAGTTTAGGAGAAGAGCCAGCCCTGAGCTTCAGAGACAGGGAGGGTGACCTTTTCCTACCCAGGGTTCACGGAGGCTGAGAAGTGGAGGTGAAGGGATCTTGCAGTGCTCTGCCTCTCC
Source organism: Ctenodactylus gundi (assembly GCA_004027205.1). Lineage (NCBI taxonomy): Eukaryota > Metazoa > Chordata > Mammalia > Rodentia > Ctenodactylidae > Ctenodactylus > Ctenodactylus gundi. Next base: position 292,237 of record PVKB01000267.1, read on the forward strand.
CTTGGAGATGAAATCCTACACCACCGCCCACCAGCCACAGCTGTGCTTGATGCTTTACAAAGGGGCACTGCCTCTTGAAGCAGGCACCCTACGTTTCCAAGGCTCTGTGGGAAGCCACCCCTAAGGCAGGATCTCCACCTCCCCAGCATTATCTTCTCCAGATGACCAGCATGGTGGCATAGTGTACCTGGCTCTGAAGGTGAGCTATGAAAGTCAAGAGTCTCATTTATGGTACACTTCAGGAAAGGCTCCTTAGCCCTGTGTCCAGAGGCTGGGGCTAGTTCTGCGCAGCCTGCTCCCTGGAGGCAAGGGCTTCTCCGTTCTCAATGCTTGTTGCTCATGAGTATGATAAGAGAGGTGCTGGCGATCCTGGAGTGCCCTTGGCCTCCTACCTCAGTTTCTCATGGTCCCCTCACCAGTAACTGAACACTGGGCAGATGGATTCTGTCCCCAGTGGCTGCTCTCCTGCCTGTAGGCTTGGTGTCTAGGCAAACTATAATAAAACTACGGCTCTGGAAGGGGTCAGAGCCAATGAAAGCACAATGCAGAGAAAAGTAGGAAATAATTCCTCGAAACTCAAATGAGCTTTGACGATGGTGGACGCCAGGCCAGTGCTGTTGCTGCTGTAACAAAGTACCACAGAGTTAATGGTCTAAAGCAAATATAAACACACACACACACACGTTTCACACATTTAATGTACATAATATATATATATTTGCTTTAGACCATTAATATATATCATATAAAATATAAATGAAATAAATCAAACATAAATATATGTGTGCATGCATATATATATAGACACACACACACACACACACACACACACACACACACACACACATATATATATATATATATATATACACATACATACATATGTAGATACATATATATAAACACCTTACAACTCTGAATCCAACAGTCCAACATGGGTCTCAGTGGGAGAAGTTAGGGTGCTGGTGTGACTGTTCCTTCTACAGGGTCCAGAGGTGTGATCATTTCATTTCCTCTCAGCTCTCCAAAGGCTTTATGCCTTCCTTGGCTTATCCCTGCTTCCTGCCTCTTCAATGCCCATGAGGAAGCATATTCTGCCTTTTTCTAACTCCTCCTAAAAAGGAGGAACTCTTCTGTACTTATAGGGCTCTTGTCATTACCTTGGACACTCCCAAATAATAATCCAGGATAAATTACTTTAAGATTAGCTGATTAGCAATTTTGGCTCTTCTTACAATCTTAACTCTTCCTTGTGCTGTAATGTAGTCATGGTTCCAGAGATCAGGACACAAGAACCCTGGAGAGAGTCCAGTTCATCCTCACAGGCGGTACGCTGGAAAAGTCAAGACACCGACAAAAGAGGACCACCCAGAGCTGCTTCAAAAGGTGACCAGAAGGATGAGATAAGCGTGTCAGGGCAAGAGATATTTAAAGGGGGATTGATGGCAATGTGTCTTTTTATTGTAATAATTTAAAAAATTTAAATACAGTAATTTTGTATCACCTCTTGAAGGTACATATCCCCCCACATGTTTAATTGGTTAAGTTCTGTAGAGAAACTTATACAAATCTCAAATAACACATGACCAATAGTCGTCTAATATCCACTTTCTGCATTTGATTATCATTTCCATGATGCAGAAATCCTGTGATTTGCTCCATCCCAAGCTTACAGAGCAACACTCAGTACCTACTGTGGTCTAAACAACACCCTCTGCCCAGCCCCGGTGAGCCTGAACAATCCTACAGGCTGTACCTGGGCCTGCTACATGTCTTCACATTCCACAGTCCAAACAAGGGTGAGATGTACAAGCCTTTCACAAGTAAAAAATTAACTGAGACTAATCCAGTGGTCTTATTTACTTTTTTGTTGCTGTGACAGAATGCACAACATGCACAATTTAGGGGAAGAAAAGTTCATTTTTGCTCACTGTTTTAGAAGGTCATAGTCCATTCATGGGAGGGCAGACGGAAATGGTAAAATCACATGATGGGGCTGGGGCTGGAGCCAGAGCCAGTGCCAGTGCTCTGGAGACAGAGAGTCTCACAGCATAGTGGAACAGAGACAAGTCCAGGGAAGAAGGGTGAAATCAGCACACACCCTGCCAGGTCAGGCCTCATGCACGCACCCCTTCCAGCCAGGCTCCACCTCCCCACAGCACACGGTATACACAGCTACTTGAAGCTCTTGGAGGACACTCCAGAGCCAAACCAGTGGCCAGTGTTCTCCATCTAGGCCAATGGCCAACAGAAATACTATCTATTGAAGAGACGAATAGATGAGCTGCCTCTGGACTAAAATAAAAAGCTGGGGATGACTGCAAACTCTGCCCATCACCATCTCTTTTAATCTTCATAAATTATCTTGGGCTTTGGTGTTTCTATTTTATAAATGAAGCAACTTTTTGTTGGAGTGAAAATAAAATCTAGTTATCCCTAATCTTAAATTTCATGACCTTCATTTGACTTTTCCTCCCTCAAGAACTACTGGAAGGATAATGATCTAAAATATTGTCTTAAAGCATTGCAGATGGTAAGACCACACATTATCGTTGATGATGGGAAGTTTGGTTTATATGCATATGTACAGTTAAAACAATAAAAAGCCAATATCCAGGCATCTTGGGTCCTTAACGTATTTTTGACACAAAACAGTACATGAAGTGAGAGCAGGAATCCACATTTCCCTCCATCCCAATTCTTCCCTGTGACTCCTCTCTGGACCAGAACTGTTTCTCCCCATGGCAACATGGAGTAGTTGACACATAACTGCAAAAATTGCATTTACTTTTCATCATCTACGAGGATATGAGAGTCAACGATCCAGTAATCCAATTGCCTCGTGCCAATTTCATTTGAAATAATTGCTGATAAAATCAGAAAGAAAACTTCAGCAAATCTGAAAACAGATTATGGCAAAACTCAGCGTGCAATGGGCTGATATTAAATATCATTTCAGTGCTGGCGATCAGACTTCATATTGAATCTAGTTGAACACTGGGTCGTGGAATTTGGGTGAAAGCCAGACACAGTCAAAGCTCCCATCACTCATGGTACTTGGGTTCTGGGTTGGAAGCTGATTTCTAAAGCCACTTACCTGTCTCTATCTCAGGTTCACACCCATTAAAGACTGGATTCAAGAGTAACATTACCTGAAATGAAAGTCATATACTGACTATGCCACTTACATCCCAAGCCTCACATCTTAGGAAGTAGATATTACTTTTCTCAGAGGTTGAGTGAGAACTTCATTACTGTCCAAATTCATGAAGATAGTTAGAGACAAAACTAGGACTGAAACTAAAGTAGTCTGTCCCAAGTAGCATAATTACCCCACCAGACCACACTGTCTCTTCATATGTTCTGAATGGTGCAGACATAGCGTATAATTCAGAATCAAAATCTACCTCAGATAATCTTAGCTAGTTTTCTACACTGATTAATCTACAACCATCTGCCACCGTCCACTTCATAAATACCAAACAACAACAAAAAAAAGAGTGAATGTAATTAAAATAACCAACTATGGAAACAGATGTGCATCTGTAATGGAATTTTTAAGCAACATATTTTGTTTTAAATGCAAAAACATCTCCATTAATTTGTTCACTTGACAAACATTTATTAGTGCCTTGATACCAGCAGGCACTCTAATAGACCCTGGAGCACAGAGATGAATGCAATCTTGTATGCGTCATGAGAAGCAGAGGCTTCTGTGGAAGTGAAACCCAAGGAAACCAAGTAGGCCAGAGGCACATTCCCAGCCCCTTCCCTAAGCCCTGGACCTTGCTTCTCCCCGGGCTCCCACTCCGCGGCCATGGCCATCAGTATTTCTTTTCTGGTCTCTGCCTAAGTCTATTCAGCCTGCACTGCACTGAGGCGGTGGCTCTACGAGCTCATTCGCACCCTCTTCTTGAGGATCCACCTTATCCTGGGCATCAGTACTGGCTTCTCTTCTCAAAGCACCCAGTTGTTATCTGTGGTCTCCTCTGCTGGAAAGACCCAGACACAACGTGTCAGACACATCCCTGCTACTTTCCTGCCCCGCGGAAGTGTGATACTTGCCTGTGCTTTTTCTGGGAATTTCAGAGCCCCTTTTCTCAGAGCTTCTCAGTTCTCTTGGACTTTACTTTATGTGCCATGTCTGTCCTACAACGTGTGGACTCTGGCTCAGAAGCAAGATTGCTCCCCACGTTAGCACATATGCACTCATGCACTGGTAGGAGGGGACTCACCTCTCCAACATGCCTTTTTTTTGAGTTGGGTTTCACTCTATAGTTCAGACTGGTCCTGAACTTGCTATGTAGCCCAGGTTGGCCTCAACTCACATAATCCTCCTGCATCAGCCTCCAGAGTGCTGAAATTACAGTCAAGTGCCACCACGCCCAATTTATATGGTGCAGGGGAAATGAATCCAGAGCCTTGTACTTTCTAGGCAAGCATTTAACCACTGAACTATGCCTCCAGCCCACATATGCTACATAATAGCCAGTGTAACATCATTAAGATGCAGGACTTTTTGGAGGTTAGTGCTGAGCCCAGTGGCACAAAGCTGAACCCCAGCACTCTGGGAGGCTGAGGCAGAATAACGGCAAGTTGAACCACCACCAGGGCCATTTGGTGACTTACAGAGACCCTATCTCAAAATTAAAAATTAAAGACTGTCCTGTGGATGTAGCTCAGCGTGAAAAAACAGAGGTGACAAGCACTGTCCTCAAGGATGGATTAATTTGCTTCATAGAAATGACTTCCTTACCAAATCATGTTTCAGTCTGTGTTCACGCTCATGCTTTCCTGTGTGCCATGTTAAGATTTACAAGAAGTCCCTCACTGGATACTGACACCATGCTACTAGACTTCTTGACCTCCAGAGCTGTGAGTTAAGTACACTTCTGCTTACAAAGGACCCCATCTGTGGTCCTCTGTTACGGCAGCAGAAAATAGACAAAGAGATGAACACCCACCTAGGGGGTTACTCTTACTGGTCCACTCTCCCAGACTAATTTGCACAGATCGCTGGTCAAACATTATTTTAGATGCATTTACAAGTATGTTGCTAGAAGAGACCAGCATTTGGATCTATAGGCAGAGTAAGGACAAGTCACCCTCCCCAATACTGGGGGCTTTGCTCGATCCCTTGAGGGCCACATAAGCAAAGAGGAGGAAGAAAATGAATTGTCTTCCTGTATCTTGTGCTGCAACGTTAGTTCTTTCCCTTTCTTGGCTTCTAAAAGTCCTGTTCCTCAGGCCTGGACTCAGGGATTTACACGAGTGATTCTCAGTTTCTCTGACTTTGGCTGTAGACTCAACTGTACTGGTGGATTTCCTGGAACTCCAGCTTGGAGCTGATGTATTTTGGCACAGGACATCTTGGCCTTCATAATTGCATGAGACAATTCCCACAATGAATTGCTCCTTACATATCTCTATATATCCTATTAGTTTTGTTTCTATGCACAACCATACCAACATACATACACATACCTACACACAAGCATGCGTGCATGCACACATACAATATGTTTTCATGAGTCTGGTAAAGTTTACTGAAGACTTACTGGCAACAGAGAGGATGAATCACATACCACATAGATTACTGTCTCTTAGCTCCCTTCCCCCCATTTCCTGTCTTTCTCCTACAGGTTCCCAGGATTGCCCTGGGGCACTTCCAGTTCTCCTTATTCTTACCAACACAATTCAGCCCTTACCCTGCCTGTCCCCACAAACCTATATAGTGACACTCATTAACCAGCACACAAAGGCCTCCATCTAATAATTTCATCTTCCGTACACTGCTTCTGTAATTCTACATTGGAAAGCTTGGTTTTCCACTTGCTATACTTCTTGACTCACTCATTTAAATTCTCTGAGCACTTATCACGCAGGGCTCTCGTTACAGCAAATAAAAAGCTCAGCCCCTGCTTGCCCTCAAGTAGCCTGTTGTTGTCTAGCAAAAATGACCCTCAGTTTCCTCGGCCAGCCTGCTACCGGAGTGAGCACCAAGGCTCCAGAACTCAGGTGCTACCCTCACCTTGGCACAACTCTGCCTCTGAGCAAAGAAGTCCTCGGAGCCTTGGAATACCCGGCAAGGGTCTAGAGACAAACTGCGTGGGCTTGAAGCAGTGACAGTAGAGAGGAGCCACAAATGAGAGTGATGGGAAGGTTGTTGCATTGATTACGAGGCAGGTGAGTGTGAGTGGCAGTGAATCCTGGGCCACTAACAGGCAACACAAGAGAACTTCTTCCAGGAAGCAGCTGGAAAGCTCCTTGGAACCTGCAGCTGCCTAGCCAGAGGAGACGGAGAGGCAGGCAGATGCACCAAGACCTTGACCGGACAAGGCCTCGCCACACAGCTTTATGACAAACCCTGGTACCTTTCCTTCCTTGGGCCCCACTCCTGCTGCTGTGCCCCCACCTCTCACGTACCCTATGTTTTTCCTGTGCCTTACCCCACTACTGTTGTGTCTGGTCTCTGCTGTCATACCCCACCCCTGATAAACCCCATCCCTGTTGGACCCAAGCCTCCCCAACAATGGTCTATCCCCTCCCTCTGCCCAATTAGACTCCACCCCCTACTGTGCCCCCTGGCTACCATTCCCTGCTCCCTGTTAGCTCCTGCTCCCTGCTATGTCCTGACCCTTCACTGCTCACAGGGCCTTTCCCAGGACCTCTGACTCTTCCTCGGAACAGAGAAGGAATGTGGAGGGCCATCTCCCATTTGATGGCCATTGTGTGGAAACAACTGAAAATTAAATATTGCAGACAGGAAATGTCACTCCTGAAGAGACAGGAATATGTATCTTCTTAGAATGGTCTGCTGATAGCATGCTTCTGTGATTCTGACTGCTAAAAGGACAAAGCTAGTATTTGCGAAGACAGGAAACTTCAGGAAACACCCAGGGGAGCCAGGCAGAAAGCAAAGTGTGATGGTTCCCGGCCCAGGGGAGGGGAAGCAGAGTCCTTCCTTGTCCTTCAGGAAAATGCGAAAGATGCACGCATCAGCCCGAGGTAGTGGGCAGCAACATGAAGGAACGTCACTAGTCCACCGGAGGGGTCCAGCAAGCACTTCCTGTAAGTTAGCCTGTGTTCTAAGAACATTCGTGTTGACCTAAGAGGCTGGCCAGGCAACTCCTTCTGCCTTCTTACATTCTTGGTCTGTCTTAATCCTTAGGGGCTACACTTTGTGCATGGACCCTCCAGGCTATACAAGTTCAGTACTGGTCTAGAAACCTGTCCTGAACAGCCCCTGGTCCCAAGAGTGTCATGTCATGTCATGTCATGTTCCTTCCTGATGAGGTTTGACCTGGGAAGAAGTCCTTGGCCCAGCAAGCAAATGGGCTCGAGGTGGTTGAGGCGGGGGACTTTGGTGGCATCTTCAATATGGAACATGGGCTAGAAGGGGTGCAGAAGGTCCCAGTGGAGATGCATTTGGTCTCCTGGGAAGCATGTGGAAGGAGGAGGCCAGCAGAGGGCTCTCCGTGGCTATGTTGCCCATTTCCCCCATTTATGGCTGTGTAGGTAGATCACTGCCATGGTCTCCCTCCTCACAGATGAGGAAACTGGAGGACAAGAAGATTAAATAACTTGTCCCAGGTCTCAAGGCTAAGAAGAAGCAGTGATAGGGTTTGAAAGCAGGAACTCAGGTTCTCAACATTCTTAACCATTATGCAACACTGACTCTCAAAACTCAGGGTTCTGCACCTCCTGAAGCTCCAGGGCTCATGGTAACTGTGTGCATGTATGTGTGTGTAAGTGTGTGTGTGTGCGTGTGTGTGTGGGTGTGTGTGTGGGTGTGTGTGTGTGTGTGAAGCAATTAATGCTGAGATCTGTGGACCGCATCTTAAGAGAGAAGGAAGCAGAGGGTTGCCCAGAGAAAAGGACACAAGGACACAAAGCATACTGGCGGAGGTCAAGTCCATCTCCAAGGCTCATGACGTGGGGTGAAGGGGCAAACTTTTAGGGACAGTACAGGGAAATGAGTCCAGACAGAAAATGAGCACAGTATGCAAAGGCTCAGTGGCATGACAGCAAGATGCTACCTTCCTCAATTACAAGAATAGTAATCCATATTTATTGAGCTATTTACTATTTGGTGTTCACTATACTCTGAAAAAAGAGATGTTGGTATTAATCCTAATTTTAGAAAAGACGAAACTGGAAACTGAGGTCCTGAGATGGTAACGAAGCCAGACAGCAGCAGGATCAACGTCACCTGCTAGTAAAGTAGGCAGACAGGAGCCTGTGGGCCTGACTGCTTTCAGTTCTGCCACCAACTAGCAAAGAAGTTTACAGAACCAGGGTGGTTCAACTGAGTTGGGCTGGGTAATGCCCCAGACACCAGTCACCAAAGGAGCTAGACTTGATCAGGGAGGGCCACGCCATCCAGCAAAGTGGCAAACAGCTTTGAAATGTCAAGACTATTTTAAAAATTCAAAGCAGGCACTCTGGACCAAAATATTTGAATATTCGCTTTAGTTTAACAATTAGGTTGGACTTAGCAATGTTAAACACATCCCACAACGCAGGTGAATCTTCTGCACCCTGTCTAGCTGAGATACAGCTTTTCTTCCTGAATGAATTTCCTCCTCCTGGGTTATCTACACTGACCAAATTAGCCACCAACTTCTTCATTGTAAGAGATGTTGTTGTGTCAGTGAATTTTCCTTTGCTGTGAGAAAACACTTGAGATAATCCACTCATAAGAGGAAAGATTTCTCTTGGCTCATTCTGAAGGTTTCAGCATTTGGTTGTTTGGCCCCTCTGCTCTGAGCCTTTGAAGAGGCAGAACATCAGAGGGGGGAGCAAAGCTACTCATTTCAAGGCAGCCTAGAGGCAGAGACAGTGAGAGGAAGGAACCAGGGACAAGTCCATGACAAGTGGAAGGCGGGTGGGGTAGTCAGAACTGACCTTGACTCTCCAGCCAGGTAGGAGCTATGAGAAACGGATATGGTTGGCCTCTGTTTGCAACACCTCCCCCTGGTGGCAGAGTTGAGAACACCGTCTAGGCAGTAGTACACTGCAGAACCCCAGCCCCATCAGGAGGCACACAGTCAACTCAGGATTTGTTTTGAAGCCAAAGGGAACATGGCTCTTGGTTGAACTGGGCGTGGGGTAGCAGAGGAAACCACTCACTGCTGAAGCGACACGGGAGAAACTGAGGGGAATGCTGGTTGGGAGGCAGCTCCCATATCCGATCACACAAACGCGATTGTTATTTACAGACATCCCTATACTGGCACCGAAAGTTCAGTGACTTGCCTGAAGTCCCTCTGTTGCTATGAATAAAAAGTCAGGACCCGAATTCATGTTTACTGACATTTTCTATCATATCACGAAAAGAGAAGCCTTCCTCCTCATCAGCCAGATGACATTAACAGTAGTAGGGTTAGACTGGAAATTTTTAATTCCCAGCCAGCCATTACAGCTTGAACTTGGCTCTGTTGTTTTAACTGATGAACTAATCAGAGAACACTAGAAGCTAAATTATGAACACATAGTGCAAAGGTGATGAGGTGAATAAAACCAAAACCAAAAATGTCCAGTAGGGTCATTCCACCATCTGGGGTGTGAGGTCCATAGTTGTCCTGTCCCAAGTCTTGTGGGTGCTAGGCCAGCTCCAAGAGAGTGGGGTAAGGAAAAGCTAATGGCCAGAGGCAGCTGTGAGTGCCAGAATCCCCACTCCAAGTTCAGCCAGAAATGTAGAAATGTTCTGTTATTTTGAGTAGGTGGAAGAGCTACGTGGGTAGGGGCAAGAGATAAGGGGAAAAACGAAGAGATACAGAGAGGAATGAAGGAATGAGCAACGGAAGGACAAAAGATAGAGGAAAGGAGGGAGGGAATTCCTACAAGGAATAACAAAGTCTTTGACACAAAGAATGAAACTGCCATCGGGAAACAGTGGAAGAAGGCAGTACGTGGAGACTTGAGACATGTGCTAGAGACATCTGAAACTGTAGTACAGGTCTCTCCTTATACTCTCTCGTGAGAGTGTCTTTGTGGATACATACCAGACACATGGAGAAAGGTAATGTGAAAGCGTGATCAAATGCACTGCAGGTAAAAGTACTTCATATTAGGAAAATAATAGTGTTGGTATCTTGCCAGCAGATCTTTAAATATATTTTGTTTCTTTGCTTAATTAATTGCAAATTGCAGAGAACTTGTTCTATGACAAGAGTTTGTTTTGTTGACATTACTACCTAATGAAGCATAGATTATTTTAGACCATTTCAGTAATGTCTGCTGCATATAGATGTTGATTATATAGATATTAATACAAGTCTGAATTGCCTGGCTTTATTTTTCCTTCTCCAAAAATTCTCTCTCATGAATCTTCAATTGGTTGTTTTGTTTTACTTCTGCACCTGCTAACAGGATGTTTCACTTCAGGGTTAAATTATTCTTTGAAAGAAGAGCACAGTTCTTGAATGTTATAAGAAAAATCATCTCGGCATATTTCGTCTGCAGATAGACAGATGAAGATCAGTGACACAGATAGGTAGAGAGGTAGACAGCAGACAGCAAAAAGGAATGCCCACAAACTGAGGCATCACAGCATATAATGGAACCAGAAAAACAGGAAAATATTAAACAGGTAGCTGTTTGAGTAGGTTGAATAAAATAATTCATAGGCCATTGGAAGTAGAAAAACCTCATGAGATTGAACCTCATTGTACCTTCGTGGAGGTGAACAAGGTAAGCGAGTCGGGCCTCACTTGCCCACAGTGAGCTAAAGACACAGCACATGTCAGGGAGGAGATGCCTTGGACTCCACCACTATCTGTTAGTGGCCTTCCATCCAGGATCGTAAGCCCCTGGGGCCTCCACCTACCAATTTGGAAATGAGGACTGGGGAGAGTGATCTCTCTCCTTCCTAATTTTCCTGACCACCTGATTTAAGTGGGTCACCCACTGTTCCTCACTCAGAGTACTTATTGCCATTTGTAATTTCCATACTGATGTGTGAGCTGGTTTAATGTATGTCTTCCCCAGTGGGGGAGAGGAGAATGTGGCCCTCTAGGCGTTACCTAGTAGATAAAGAAATAAATGACTGACCTGAGATGGTCTGATCATAGAGAAGACAGAAAGGATAACCTGTATTTTTTGAATATCAGTTGGTGGGGGGTGGTGAGGAAGAAGAGCCATTTGGCTCACATAGATTTCAATTTTATTCAAATAGATGTGGATTTTTTTACATAATTAGCTTTCTTGACCTGATATATACATATAACAAACTATTAAGTGTTTTTAACACTCTCTTTCACACTCATAGCTGCTAAAGCCCTGAAACTTGATGTTTCTCATGAGTACAATAAAATAATACCCTGTATTTAAGTCCCTCCTACCTCCACCTTCTTTAAAATTCTTCAGATAATAGCTATCAGGCATTTTTTTTTCTCAATGCTGAAACCAGTTAATCAACTGCTTTTTCTTTTCTTTTGTATTTTAAACTATCAGAGTTCAGAATAAATTATCTCAGTATAAATGTGTTGGATATATATGTGTGCAGGTGTTTTAAGAGCTCCCATTGAAATGTGTATTTTTAAACGTAATGCATAGAAAGACTTGCCAAAGTTCATGGCTATAACAGTTAAGAGTCATTTGTTTATTTACTCAGTGAACATTTACTGGGCACCAGTGGCCTCTGGCCTCCTGAAAACCACAGTCCAGTGGAAGGAGTGGGTAGGCATGAGAATCTGTAAAACACTATGGTGTGGGAAAACTCAGGCTGTGGGCAGAGCCATTGTGTCTATGAAGGGCAGGCCACTAAGAAATGTGAGGGTCCAGAGGAAGAAGGGAAGATTGGTATGAGTTGGGGGATAGAAAAAGCGATCCTTTAGTGCCGGGGTCCCCAGCCAGTCTGTAGCCTATTCTAAATTGGGCTGCTCAGCAGAAGGTGAGCCATAGGCCAACATGCCCAGCTCTACTGGCGTTTACAGCTACTCACATTTGTTCTGGTTTAATCTGGAACATCCTCCAGAAGCCTTCTGTATTTGGATATTGTGAAACACCGATGCTCTGGGACCATGTACTATTAACAGGTGGGGAATGGTCAGAAGCGCTAGAACACCGGGCCTTAATCCAGAAGAGGCAGATTACTGGAACAAGACCTGGAAGGGTAGCTCTGCCATTCCTTCCCCCACCCCCTTGGCTTCTTGTCATGGCCATGCCATGAAAAGCCTTCCTCTGCCATGTGCTTCTACTGTTGCTACCCACCCATGAGTACCAGACTGGAACTGTGAGCTCAAAAAAGCCCTTCCTCCCTTAAATTGTGAATGTTGGGTATTCTTTCCCAGCAATGAATAAGACACTGTCACTCACATTACTGCTTAGCTCCACCTCCTGTCAGACCAGCTGTGACCTTAGCGTCGCATGGCAGGATGAACCCTATCACAAGCTGTGCATTGGTGGGAGCTAGGTTGCACACTCCTTAGGAGAACCTAACCCTGATGATGTGAGGTTGAGCTGAGACAGTGATGCTGGCACTATCTCTCCACCTCTAGACCTCCACGGGAAATCTGTCCTTCAGGAAACCCACCCCTAGTGCCAAAAATGTTTGGGATCATTGCTAATGTAGAAGACAGGCAAGAAAACCTGACTGTCACAAATCCTGGAGTGCAAGCATGAAACAAATACAGCTGAAACTTACAGTCCCAAGCTAGGGACAAGTAGGTAGACAACCTCATCATAGCAAGGTGAATGCTATGTCAGAGGAAGTTCAGAATGCTAGTAGGTAGCTAGGAGGGACTCTGATATATACAGACAGGTCATACTCACAGGCAGAGCTGGCTTGAATAGTCGGTTATGTGAACCCAAGAGAGCTTACAACGAACCTGGAGGACAAGATCTATCAGGGATTCTTCTCAAGATGACAATGTCTCACCATTTAGTTCAGGTATGTCCACTGGAAGTTTGCCATATTTTTGCCTGTGTTTTCTGAGTGCTTTGTACCACATATAAAATATACATATATTTAATAGTAAATGTATACTAAATGTATACTAAAACTTCCTTAAATATTTTTTCCATATAATATTTTTGAAAAAATCAAAGGCAAAAATATAGTGGATCACAGGTTGGACATGCCTGATTTCATTCAATGCCTCATTGGCTTGACAGCTCAGTGACTTTTGGCCCAATTTATATATGAAATAGGAGTGAGACTATCTTTTGACACTACACTAACAAAATCCCTAATTTCTTCAGAAGCCAACCCAACCTTAATGATTCTCACATTTTGGCCACTTCACATCTCCTCAGCTCTACAATCAGAAGCGTGCTTTAATTCTTGTTTTAGAACACGTGACTTCTTCAGGAAAAGTACTGTATAAATTCTGAGATTCCTCGGACAGTGCTTCCAGCTGTGATGCTAAGTGTGGCTCAGTGGCGCCAGAATTGCCCAGAATGTAGTATCTCCCCACTCTCCTGCGTCTCTCATCCACTGCTGTCAGCACTTGCTAATTTAACAAGTCTGTACAGTTCACAGCAAAATCTAAAGAGGAACAAATAGGAGAAGAGAGTGGAAAGAGAGCGACGGGGATGAAGGGCAGGAAGGAGGAAGGCAGGCGTAACTTCAGCTCCTTGAAAAGACACGCCTTCCACAAGCTGACAAGAACGAGGTCTAAGACTGGGCAGCTGAGGGCCCAACCTTCCCAGAGCAGTCCAACCACTGTGGCCAGGAACAATCCAGAACCTTCCTGGAAATGCAGGATACTGAACAGAAGCAGGGTTTGCCCCAATAGGTGTAAGGAACTTGAGAACTCCACAGAATGCTCTTTCTTGTAAGAAGCCCACATGGGGGCCAGGCCACAGAACAGGGGCGGAACACTCCCTGGCTGCCTAGGCCAGACCAGGATCCCGTCACGGGATCCTTCTGCAGGTCTCCTTCTCTCCTGTCAAAGGAGCTAAGATTAGAATTTTCTTATTGAGTTACTGTGAGGAGTAGAAATCACGGGAGGGTTAGGGTTGGAGTAAGTGCCCCACTCAGTTCTCAGCAACGGTGGTCACAGGAGGTGTGACCGAGTGGCAGTACGGGAAGGACGCAGGGCTTGGAGGTAGACGGGCATGGCTCTGAAGCCTGACCTACGACTGACACAGGGGGTAACCATGGGGAATGTCTGGTATAAGGCAGCAGAGGAAGAAAGTGAGAGCAACCAGGGGGATTCGGACCTACTGTGTATGCCTACTGCTTAGTGACCTAGATGAGCTGCTTTGTTTAAGTGTCTACCATATTAACTCCTTTCCCTTTATTCCCTTTATGCTTTTTATAATTCCCACTATAGTTCTTATTCTTCAGATAAAGAAACTGAGCCTCAAAGAGGGCATGGCTGGTCAGAGACACCTGGATAGAGAGCTGTGGAGAAGGCACCTGGCCCACACCTGCCTGTCTGGGAAGGTGCGTTCAACCTGTATGTACCCACTCCAAGCCTTTTGCTGGAGCCTGCGGCCTCTGCCGGCTCACTCATGTTCTCCTAGTTTCCTCTTCAGAAGGGTTGGCCCTGGTTTCTCCTACACGAGGGCCTGTGCCATTCGCGACCACTGCTCTGGGTCTTTTTTCTTCAGAAAACTCAGTCACATCTCACAGTTCTACCTTCCCTTCTTCACGTAACAGAATGTGAAGCACCTTTTATTGAAGACAAGTATGACTTTGGTATGATTCTAAGTACTTTTCTTGTGGTATATCTCACATCGATCTTACGACATCAGCACTTAGCGATTGACATGCCATTTTATTTTCTTCCATAACCACGCTGCAAAGATGACAATAATTGTTTCACTTTATCCATCATGGGCCTGGGACACACAGGGATGCAATGTCACTTCCTCAAGGTTAAAGAGCTAATAAGTGGTATGCCTCCCACTAGACTCTTTTGTTTTATGAGGGTAACAGGAGCCTTTTTTCTGAAGCCTTAACCGGTAAAGGATACATAATACACACCCAATACGAGAAATATACACCCAGTATGAGAAAATGCAGAGGTGAGTACCAAGGGTCAGAGAACAAAAGGACTTTGAAGGTTCTAATGGGTTTTCCTTGGCAGTCAGAATCAGCTGCTGTATCTCTGACCAAACTCATTTGCTAAAGACTTTGCAGGTACCCAGACTCTAGCTCAGCTGTGGTGCTCTGGGGAGCTGTGTGTGTGCTGAAGAGTACACTTACGTGTGTGAGCACTGGTGGCCTGGGGTGTAGAAGACCAGTTGGATCTTAGTTTATTACTACCATGACTAGGTTCGGACAGGTATGAGGTCAAAAATCAGTGGTTGAGAAGTTGTTGAGTATGTGTAAAGTTTGGAGTTTGATTCTTGGCAAAAAGAAGAAGTTGTAGCTCTGGTGGAGGAATGAGGGCTTGGAACTGCACTGCCTGCTGTGGTATAGATTTACAGTGTCCCCCAAAAGCCTCATGTACTTCAGGATACTGTAGACTGTTGGGAGGTGGAGCCTGGCTGGAAGAGGCAGATGCGGGGAGCTTGATCTAGACGTGTGTGTACTGGTTCCATTTCCCCTTCTGGACTTGGCTCTGTTCTGCCATGTTCTGAGGAGATCTCTCTATCTCTCCAAGGCCAGAACTGTTCCACTATTTTTTCTAGCCACCCACCTGTAAGTGAACTGTGATCTTCTGAAACTGTGAGCCAAAATAAATCTTTCCTCCCTAAAATTGTGGATGTCAGGTATTCTGTCCCAGCAACAAGAATATATCTAAGACACTGCTGTGCTGCCCCCAGAAAGTGAGACCACCTATGGAAAGAATTGCTGTCTTGGAGCAAAGGAACAGTAGTTTGAGGAGAAGAAAACAGTGAGAATTAAGTTAGTAGAGTCAAAGGAATAGAAAACTTTCATGCTATGAGCAAAAGGGAGCCACTGGAGTTATGGAGCACACATTCAATTCACTGACGGTACATCTCCCCAAATCCACTGTTCCGTGTACCTGAAATGGTATTAGGAGAAACTGACAGAGTAGGCAGAGCCTAATCCTGCAGCACCATGCTGGCTAAATAATGGATTCGACCTTCAGCTGAACCAACATCGTCGGAGACCCAGAAGGGTTTTAAGTGAGTAAGGAAAAACCAGACTTGCATTTTTAAAGCTTATTCTTGTGCAATGTGGACAGCTTTCCACAAAGAGGTGAGAGAACACAAGATCAGTGAGAAGGCTCTGGGGAAGACAGCAGGGAGAACAGGGACGCCGGGAACATTTAGGAGGAAGAATCCCCAGGCATTGCTAACTGCGGGGTGAAAGGAGAGGTCTCCAAAAGGAAGAGGGGATCACTCAACAGGATAGAGAACACACCGACTGGGGAAGGGCTGGCAGAGAGAAGAACAAAATACACTCTATTTGCAGGAGGATAGAAAACTTTATGAAAGGCAAAGAAACATATGCAAAACTAGATCATGTCTTAAGGACTCTTAGGCTAATTGAAGGGCCTTTTATAAAAGCAAATTGGACATCTTGGAGAAAGTGTTCAATGACTACCAACAACCAGTCTCCACATAGCCCCAAACTCTGAGCTCATTTACAAGGACGACTTAGAAGTGTCTTCTTTGGTATTGTGTTTCTGCTTGGACTTAAAGCAAATTATTCTTATGTTATTAAAATTAATAGCTTCTCCAAAAGAAGTAGCACTATTGCTTTTTAAATATTTTCTTCCTCTCCAAATTTTAGGAAATGTAGAAAAGCAAATAGTCTACATGAGAGCAATTTATGTGCACTTTAAAAATCCACTCTCAGTCTGACTAAGAACCCTAATGTTCTTCAAAGGGAACATGAACTTACTTGTACAGTAAACATTCACTAAGCACCTGTGTGTAACGAATTTAGGTATCAAATATTACTAGATATCAATATTTCTGTAGAGCATGTACTTATAATCAAAGACACTGCAGCTTACTATATTAGTCAACTTTCCTATTGCTGATATGAAATACTTGAGACTTGCAACTCAAAAAAGAAGAGAGGTTTATCTGGCTTACAGTTTCAGGGATTTCAGTGCATGGGTGGTTGGCCTCAAGGCAGAAACATCATGGTGGAAATGCACCGTGGGGCAACGCTTCTTAGTTCATCACAGCCAGGAAGTGCAGCAGAGAAAGAGCACCAGGGGGTAAGGAGTCAGAGATCAGACACAGTCTCCCAGACACGCCTTCAGGACAAAACCCAGACACATAGAGAAGTGTGGTTTTCTAATCCCCCAGGTAACTCCCAAACCAATCAATTAAACAATCCAACATACCATCAATGTAGTTACGTCACTTGCTAGAGGCTCCCACACACCTTGGAGTTGAAAAGCTGAGAGCTCAAACTTACGTTCTTTCTGCTCTCCCTCCGTTAAAAGTTTGGATATGACGCGATCGTGCTCCCCCAGGGCTCCAATTGGAATTGTTCTTGGTCTGGTGATATTAAGAGGCAGTGGGATCTGTAAGAGGTGGGACCTAGTGTGGGAAGTCTTTGAGTCACTGAAGACACTCCCTTTGGAAGGGATTAGAGTATTTCTCCTCGGACACTAGTTAGTTCTTGTAAGAGAATTGCTATTAAAGGATAAGACTGGCCCGTCTTTCCTCTCGGGTCTTCTGTCTAACCCTTCAGTTTCCCCCCCGCATACATTTCCACTATAATCTCACCCACCACTAAGTCCTCACAAGGGGCTGAACAGATGGGATCACCCGATGTTGGATTTGCAGCCTTCAAAACTCTGAACTAAGCTCAATAAGCATTTTTCATTTATAACGTACTCAGCCCACTATTTGGGCAAGACAGAAGACTAATACAGGCTCTTAGTTATTAGCTCTTTCATTCTAAGTACAGCAGAGCTTTCTTTCTGGTAAACATATTGCACATTGCTTAATTAGGAATAAAGCACCTGGACACTTGGTCTCAAACTTGGTGATGCTTCATTAACTGATGTCATCTGTGAAATTCAACCTCCCAACTTTGTTCCTTCCTAGGTTTCCTCATTAGTCACAGACCTTCAAAGACGAAAGATGGAAGGAAACCATTTCTATGTCTTAAGTAATTGAGATGTCAGTGTAGGAATATTTGAGATAGAATTACTGCACCTATTCCACAGATTAGAAAGAAAGGTGAAGTCACTTGAGCAAGTCACACACACGTGCTCATAAGAGGAACAGCGAGTTTGCTAATTCTACTGTTCATGATCAACAAGGCTTGGCGGAACTTCATTTTGACTAGGAGATAAAAAAGTCAAGTTTTTTTTTAAACCAGCCTATAGAATGTTAAATAGTGGGTCTGAGTGACATGCATCAATAAATGATCTTTTGATTTTTTCTGACTCAAGCATTCTCTGTCTCTTCCTTGGACTGACAAACACATTTTTTATTTGATCTCAGCACTCAAGGGACAACAGTACCTCAGATCAGTACTAAGGAAATTGATTGGGGAAATATGTTTACTGAATTGAGATTATTCTATCTATTTAATAATCATTTATAAAGCACTTGCTATGTACCTGGCCCTCTTCTCAGCTCTTTCCGTGATTAACTAATTTCATCCTCATAGTAACTTGGTGAGACACATAAAGCTGTGACCCCCCTCCCCTTTTTATAGCTGAATAAGTAGAAGTATGGAGGTATTGGCTAACTAGTTCAAGGTCACACAGCGAGACAGAATATAGTTCCTCATGTTATATTCTTTACTACACCAGGTGGCTCAATATTTGGATGAAATCCCATTTCTTGGGCAAAGCCTAGGGCTGTAGTTTCTATCCTTTATTTTCCTAATATCTAAGGCCCAGCTCGCAGACCTTCGTGTGCCATTTATACCTGGTTAGATATCCAAAGATACCTGCCTCCCTCCTATATACCAGTGATCAAAATATACATGCTTTATGTTCAAATAAAAATCAAAAAATCGAATCACTACAGTAAAAGACACACTGCCATTTGAGAATAATTATTCCTTTCTTCTTGCCATTTTCTGAAGCAGTTCTGAAGTTATCTTTCATGAGTATCTTTTTTTTGTGGCTGCCTCAATGTCCTATATTGACTTAAAACACTTGCAGCAATTTCAATCAAATAGAGACACAGTGCTTAAAAACATCAGTGGTGTTTTCTTTTTTACCTACTTGTCAGATCTGGCTCTGTGCAATATCTAATTCCCAAGAGTCAAAAGGACTATGAGATAGCCTGGTGGTGCAGGTCTGTAGTCTCAGAATTCTGGGAGAATAAAGCAAGAGGATGGGTAGCTTGAACCCAGTCTGGGCAACCTCTCAAGACCTTGTCTCTAAATAAAAACAAAAACAGGTTGGAGATATAGCTCAGAATTAAGGTCTTGGGCTCTATTCACATTACCACAAAAAAGTGACCATGAAAGGTCAAAATTTTGACCTTTGACCTTTGAGGCAGCTATGAAAGCACAACTCCTCAAGGTATTCACAGAAGCAGACCTCCAGAACTGCTTCAGGAAGTTCCAGGAATAATGGGATAAGGGTGTTCCCAGCGAGAGAGGCCATGCGTCTTTTACTGTAGCATATTTTTAATTTAAACGTTCACTGCCTTATTTTTATCAGCGCTTGTATAAACACTTGACTGGGGGGGGGGGGGGGGGGTGAGAGGAGGAAATTCCATCCCCCTTGACTCTGAGAGGCAGGGAGCTGTCCACGGCCCGGCGCTGTCCATGCTGTCGGTGCTGACCGTCCCTGAGAAGCACTGAGCGCAGGCAGGCGTTCTCCCTACAACAGGCGACACTAAGTAGTGGCAAGTGTCATACACTGTCCTAACCCCTTTTCATATCATAGCTCATTTACTTCTGCTTCATGTGGTGGGGTTACGTTTCCTTTTTCTTATGAATGAGGAAACTGAGATATGGAAGAGTTAAATAATCAGCCCAGGGACAAAGAGTGTAAAAGCGGTAGAGCTGAGAAATGGAACTCATGTGTCCTGCCTTGAGAGCCCAGACTCTTTATTTTCCATGTCTACACTGTCCTTACAATAACAAAGGCACGGGAAATGTGTGTTGCTTTATCTAAGGCTCACAGCCAGCCAGGGAGGACGCCACTTTTCCTTCCATGATTCTAACTAGAGATCTGGGCTCAGAATGGCCTGCTAGATTACCCTAAGTCACATGGTGAGTGAGAGAGGTAAAGTATGAAGTTCTATGCAAATTAGTCGAGGACTGGTAGCTTTCTATGATGCCTGCTGCCTCTCTGTCTCAGGACTGTCAACTGGAAGCCACACGCAAGTATAACCTGAACAAGACAGCAGAAAGGGGAATTAGCTATACTAGAGTTCTAGCAAGTCAGTGCCAGAAATTTAAAGAAAAAGATGTCACTGTACCTCTTTGCACCACGGTTAGGTCACCCTCTGAACTTCTCTCCATCTTTTTTCAACTTCATTCTACATCCTGGGAGGTAACACTCTACAGAATGTATTTGTTGACCTCCTTTGACCTCTGGTTTCTGTACGGACTCAGATATCAGGAAGTCAAAGGGTGTAAGAGTGAAGTCGTGATGTTCAGTCCTCCTTCCTGGACACACCATGGGTTGGCAGGGGATGGGCACCTTGTCTGTAGCCACCGCTCCTCTTGGAAGCCTTCCATCTCTACAGTTTCCCCAGGTTCTGGTACCTATGCGCTCCCTCACCTTACCAGCCACAGGGTGGCAAGACCACCCACGGTGGGTTCACGACACTCACTCCTCTATCACCATTCCCTTTTGCTCCACCCTCACCTGTAAAGAGCCTCTTTATGAAACTCTCGGGAACAACTGCTACTGAGTGCATCATTTGTTTCCTGCCCGGATTCTGACCAATGTAGTAAGTGATGGTGCAGACAAAGAGAAAACACAAAAGTCCCTGCGGCTTGATGAGAGAATGCTCCACGTAACAATTCATTGAGCACTTTGTATGTCTCCGGAGCTGGCCTAGCATCCCGTGGGTCTTTGTCCATCCCTTCCTCACATGTAGCCTGGGAAGTGGCTGTACTATTGATCCCAAAAGAACTCTCTAAAAACAAATGAGGTCAGATCTTGGTGACGCTGAGGCCAGCAGTGTATCTTTTGCTGCCCAGCGATGAGCAGGGTTAGGAAGTCAGCACCCCCAAAACATCCCCAGGCTGTGTAGCTGGGCCCACAGACATATTGTTAGCACATATAAAAGAGGAAAGACCTTAAGAGACAGCACAACTTAGCTTCTATGTGGTCACTCTCCCAGTTACTGGGGGCAAATTCCAATCTCATAAATTGAGCCAATCTGCCTTATTCCCGCAAAGGAGGTGTGCTTTCTGCCCGAGGCATACTCAGTTTCTCTCAGAAGGCTCTATTTCCTCCTGGTATCCACAGTCCATATAAGAAGGCTCAGCACTCCACCAGAAATTTCTGTACCTTTCTCTCCTGATTCCATGGGCCATACTCAACTAGATCATAATATTATCTCCCACCGTAAGGGGAGATATTTTTTTCATTAATTGGCAATAAAATTAAAATAGAAGTCTATGTTTTGACTTATTTTTGGATATTGTAAATGCCCCCTGAGAGATCACCTGAGAACACCGTGGTGGTTCAGTAGCAGTTTTAATAAGCAGCAGGAGAAGTATGAGGAATGATCAAAATATGTGGTCAACACTGAACTTGAGACACTACAATAAAAGACCCCCTGTCACTCCTCTCCCTCAAAAGGCTTCCCCTCTCCTCAAGCCCACCCAGCCTGTTGTTGTCCCCATTTGCTGAGGCAGTGCTGCAAGTCCTCTTTCCTGACTGTCGCTATGAGATCTGATAAAGATGGCGAACGCTGCTGCCCAGAGCCGTCCAGTGCAAACCCAGGCCTGGACAGGTGCTCCCGTGTCCTTGTAGCCCTTACTCATCAGATCTGGTACCTTGTTCTGATTCTTCCTCCACATCAAAGTGATCATGAAAAGTAAACATTTTGAGCCAATTCAGGACAAGAGGACTTCCAGACCTGTTCCAGAGAATGGCAAGAATGATAAACGGGTTTGAAGTCTGGGGGGATGTTCTGTGGTGGATTAATGGCAATGTGTTTTTTACTAGAGTTTTTATAAACTAAATATCCATCATATTTTCTGCTTATAGTATGTAGTACTTATAATTACAGGTGCCACTTCTGATTGAGGCTGTCTGTTGCTTGCTAGCATCAACTGTCCGTTGTTCCTTATTGGGTCTCTCTAGTTTGGTTGAGAGTGGCAACATTCCCAGGTAAAATGCTATACTTGCCAGCTCTGCCCCATGCAAACAAGGATGCCTGTATGTGACACACTTAGTTAATGACACCCGAGAACAAATCAGGCGTGTCCAAAGATGCATCTTATCAGCTGAGAAAAATCAACAGGTGCCAATCATTTCCCCCACGAGTTTTTCTCGCTTTCCCTCATTTCTGCCCTGAGGTTATAATTCTCGAGATAAAAAAGATGCAACACTCTTTGCCACGTAGGTTTCCTGAAGCAGAAGAAGCCTGACATCCTAATGACATCTGTAGCCACTGCAGCAGCCTGGACAGCCTACTTTTGGGATTCCTATGGGGTGAGACAAGGCACATCTCTCTGGTTAGCACTGACAGCTGGCTTTTCCATGTCACCTTCCTGAGTCTCCTAGTCCCACTTTGTCCTTTCTGTACCACAGCCACCAGCCACTGAAGCGAAACTGAGGCTATGTGCTTGAACTGGGGTTGGCATTAATGAGGAACTTGAATCGACAGAATGTCTATTTTAAAGTGGGGACACTGTAAGGTATTTTTTCCCTAAGTTGCAATTTTATAGTCTTGGCAGGATTACATTGCACTTTAACCACTGAAAGTTTTGCATTGGGTGGAGATGTGCTATGGTTGTAAAAATACCAGATTTCAGAGACATTACTAAAAAATTAAAAAGAACATGACATTTTACTAATTTTTAAAAATTGATTACATGTTAAAGTAAGATACTGGTTGTATATGGTTAAATAAATGACCTGATTTACTTTCACCCATTGCTTTTCCCATTACAAGCTGATTTATAGATAACCTAAAATTACAGAAATGGCTGCTGACATGGCCTTGCACTGGGTTGGAGGGTTACTCCCTGTTCTCTGCCTGCTTACTGCAGGCTTTGCATGTCACCTACAGTTAAACAGTAGAGATCTTTTTGGGGGAGAGGGATTACTGGGGAATGAACCCAGAGCCTTCATATTGAGCTACACACACCCCCAGGCCATTTTTTAGTTTTGATTTTGAGGCAGGTTCTTGCTAAGTTGCTATGTTGCTCAAGCTGGATTTGAACTTGCGATTCTCCTGCCCCAACCTCCCAGAATGCTAGGATTATAGGCATGCACTGATGGAGGTGGTGTGTAGATCTCGAGTAACTGTGGGCAGTGACCTTGCCTTCATGTTAAAGTGGGGAAGAAGAGCCCAGAAGATGGCCTTGCCCGACGTAATCAGCCCATGACACATGGGCCTGGGTCTGTTTGACTTAGTGGTTGGTAGCCTAGACCATTTTTTGCTGAAGACAAACTAACTGTGGTGGTTAGAGTACCAACGTGACCAATTTTTGGATTCACCCTGGGATTGGTGGAACATGCCTCTAGATGTGTTGGGTGGGTCATGGAGGTATGGCTTTAGGGTCTATGCTGGGTCCCTGGCCCCTTCCTCTCTGACACTTCCCTGCTCTGCCACATGTTTCTGTCACGAAGCCAGCTGACCATGGACTCAATCTCCCGGACAATGAGCTAAGTCAAATCTCTTCTTCTTTAAGTTGTGGGTGTTGAGTATTGTGTACACTGATGGGAAAGGTGATGATGAATAAATTAGCCAGCAGAATTGTGCACAGATTAGCATGGTTTGTGCATCAAAGCTGCTGCTGCTTTGCAGAACAGTTTCCAACAACTATGGCCAAGAAACTGGAGAGAGACTGCTCCTATGTATGCAGTTTGCCAGAAGCTGGGGCATCCCTGCATGCCATCTGTCATGTGAGGTGGGACAAAGTTGATCAACATTGCCAAGTACCCTGTCTCTGCATTGAGAAGTGGCAAGGGATTTAAATATGCATACATGCCTGAAATTTATGAGAAAGCTGTATCATATTGCGAAGAACCCAAAGAATGACATGGAAATCTACATAGACATGAAGAATCTACAGATTGTCAATCACAGAAGTCCATTTTTGTTTTGAAATGTTTTCTTTTGTAACTCAATGATTTTGTTTCTTGATGCCAGAGATCAAATCCAGTGCCTTTGCAGTGAGCTATATCCCTAGTTTTTTTTTTTTTTTTTTCTGGTTGTTTTAATTTTGAGACAGGCTCTCACAAAGCTGCCCAGGCTGGGCTCTAACCTGCAATGCTCCCGCCTCACCCTTTCAGAGTACTTGTATTATTCCAGGTGGGTACCACCATGTCTGGCTTCAGTGATCTCACTTGAGTACCAAACTTTAAATGTATACCTCTTCTTTTTCTACAGCCATTTTTGTTAAGCTTCTATCCTCATTTTAACTAAAGAAAAACATGAGCACATCTTTATGAGACCTGGATGTGCTCACTTTTGCAGGGGACTTTAAAAACTTCATTACCCCTTTGGTAGCTGTTCCAATACTGAGGGTAACCTGACGCTGCCAGAGATATTTTATTTCTGATTTTCTCTGTGGAACTTGAGTATGAACTGTTTTACTGTTAAAAACAAAGTGCTAATGTGGATGGAATTGTGTTGTATGCATCTCTATGCATTCTGACAAGAAGTAGTGGGTTAGGAGATGGACATGGATAATTTTACTACTGTGGCAATAATGTTTTACATTTCAACAGTGCTTTTCAAATCACAGCATCTTATAAACCATGGGGAGGTGGTGATAACTTGATGCGTTGTTGAAATACAGCAAATACCCCAACAGTACAGGATCACATATCAACCTCTAGACCAGGAAGCGAAAGATAGAGGGAGGCTATTGCATCAAGGGACACAATAAAACACATTTATATGATGGTCATATCTGAGTGCGCGGAACAATCTTCAGGTTTTTCTCTGCAAGACTTTAGTGTTCTCATCACATCTCAGAAAAGCAGGAAGAGAACAACTGCTATCAGTTGCAACTTATGGGTTCAGGAATAGATACAAAAAAAGATTTGAAAGTTGAAAAGATTACAATGCGAGGCAGTGATAGGGCCAAACACAGAGTCCCTGGCCCGTCGTCTCCTGCCTGGCTGACCCATAAGACAGCTACAGGGCATTCAGCTGACAGAAGCTATATCCACCTTTGTTATTTTCCATTGCTGTCTTTGTGTGTTCAAAGCTTAACATGGAGACACACCCCTTCCTCAACGTTTTCTTATGCTCCTGGGCCCTCCCCTCTTATTCTATTGATTTTTCTCTTTCTTTTATTCTCCTTGTCTTGTCTCCTTTCCTTCCTTCTTCCGTTTCCCTCCTTTGTCTTATTTGACTTAAGATAATGTTTTTTACTATCTTCCTTTCTGGGTAGTATGACAGTCCTCTTAAGGTTTCCTTTTTGGAGGAGACCAGCTAAATCCCAAGTGGTTTATCACCCAACACAAACTTTTTTCGGACACGTGCATCCAAACTTGGCCACTAGGGGGAGCATGCGCAATGTCCGTGGTTTCTTAGCTGTTGGAACAGAGCTACAAAGCCCTGGTCAAAGAGAGTGGAGAGAAGTATTGAACTTTCCCACTAAATCGCAAGAAGAGGGCACTGTCTTACAGGGCATGCGGGTACTGAAGGAGAGGCTACATGTCTCCAGGTGTATAAGTGACCAGGTCAGAAGACCCGAGCCCACCTATCCCTAGATGGAGAGGAACAGACAGAATACATGTGTGCACAAATGTGTCCCTTCTTCACCTTTTTACCTTCGGGTCATGCAAGATTTCTGGATAACAATTTCTTAATCTCTACAAAACTGGTGATTGCAAGCCTCCAGATCTTTGAGCATGCCCCTAGCAATGCTCCTAGAGGTTTCATGGGGGCGCTTTTGGAGCCACTATCAGGCCAGCCAGCCTGTAGCAAAAGCCTTCCTGATCCTAGGCTTTGAACTGCCAGAGCTGCCTTCTTGGAGGAGTTTCCCTGCATCCTCCTCAACTTGTGCTAAGCCTTTCCAGCCACTGTCACGAGTTTTGGAAATGTGTTTCTCTGGAGTGCACATTCTTGGTGTCTTGCTCACTGACATAGAGATGACTGATTTCTCGGTAAAGGCATGCCATCTTTTGATGCCCAAATTGCACGACAAACTCACTTGCTTCAGACAGCTAGACAATAGTGCTGTGAGGGGGTGGCATTGCAGGCACAGCGGCCACAGTATGAGTACCAAGGCGCTGCTGTGAACTCACCCCAGAGCCAAGCTGGCTTACTCATGTTCTCATTACAATACTGAGATGTACAACTTAAGAGGGAAAAAAGTTCTTTTAAGCTCCCAGTTTCAGAGGCCTCAGTCCCTACACAATCGGCCCTGCACAATTGGCCAGCTCCAAGGTATTGAATGAAGGATAACTGTTTACCACATGGTAATCTGGAGGAAGAGAAAGAAAGGAGGAGCCAAGAGCAAGACCATCCCATTCCAGGCCACGCCCACAGTGGCCCATCCCTCCAACCAGGTCCCTTCTCTTAGTAGCACAGGGAATTATCAATGGGTAAATCCACCGATGAGTGTAGCTCCCTCATGATCCAATCACCTCCCAAACACCTGAGACTTTGGAGACAATTTAGATCTGAACCACAACACAAGTACAGGGCCTCGAAGGTGAGGAAACTCTCAGGACAGTGGAGACGCCAAAGAGTACACAGATAACCCGAGCCTGGTGTGTTAAGTGTGAAATAGAACACAGGCAACACATGTAAAGCTCAAAGAAGGAGCACTAAACGATACCCCTCCTGGGAATGTATCCCAAAGAGGCCAAAACAACACATAAAGAGATATATGTGTACCCATGTTCATAGCAGCACAACTAACAACAGCTAGAACATGGAAGTCACCAAAATACCCATCAACAGACCAGAGGATACACAAACTGTGGTACTTACACACAATGGAATACTACGCATCTGTAAGGTCCAACAGCATGGAGGTTTTTACAGGCAAATGGAAGAACCTTGAGACCATCATGCTTAGTGAAGTGAGTCAGAAGCAGAAGGTGAAACATCGGATGGTCTCTCTGATATGAGACCCTGATCACAACTATCTCATGGAACTTCAGAAGAAAGACAGAGTGAAAGAGGGAGACAGGGTGGGGGTGGAGGGAGGGAAGGGAGGGTAGGGGGAGGAACAAAAGGAGAGCAGGAAAGCCCTTGTCACTTTGACAAGAAACGTATGTGCGCAAAAAGCTCAACTCCATTGTAAACCTTAAAAAAAAAGCTTTAAATTGTATTTAGTGCCTGTGACAAGCTTGACACTCCTATTTGAAGTATGCAGGGGTCCTGCAAAGTAGCTTCCACCCCTTCTGTGTGCTCAGAGATGTCAAGTATAGACACAAGGGTGCAGAGCTAGGAGGCAGGAGACAGGGGTCAAACTAAGGTCTCTTAGGCCCTCGGTGCAGCAGGTTTAGACTGCAGGCCTCAAAGGTGACTGGGATAAAGTTTACCTCTTCACGAAGCAGAAACCCTGACGTATGGGCGGCAATCTTGTATGCGTCGGAAAGGCACCTCACAGACACACTCCCTGGGTTCTGTGTATCCCCTGATGAGATCAGGTTCCTGTAGCAGCGTGTGACTCACTGCAGGTGGTGTCAGAGGCCAGGGAGTGACTTGCATCTGGGCTAAAAAAACAGCCATAGTTTCTTGTTACAAGCCATGTAGACAGAAAGTACAGTGACATGATTTAAACATACAGTGAGTGCTGAAATTAAAAAAAAAGCTACAGCAAAAAACACAATGCCATTCATCTCAAACACATTTCCTCTGCCATTCTTACGACTTTCAAAGAAGTTTTGGAAATTCTCTTTCATGACTCTCTTTAGTCATGCTGTTGTGGCTGCCTCCATGTCCTAAATCAATACAAATTATTTACCTTTCATGGTCATTTTGACTCTGGGAGAGAGCCAAAAGTGGCATGGTGCCAAACCCCGCGAATGATGTGGACTAAGACATACTGTAAGGTTTTTTACAACATTGCCTTCCTTGTTTATGAGAATGCCTTCTTTTTTTCA
Organism: Ctenodactylus gundi; assembly: GCA_004027205.1. Classification (NCBI taxonomy): domain Eukaryota; kingdom Metazoa; phylum Chordata; class Mammalia; order Rodentia; family Ctenodactylidae; genus Ctenodactylus; species Ctenodactylus gundi. The sequence goes on from PVKB01000267.1 coordinate 320,304, forward strand.
TGTAAAGAGGCTTATGACACAGGACTTCTTTAACTGCTTCTGAAAGTGACAGGAATGATTGGATAACTGTGTTCAAAGCCAAGGGGCAGTATTGTAGGGGAATTAATGGCAATGTGTCTTTTAATAAAATAATATTTTTTACATTTCAACGTTTACTGTATATTTTGATTAACCCTCACACATATACAACAGAACTGACTTTGGAGAAGTTGACTTTGTCCCTGCTGTGCTGCCCACTTTGCAGATAGGATGTCCTTGGTGAGAGCTGGTGTATCTTTGAGAGATCTCTGTCCCGCAAGCCCAAAGACCTGAGTTTTGAGTACTACCTGCAGTAGCTTGCATAAGAATGACAACTTTTCCCAAGATGTTTTTTTCTCTATCTCACTTTCAAAAAGACCAGAGAGTTAGAGCTCACTGCAAGGCAGGCTCATAAAGACCAGCAGAACGTGCAGCAAGGTGTGGCGATGCGCCACAGCCAGGCTGGTGCGTGGAATGATTTCCCGAGCATCTCACAGAGACATCCGTCTCCTGGCTCCCTTAAGGACCTGGCTTGGGCACTCACAGTGCTGGTACCTGCCTTTCTGGAAAGTTCTGCAGGAGGGAAGGTCCAAGGCAGGAGATTCAGTGCCTCAGCTGTCAGCTTCTGGACATACATCCCTCCTGCCCAGCTGCTGGCGGGACATCTCTGCCAAGTGCACGGATGGGAGTGGGTGGAGAGTCAGCCTGACACATCTCAGAGTGCTACCTGGGAAGACAGAATCGGAGAGCAAGGCGGGGTTTAGAGCCAGGCAGGCCTGGGATCCTGCCTCACAGCTGTGGAACATTACGCAAAGAGTGGTAATAGTTCTGAGCCTTGGTTTCGTGATCTGTCAGCGGGGATAATATAATGAAGCTTCTCTGCAGTGTTGAGAGCACCGTTGCAAAGCCTCTAGCACTAGTGCCTGGTACTAAGTGCTTCATAAAAAGTGGTGACTGGCACTGGGGCGGAAGTCCTATGGAGGCTGCAGAGGGAGAAGGGCTGCTAGAAGAGACAGTGTAAGACCAACTGGCATCTGGTCTCCACTCTCCTCTCTGGGTCTCACTCCAGATGTTCTCTACCCGCCTCTTCCCTTTCCAAGCCACTGTCAGGGAATCACATTCTAGAAGGCAAGTCCCGTGCAGGCAGGTAAGCAACAGGTATGAACTCCCATTCAGATATCCCAGGAGACGCCCTTCCCTGCCCTTCGCTCAGGCTCACTAACCAAGCTGGCCCGGTTCTTGTGTGTCCCTCAGAAGTCCCTCCTCTGTCTGTTGGGGTCCTGCTCCAGGTAGAGGAGTGTCATGGGTAGAGGCCGCCCCATGTCTTTTCAGAGCTATATGTGGGAGGAGGAGAGGTCCAGACCTAGAGAGCAGCCACAGAGCAGGGAGAAAAAGAGCAACCATGCATTCAACACATGTTAGATTCTGCTTTGGGTGTTTCATGGTGATTCAAAGTACTTAATCCTCACAACCCTCTTAGGAAACAGGTTGTCTTGCCAGCTTCACTTGACTGATGTGGAAACCGAGGAACAGGTGATATGCCCAGAAGTGACAGCCAGTGAGCGGCGAAGTCCTGCCTCTAACCATCTCATTTATTACCTCCGGCACGTCTACGACAGACCGGAGGAGGATGTCTCCAAAAAGGCCCAGACTTGGGGTCAGGCCGGTCAAGGGCTGGAGCAGGGGATGTGGGTGGAGGGTCCTAGATGGCTGGGCGGGGAGTCTGAGCAGCCCGGAGCGCCTCAGGGAGCCAGAGCACCGTGTCCGCCTGGGGGACTGTGAGATTGGGCCTCAGGCCGCTGGTCAGCAACTGGCTTTTTTCTTCAGGGACTCCGGAGACCTTGGCCTGCTGTAGGAAGTTTACTCCCCACATCTCCAGAAATCTGCCAAAGCCCTGGTGGGGCATGAGCTGGAGGTCGGCTGGGTGGGCAGCCGGAACCCGGGGCACCACCAGCCACCTGCGCGCGGCGCCTCCGCGTTAGGCTCTGCTCCCGGCAGCGCTCCGCTCCGCGTCCAGCCCTGGCGGGTTTATGACCCCAGAGGATGGCAACCCGCAGCAAGCCCGGGATGGCACAGGCGCCCCGAAGGGCGCGCGCCTGTATGTAACTGACCTCGGCGCCAAGGTCTCCGGAGGCGGGCGCCGAGCCCCGCACGGGGAAGGTCGGGCCAGCGTCGGTATTTCCTTGCAAATACAAGGGGCAGCAAAACGCCCAAGTTGCCGAAGTCCGGGGAGCTCTGCGGAGCCCGCAGCCAAGCCCCGAGCCCCGCTGGGAGCGCCGCGGGCCCCCGCCTCGCCGGGGTCGCTGGCTGGGTGACCTTGGGGGCGCCGCCGCACCTCTCCGGGCCTCGGTTTCCCGGGCAGTGCCCCGGGCCTTCCCTTCGGCCTCCAAAGCGCGGACCCGAGGCGGGGTCCCGGAGGCCCGGCCCGGGACCGCCGACCGCGCTCGCCGCGCCCGACCGCGCAGCGCCCCTAGGGGCCCGCGAGGCGGCGGCGCCGGGCGGCGGGCGCAGCGCGCAGGCGCGGCGGGCGGGGCGGGGCGCGGCGCGGCGGCTCAGAGCGCGCGGGGCGGCGCGCGGGGCGGGTGGCGGCGGAGCCGGGGCCGGCGTCGCTGGCCCAGCGAGCGCGGGCTGCGTGGCGCGGGCTCCGAGCGCGCCGCCCGGCCGGCCCGAGCCGCTCTCCCCGCGTGCGCCCGGGCGCGGGGCCGCGCGTCCCGCAGGCTGCGGCCGCCGGCGGGCGCCCGGGGTCGCCGAGACCCGGCTGCGCGGCCGGTGCCCGCCCGCCGCCGCCGCGGCGTCTGGCCCGGTCCGCGCCGCGGGGGGCCGGCGGGGCGCGCCGCGAGTCGGCGTCCCGGGCCCGGTGGCCGGCGAGCATGGAGGAGAAGTACCTGCCCGAGCTGATGGCGGAGAAGGACTCGCTGGACCCCTCCTTCACGCATGCCCTGCGCCTGGTGAGCCAAGGTGAGCGCCCGCCGCCCCGGGAGCGGCGGGGCCCGCGTGGCCGGGGCCGTCGCGTCCGGTGGGCCTCGGGAGGACGCGGGGCACTCGGGGAGACCCGGTGGGAATTTGGGGGCTCGGGCAGCGGAGGAGCCGGCCGGAGGGGAGGCGGCGGCGCGTCAGGCTGAGACTTACTGACAGGTCTCTGGGGACTCCGGGAAACCCAGGGGGAAACTTCTGCGTGGGGGACAGGAAGGTTTAGGGGCTCCGCCGGGGGAGCGGGAGGGATGTCGCTGGCGGGCGAGTGGGGCGACGCGGGGACGCCGAGTGTTGGATTTGTCCAGGGAGCTGAGGACGGGGAGCTGCGGGAAAATGGAAGGGAGGACTTGAGGGATCCGGCGCAGACGAGGTGAAGGGAACAGGTGCTGGGGTTGTCGGGCGAGTTTGGGGATTTCGGAGGAGGTTTGGGGTCAGACTCCAGGCGCCGCGGAGCTGAGGGACCCAGCACTCCGAGAACTGGAGCCCGGGTCCCGCGCCCACTTTGGCTCTTGGGGTGCCCAGGTAGCAGCGCACGGCGTGTGTGTGTGTGTGTGTGTGTGTGTGTGTGTGTGTGTGTGTTGGGGGGGGTCACTCTGCCTTCGTTGGGGGCGGGCACTCCCCCAGAGCCTTGCAGATGGCCCTGGGAGTGGGAGTGCGACTGGAAAGGCCCCTCGTTAGCTTGCTTCCTCTCAGGAAAGCTCTGGGTGGATGACCCTCCTTGGTGGCAGGCGTGGGGTTCAGACGCTGGCGGCAGAGCCTTTGCCGCCTGCACTCTTCAGCTCGGCTGTGAACTGGACTGGGGAAACAGTGGTGTGCTGGGATCCCGGGGTGTCTCCGGGCGCGCCTTCCCTGGACCGTGCTGATCCAGCTCCCTCTTCTCTGCCCTGCTGAGCTGTGTGCCAGGATGGACGGTAAACGAAGCCTCCGGTCTCGGGAACAGCCAGCCTTCCACTCGCGATCCAGCATACGTGTTTCAGAGGAAGATGGGTTGGGGGCCCTGGGTGTGCTATTTTTTTTTTTTCTGGGAAATGGGAAACATCTGATCAGTCCATTAGCATTTGCGTGAATCCCTGCGTGCAGTGACAGCCAGTGGGCCCCTTCTTAAATGCAGGTCTTGCTGGCTAAGGCTGGCCGTGGCTCTGTTATTGTTGGGAGTGGAAAATGAGGCAGACATATTCTGTTTGTACATACATACCTCTGTTTTAGAGCCTGGAGTTTCCGTGTTTGCCTACTGCGGACGGTTCTCTGGAGTGGAGCGTGCATTCTGGACCGGTGCTGGTGGTGCTGATGGATTCTTACTGTCTCCAAGAATTTTAAGCACTGAATTGTTGAACGGAAATGGGTTTACATAGAGTTCCCCCATTTTATTTTGACTGCATGCTTATTTTTATTTCCTTAATAAAAGGGCTTGTGAAAAAGTCATGGCTGTGCATTTCCAGATTAGACGAGGCAGGGTTTAAGTTGTACTCGCGTTTCCTTCTGAGCAGTTACACAGTTAGGTTGAATCCTTGCTCTCTGTGATTTACACGTATCTTTTGTTGCGCGCTGGACTGTCATTTCTATGAAAAAAAAATTCTTAGTACCTTGCGTGCGATCAGCGGCAGCAGTATTCTGGCTGTGGGATCAAATGCATTTTTCTTAATAAAGAGGTTGGATCAGAGTTACACTGAACTCACGGAAACGGTGTAACTAAGTTTAATGAGTTACCTGATTTTAAAAGAATTATTTTCTGTGCCCCGGTGCCCTTGCGTCATGTTGCCAACACAGTCACTTTTCTTTTGGTTTCTGTGCTTTTACTGGTGCTAATACCTTCCTGTTACTTGAGACGTATTGGGGAAATGTTGCCCGGTAGTGTTTTTTTTTTCTCGTGGCGGGTGTTAAACGTGATTATTACCTTCCTTATCATCGAATGCATAGAAGAAGTACATTTCTCCCATGTGAAGGAAGAGGTGCTGCTCAGAGTTTCACACTCCTGTTAATTTAGATGATTTCAGACTAGACTGTTTCCCCTAAATTATAGGCTGATATCCATCATTTAAAATATTAATTACGTTCTGTTACGTAATCCAAAATTACAAGTGCCTTGCTAAAACATCATGAAGTCTGGAATGGGACTTTGATTATGAGGAAAGTTTGATTTTAAACCTGATATCCATCCTGATACTGGCCCTATGGAAGCATGTTTTTGTTGTTGTTTTGTTCTTCGCTGGCTCTATTTTTGACTTCTTGCCTTTAAGGAAAGTTTTTTTTCTTCCCCAAAAGTTGTTCTGAATCTTGACAATGAAATCCGCATCTGGGTATTAACTCCTGCCACAATGACTTGTCAGTATTGTAAACCTTTATTTTGCTGGGATCTGACTCAGAGTAGCTGAATACTTACAGCTAGTGAATCCAGACGCCATAGAGGCTGAGGTCTGCATAGCGTCTTGAAGTTTCCAGGGCACTTTCGGTGCATGCTTTGTAGCTGTGGCTTCACAAACACAGCCCCATGTTGGTGGCCCTTATATGCAAGGAGTGAAGAACCCCAACTGTGCAAGCCTGGAGACACCTGGAGAGTTCACTTGAACCCGGATCTTCCGTGTCTAAGTCCTCATTTTCTTTAACTGTGCATTCCCCAAAAGATTGAAGTACTTCGTTCATACTAACTTAAAATCATACAGTTCATGTGATTGCTCCTGATTGACTTAAATATAAGGGAAATAAATAAGGTGAGTCCTTTAGAGAGATGTTTCTGGATTTTCAAAAAAAGAAGTTTCTGTGTGTATTATCCAGCTGGATGTTAATGCTAAGGTCCAGAGGCACTTCTGAATTAAACCCCTCTTCTGACCAGTATTCTAGTTCAGTGGCCAGCATGTTACAGAGTTCAATTTATGATGAGATGTTGTCTTTTTATAAAAATTCAGTATTTATAAGCATTGATCAACCTCTTGAGTCTGTCTTGCTGATAATCTTTAAGGAAGAATTTGACCTGGGATGGCATGGAGATGCATGCTCCAGTGGGGAGGGGCTTTTGGACTTTCTCCTATCCTAGGTCTCCTGATGGCATGAGTTACTGATTTCACTTTTACTGATTTTATTTTTTTCCCCTTTCATCTGCCCCCAATTACTGAATCAGTTTGTCTGGCAAAAAGGAGAGCGATGCCTCCTTGATGCTAGAGCAGACTGGAGGAGGAAGAGTGTGGGTGTCTTGCTCTCCACTCCCGCTGCCCCTGTTTTCCCGTCCTTACCCGCCCCCACGGCCCAGATGCCTGTTGGCGGAACTGACTTTGTGGCTCTTGCCAAGGAGGTTAATCGAAGATGAGCATACTGTTGCATGTTTTATATTGTATTTGCTGGAAGACGATGTGCTGACTCCTACTTAAAAAAAAATCTTCAGAAATGTCTTACGCATTATAATTTAATCCAGCAATCTGATATTGGTTTGGATGCTTTTCAGCCCAAGCCAAGTAACCATTAAATAAGATTACATAACGCTGCATTTTTAATTATCTGATAGAATGTATAGATTGGTGGCAGATTCCCTGCCAGGTTCTATTGAGTTGTTGGTTACAGGAGGCAGGAGAGCCCGGACTTCAGCATTAAGGTAGTCAGTCTCTTTGGGTCGAGATGGATAAAAGCTCTTTTGTGATATTTTAGAGTAAATAGTTTTTCTTATTAAATCACTTCCTTTAACAGAAAGAATTCTTGAGATATATGTAGGGGACACAGATGTGTGGAGAGAGGATCATTACTTTACCCTCTGTACGTGTGTTTGTCAGACGTGGAACCCAGTGGTTTAACGTTTATTTCATCTGGGGTGTTCCCTGTTGGAAAATGATTTTGATATATTTGAATGTCTTCAGTCCTACAAAATGTAGAGGTCAAAGATGTCATATTTGAGCATGGTACCTTCCTGCTTTAAGGTGTAATTATTTAGGTTTTAATCTTTTCTTTTTCCCAGTTATGTTTTTTTTTTTTTTGCTTTGTTTTTGTAAGAAAAGAGTGAGATGACTCAGTTTGAAGTAAACCATTTTTATAACACGTGTTATGATGACAGATGACCCCCTGGATGTTGAGACTGTGGCCTCATGGGCTTCTGGGCTGGGTCAGAGAGGTACAGAGGAAAAGTACCCAGTGTACACTCTAGAAAGCCCTGCATGCCTCAGTGGTCCATAAGCAGTTTCAAGTTTGCAGATGCCCTGTTTCCTAAGGATCCTCTCGTAGTCTTTCAGCTGCCCTTCTGAAATATTTGGTTAGATTTGACTAAGAAAGACAACCTTCACCTTTGTGAGGCACTTTTCTGCCCTGGGTGATGTTCGCAAGGTCAGTCTTAGTGACAGCCTAGCAGTAGAGAGGCTGAGCCGGTTATTCAGTTGTAGAGACCAACACCCTGATGATGAAAGTGACTTTGTCCCATGGTAATATGCTTGTAAAATGTCATAGAAAAAGTTCAGTCATGGTCCTCGCTTTTACCATGCCTTACAAACCCTTGGAGGTCTGCAAGGAAGTTACTGATAGGTGGTGTTGATGCAGGTGGTCAGTGACCCATAGAGACTGAAAACCCCGGTCTCTGTATATAGTCTGTTTGTTTCTGACCATGTTGGATTGAAGGGTACATGGACCCAACTCCCATTTTGAGACTCCATCCTTCAGGCCTGAGCTCTGACTCCCCTGGCCACTTCCCTTTGTTCACAGTGGGTTGGGGGCCCACCTCTGGTGGTTCCTTGTTTTCCTCTTCTGTGGTGTGTCCCATGTCATGCCTGTTTGGTATCTCCTTGTCTATCCCTGGGGACAGTGGGAGTCAGGTGGGAGGCAGAGTCTAGTCTTACCTCTTGGTCTTAGCAACTCACCAGCATCATTCTTCCTGCATAGCCCTTTATACCTTCAACCTAAATTTGATTCTTGTGTTTCAATTATCATAAAGAAAGAGTAGTTAAAGAGTGTATTTGGGATTTAGCAATCAGTGAGGAGGTTTGCTCCTTAGCACTTGCTAGCCCCTGAGCTGGGGCTGGGGATGGGACGAGGTCTCCAACAGCCTTGCACATATGCATGGAAGAAGATCGCAAATGAAATACAGGGCTAAAACAAACAGACAAAAAAAAAAAACAAAACAAAAATACTGAAATAAAACCACCACCAGCACCACAAACAACAACAACAACAACAACATCCAACAAACAACACATGTGGGAGTTCTCTAAATGTGGCGGAGCGGTAAGGGATCCTTGCCAGAGCTAGTGAGGAGATGTCATCACATCTGCTTTGAGTCGGATGTTTATTTACTTTTATTTCTTCTTGAGGAACTTAAGTCAGTGACTCTAAAACAGTTTTCTCCTTTTTCTTAAATTCCTAAGGAGGCTTTAAAAATAGATTAAATGCAGAATTTTGAATGCTCTTGTCACATGACAAAGGAGCCTCCTTGCCTGAAGGAGTTAACCTGCAATCTGAGATGCAGAACAAAAAGCCAGAGGCAGAGGAACCACTGATGCTCGGCACCCAAAGCTCCTAGCACCTTTGGTATCGAGGACCTGTTTGCCTGTTGTCACCAGTCCCTCAGTGTGAACACATAATGGCTTACTCCTTTTTTCTTTTACCAAAGCAGTGGAAGTGGGGTGACATTAGCACGGGAGATAATGACTGTAGTAAGAGCTGCCCCACCAGGGCTCCTGGTGCCAGCTGCTGCCCCGCGTTGTCACCGATCCAAACCAGAGCTTGCGAAGTAGGTAGGTGCCTTTATCCCTGCCAGCCTCCTTCCATCATTAGTTTCGTATGTTTGTTTGCTTCAGTTGAGGACCCGTGGGTTCAGAAACGCAAGGTAACTTGCAAGGTAAGGTGTGTATCGTAGGAGTAGCCAGGCTGACGTTCTAAATCCAATCCACAGTGTTTTGAGGGGATACTTGAAGAGACAAAAAGACCTTCCTCAGCATGGGTATTTGTCCTTAAATGAAAGTTTCATTATAGTAGAAGCCCATCAGGAATTTCCCCTGGTGATGATGAATTTTTAAAAGAGGTTTCTGCAAATGTGTCTGACCAAGAAGGCAACCTCACTTTTTTTTCCTGTGCTTCCTGTGCAGGATTTCTCAGCCTTCAAGGGAACAAGGTAAGGATTTTTAATTATGTATATATATTTTAATGGTCAGTGAGAAAATAGGAACACATCGTGGATAGAAAGGGAGAAAAACCTTGCTAAAGGTCTTTTGATCTCCAAGGAACCGCTCAGAGGTGCAGATACGTTAATACTTTATCACAGAAACAATCACTTTAGAGCCTATCAAAAATTTATTGTCAGTTTGTGGTATATTTAGAAATTCTCCATCCTCTAAAAACCGGCTCAAAAAAAGAAAAAAAATGAACATATAAGAGCAAATTCTTAGGAGTAAAGGTTTTGGCTCTCTGAGAGTGGGGGGAACAATATGTTTAAATACTCTGGCCTTAATAACTGCCGGTAATAGTAGTTCCCACTTATCAAGAGCCACTTCTGGTTTCCATGCTCTTTATATAACATTTCATTTAATTCTTGCAACGGTGTTAAGAGAATACATCATTTTACCTTATTTTACAGATGAGAGAACTGAAATTCAGGAAGGGGTCAAAGAGCTTGCCCAAGGTCACACAGCTAGCAAGGGCTGCACTGGGGTTCAGGCCCGTCAGCCCAGCGTCCAGGATGATGTGCAGTGTACTCCAGGCACCAGCCAGGGGGAGCTGGGAACATGCAGCTCTTCAGATGAACCATCAGGTATTGAGAAGGTGGCTGGAGATCAGGGCAGAGTAGGCACTGTCCAGGCAGGTAGATGGATCATGGCAAGCAGCCCAGGAAGTCTGTGCTCAGTGAATGGCCTTTACTTCGGGAGCGGCTTTATTGAACGAGGAATGAGCTGTGTCAAAACAATCTTGTCATTATAAGAGATGACAACTTTCTAGCCTGTACAAGTTACATAGTGTCTCAGAGCCTCAGTTTTCCCATCTGTAAAATTGAGACCACATGTCTCTTTTAGTCAGGATCTGAGACATGATAGATAATAAACATTACCCATGTTTTTATAGAATGGCCTCCTAGCTGAGCCTGGTGGGGCAGGCCTGTGATCCAGGAACTCTGACTGTCTGAGGCAGGGGAATCACAAGTTCAAACCCAGCCTGGGCAAATTCATGATTTAGGAAGACCCTGTCTCAAAACCAACGATATAATTTGGAAAATGAGGTGGGATTATAGCTCAGTGAGGAGGCTCGGTCCCAATCCCCAGTCCTGTGGGGGAAAAACTATTGCCCAAGGTATATGTCTGAGTCCTGGTATCACTTTTCAGACACACACTGGACGTACACTGAATAGAAATAATTTAATAAATGAGTCATCTAGTTGTGTTTCTTAGAGTGGTTTTATATCCAAGTGGTTTTAGTTTTCCAGTCCTGGAAATACTGAAGGAGAAACTCATTCTTCAGGAATCTTCTTTCACTAATAACTGAAATTAGCAGCAGTACCGGTTGATCCTTATTATGCTAATGGGATCCAGGACCTGAAACTTAAGTTAGAAAAGTTTCAGCAGCAGTTTCATGACTGTGCAGCCTAAAACCCCGTCTGGATGCGGAGCACCCTCCACGAGCACAAGCTGTCTTACTGTAAATTAGTGAGATATGCATTTCCATAAATTTTCACCAATCAACCCCTGCTTCTATTTTGAGGATTTTAAAAAGCGTTCCTGGCATATTTTTGATCTTTGGTGGTGTGATGAAGGGCACGGACATGTGAGACAGGCCTTTGTGATGACTCTTTTTGTTATAAATCTTACACTTGGGGTCACTGTTGGTTCGAACTCCCACTGGGAAATTATAATAGAAGGAGGGACAGTTTTCCCTCGCATCCCTTTTTTCCTCGGCCTTTGTCTTTTCAGCCTTCACAACACGCGTGCTGTGCTCTTCTCCCACTAGATGGCGCTCCAAACAGCGAGGACACCCTCTTCCGTGGGTACCTGGGCTGCTAGGAGCTGAACTAACGCATCAACGTGCTCGAATTGCTCTCAGTTGTCATGCTCTGCTGCTAATATTTCATATTTCTGAGCCCGACTAAGCAGTAATTCTCAGAAAGTCGTGGCCTTTTTGCGTCATAGTCACAATTCCCTGTGTTCCCTGAGGCCTTGCCAGGTTCCTTTCCACACCTTTCTTCACTGCTACTGGGGAGTTAGTTTCACTTTCATTGTACAGAAAAAGAGCTGATGGTTTGAAAGTCATAGAACTTGTTCGGGATCCGTCCGCTAACTCATAAGGATCTCTGTGAACTAACGGGTTGAATTGGAAACTTTTTTCGAAGATCTTGGGATGGTCTGACTTAGGGACACTGGCCTCTGTAACCTCTTTACTTGTTTTTATTTTATTTATTTATTTATTTTTTTTTTTGAGAGAAAAAGTTGGTCCTGTCAATTACTTGCCAGCAGTAGAGACAAAAGACTTCTCAGCTGCGGTGGACACTGTTGACTACTCTTTCTTGCTTTGGCTACTGATTTGAAGTTTGGCTCAAGGCTTGTCACTACCATGTACATAATCCGGGAAGACTTTTGGGTAAAGCCATGATGGTATTTTTAAAATAATTTTTGGAGGGATAAGTACTGAATCAAAACCTAAGATTTTATTCCACTTTGCGTGTGTGTGTGTGTGTGTGTGTGTGTGTGTGTGTGTGTGTAGGTGTATGTGTGTGTGTAGTACTGAAGATTGAGCCTTGGGCTTTCACACTGAGCTCCATTTCCAATGCCTATTTTGTCGTTGATTATTGAGACAGAATCTTGCTAAGTTGCTGAGTTTCTCAGGCTGGGCTAGAGTTTGTGATCCTCCTGCCTCAGCCTCCCAGAGTGTGCCTCTACCACTAGCCCTGGTTTTAATGAATATTTGTTGAGCAGCTACATTGAACTGTGTGTTTTGTGGTGGCTGCTTTACCTGTATGAGCTGCTGTTCCCTCCTTTGCTGATGAGCCTGACACCCATCCACCTCACTGGCTGTCATGAAAATGAAATACATGATGGGCTGTTGAGACTCGCCGGTGCATTTATGCTCCCACGCCTTGTATGTCTTGTATATCTGACCGTCATAGTGCAGCCTTGGGCTCCCTACTCTCACAGTAGGGTATCTGTTTTTGTTTAGTTGGTTGATTTTGTTTCAGGGGCTGCCTTTTCTTGTCATCTGCCCTCTAGAGTGTCTCTTGCTTTCAGGTTTGGCGTTCTGGGAGAATGCCATCAACAGAAGCTAAACCCTTGGCAAACTCCCTCTGGCCTTTTAGTCCCCCCCATTTTATTGCTATGTATAAGTGCAAAATTTAAGGTTTACAATGAAGTTGAGCACTTTGTGCACCTAGTGTCTTGTCAAGGTGACAAGGACGTTCCCACTCTCCTTTTGTCCCTCCCCCTGGCCTTTTGCATGCCTTTCGTCCATAAGCCACCTAGAATTGGAAACAACAGTGAAATGACCATTAAAGAAGAGTTCAGAATGCAGTTTGCACCCGACAGTCTCAGGCTTAGTCCCCACTCTGCCACTTGTGTGCATCGTGACCTTGGCAGCATTAACCTCTCTCAGCCCTGGCTTCCTGTCTACAAAATGGTGATTAACAAAACAAAACAAAACACTGAACCCATGAGGTTTCAAGGAGGCCTGTGTGAAGCGTTTTCTAGTGACATGCCTGGCACGTATCGGGAGCAGGGTAGCTGCTGCCCCGTCCCTCTTCGTCATTGCTGTCATCCTCCCCGGTGTCCTCAGCAGCAGCGGTGGCGTTGCTTTGCCAAAATATCCATGATCCAACAGGGAGGGTGATCGGGTGCATGTATAGACAGAATATTTTGAGAGTGTGAAATGCCTTGGTAAAAGGATGAATAGGCTTTGGGGACTTCTCAGACCAGGACAGCGCCTGTGTTGTCTGCAGGCAGGGGCTCATCCCCCTCAGGGGAGCTGACTTGGGCAGCAGGGTGAGTTTTCTAACATCTCCTGCCTCCTCCCCATTTCTGCAGCATCTTCATCTTCCTCTGAGTTGTACAAGTTACGTACCTGTCTTTCCCCATCGCCCCCCACCCCCTTTAAGCACTGTAATTTCTTCATGGCATTAGATGCTGTATTTGGGGATCACGTCAAGCTTAAAAAAGAGAGTCAACAAAATAATTCGAAGAGTTCCTGTGTACCTGTCCGTCTGGGTTTGTCAATTAATGTGTTGCCGTGTTTGCCTGATTATTCCCTCTGTGCACAAATGTTTCCATGATCCACTTGAACTAAAATAGATGGATTATGTTTTCTTACCCCCCAAATGCTGACATACCTGGGTATGCATTTCCTAAAAGTGAAAATTGTCTCTGTAACTGCAGCACAAAGACTGGAATTAGGAAGTTTTAGGAAGACACAGCAACATTATCTATGGTCGACTTGTGGATCTGTTTCTTTAACAACATCCAGCTCAAGATCACATGTCATATGTCTTTTGTGACTTCGTTTGAACTTGTCCTTTGTCTTCCATTTCCTCTCAAGATATGCATTTGGGGGGGAACTTTTTTGTTTGTTTATAGAATGCATACCAAATTGTGTCACCTGATACTTTCCTAAAGCTGGATTCCTGTTTCCACACTTTGGCAGGGGCACCCCTGAGAAGACATGGTAGCCTTCTCTGTCTGTCATCCCAGGGCACATGGTGGTACCAGTGTGGTTCCATCCCACTGTTGCCAATAAGTCTGATCCCTTGGTTTGGTACCTGTGACCTGACTGCTGTCTTCCTGTAATTAATAAGAACTTTAGTGGGGAGATACTTGAGATTCTGTAGATATTCTGTTCCTCTTTAAACTCTCCGTCACAAGTTTTAGTGTCTGTTCATGTTTCTTACCTGAAATGTCACTGGTTCCATTGTGGTTATAACATGGACGTGGTCCTCATCACCTCTGCATATTTGCTGATCAACATTTTAGTGAAAGGGGATGATACTCTTCTATATCTGTTTACCATTCCCTCTTCCTTCCATCCTTCCTCCTGCCTCATCGTTCTTGTAAATTCATGGCTTCTTTAGTTTTGTGCATTATGTCCTTACTGTTATATATAAATCTAATATACATAATATCAGTGCTCAGTTGTCCCAGATATGACCATTAGGAGCTCTTTATCCTGGGCTCCCAGATCCTTGTGAGAGGATTATCCCACTCCTTCGGTTGCAGTCAGCCATCAGTATCGACCAGCTCCAAGCCTCTGATTCAACTAAAGGTGACCAAAAATCATCAGAAAAAAAAGTTGGTATTTTTTTGAACAGGTACATACACATCTTTCTTGCTATCTAAGCAATACAAATCAACTATTTATGTAATATTCACGTTGCATTCGTTATTACAAGTAATATAGAGATGGTTTAAAGAACACAGGAGCAGGTACTCGGTGATATGTAAGTGCTATACTATTTTATTCATCGGGCTGGAGCTCCTGTGGATTGTGGTACTGCCAGGCAGTCGTGAACCAGTCCCTCACCGATACAGAAAGGAGTACATTTGTTATTCATTTACTTATTTACTTTTAAAAAATTTCTTGCCAGTGCAAGTGGTACAGGCCTGTATTCCTAGCACTCTGAGAGGCTGAGGCAAGAGGACCCAAGTTTGAGCCTATCCTAGGAAACTTGGCGACTTGGGAAAACCCTGGCTCAAGTCAAAACTAAAAATAGGCTAGGGATGTAGCTCAGTGTGAAAATCCTGGGCTTAGCCCCAATGCCATAAAATGAATGAATAAATAAATAAATAACATTTTTTTTGAGATAGGATCTTGCTCTGTAGTCCAGGCTGAGCCTGAACTCTCTATGTAGCCCAGGCTGGATTGAAACTCATGGCAATCCTCCTACTTCAGCCTCCCATGTGCTGTGATGTAAAGAAGTAACTTTTTATTGGCATTTTGTTCTACAACTCATCTTGCATTCGCCCTAGGACCAGCCATTTTTCCAAGCCACCCTGCTCCCCTTCACTCTGGAATATGGTTTGTAACTCAGGGCCTGGGCTGCTATAGAGGTGTCTGTGCTTCTAGGCCCATTTTCCAGGCACCCGGGAACATGTGTGTGTGTGTGGGGGGGTGTATCTGTGATCTTTACCCTAAACTCTTATCCTATGGCCAGCTGGTGTATTCTGTAATGGCTGAAGTGTAACTATTGTTTGGGGCTCAATTTTCTACTCAGCATCGGCTGTTGTAGCAGACATAAAGCCATAGTCAGCATATAAATAAACTAGAGTGTGTTCTGGTAATCATTTTTATTTATAAAAATAAGCATCATGCTGGAGTTCCCCAGGGGCTGAGTTGGCCATCCCACCTGTTCTCAGCCTCAAGACCAAAGGTCGGGTTTGCACACCACACCTGGTGATCCTCCGTTGTGCCAGAGCCATCCCTCAGTTGGGAATTGCAAGAGTTACCTGGGTGATGTATTCATGCTAATTATGCACTGCTTCTGTGACTGACCACTTATGTGTCTGATACAGATCTTTGGACATCAGTCTCATGTGACTTACCAATTTGTTGAAGTTCTAGTTTGCAAGTTGAGAGCCTAGAAGGCAAAATGCACACAATGTACAAAGTCATATTGAGAATTGAGAAGAAATAGTTTTATTAACTTAGGAGGATTTTTTTTTTTTTTTTTGTCAAAGAGGTGGGTGTAGCTGGGCTGGAGCCTGACTTGCAGGCTCTGTCCCCAGAGCCCTATGGGGTCCAGCAAAACTCAGTCCCTTGTAATCCCACCAGCCGGGCAAGATCCCAGCATCAACCAGCCAAGTGGAAAATCCCCAAATTGTACTCCTCGTGTGATCATGGTATAGATTTGTTATTTTTATGAGTCTCTTTATGCCATTGATTGCTCTAACTTATTCAAAACGGACTTGCTTACAGCACTGACACGTGGACTTGTTAGGGAGGGGGTCCCATTCCTGGAGGAAGGTGTATCTGGGATGGATCACCTGCTCATGGTGCAGGCTGCCTGTTCCCCAGGGTGTCCATCCTAGGTTGAAGCCAACACCAGGATGATGCATCATTGGGGATAACAACAGCTTAATATAAAGATCAAAATTCATCCATTCACAGTGTCTCCAATGACTCTAAAGTAGCTGAGGCTTTAAATTAGTGCTTTTTTTTTAAACTGCTAAGACTTCAAAACTTCATTTGGAAGTTACAGGCATGCATCGTTTCTCTTTTTCTGGGAGTCTTGTTCACTAGAAGCAGCAGGACAGTTCTCTAGTCCTTCCTCTGGGATCCAAAGCAGTGGATTTGGAGCTAGTGTCCCTGGGTGACTCACGGGCCTGGGGATGTGGAACAGGCTTCCTTTCTCCATGTAGACTTTTTCCTTTTCAGGTCTTGAGGTACCTTAAGAAGTTTGTTTAATAAGTTTTACTCTTGGTTGTTGTCACATGAACTATACTAGCAAATTTTTCCTTAGTGTCCATCTTAGAATTCTGTCTTAGAGAGACACACAGAAAAACACATTCCTTCTTTTTTTTTAACATAATGTCTATCAATTTGTGTAGGGGTCCCCAACCCCAATTGGTACCAGGCTGTATGCCTGGTTAGGAGCCAGGCTGGACAAACTCAGGATACTCCACTTGTATGTATAACCACTCTCCAACTCTGGTATCACTGCTGAGCTCTGCCTCCTGCCAGACCAGCAGTGCCATTCAATCTTCATCAGAGCATGAACTCTACAGGAGCTGGACATTCAAGGGACCCCGGTTGGGCTCTCTTTAGCAGAGTCTAATTCCTGATGTTAAGGTGGGGGGCGGGTGATGAAGTAGTGCTAGCTAGCACTGGGGAGCGGCTACAAATGCAGGTTAATATTACTGTGAGCTGAATCATTATTTCATTATGTATTACAATGTAATAATAATAAATAAAGTGCACAGTAAATGCAGTGTGCTTGAATCATTCTGAATCTCACGCACATACCCTCCTTACGCTGTCCATGGAAAAATTATCTTCCCCGACATTGGTCCCTGGTGCTGGAAAGGTTGAGGGGCTGGCTACTGCAGTGGATTCAGAACAAATAGGGAATCGTAATTCCCTGCCCTGCACAAGGACAACGAGGAAAGTTACATGTTTTAAGTTTGTTGATTGTATTATGGAATATACTGTAGGGTTTCCTTTTCTCTGAATGGGATCAGTGTTTCGCTTTTTAAATGAATGTTCACTTCTTCCTTCCTTCCCTCCTTTCCTCCTCCTTCTCTTCTTCCTTCTAAGAGCACTGGGGGGTCCATCTCAGGGCCTTTACTCTGAGCTACATCTCCTGTCCATTTGTGTTTTGAGACAGAGTGTTGCTAAGTTGCTCAGGCTGGGCATGAACTCATGATCTTTCTGCCTCAGCCTCCTGGAGTGCTAGGATGACAGGCCCACATCTCTGCTTGTGGCTATTCTTTGGTCATAAGTGCTGCAAGGTTCATGTTCTTAATCTGTAAGACAGATGTGGGAGAATCTGTGCCAGACATGTTTTTTAGGTAATCAAAGTTTGTCACCTTTTCAGAGGGATGACAGGAAATGTGCCCTGCTTTTCTCCTGCATGGACCCCTGTACACAGCACCACCTTGGAGATGCTTTCTTGAAATGCTTATTTAGAAGAGTATAGGTTAATTCTAGGCTCACCTGTTTTTAACAGAGGGTGATCTTACTCGACGTAAAGGATTCATAGCTGAAAGTAGTTTTGTAGTGTTGGAAAGTAAGTGGTAAGTCCAAAGAAAAGCATGTTTTAGAACTCTTCCTAAGATTTCTGTCCAGACCCAGTAGCACAAGCCTATAATCTCAGGACTCTGGGAGGCAGAGGCAGGAGAATTGCAAGTTCCAACTCAGCTTAGGGAACATCGAGGCTTAGTGAGACTTTGTCTCAAAATCAAAGCAAACCAACAAACCACAACCACAACAAGCCAAAATATGCCGGGGATGTTGCTGAATGTGACGGCTGTGGGCTTGAACCCCTGTATAAACAAAACATGAGAAGACTTTTTGACTCAGATTTTAGATTATTTCAAGAAATCACAATTTTAGCTTGTGGAGGAAATGTCCAGGAAAAAGCTGTAGGCTGTGTGTTTGTCCCTGGTCTTTGCTGGTGAAGGGGTTTTTGGTTCTCATGTAGTAAGGATCATGCGCTCAGACCAGGCCAAGTGCTGAGAGGCAGAGCTGGCTCATACTTTATCCCACTTAAAAGAGTTTTCAGCTCATTGAGGTAAGCAGCCAAATTAAAAGACATTTACATTGTTGAGTGGTAAGTGCTGTAATAAAGGTGGGCACAGGCAACTGTGGCATTGCTTGGGCAAGTATATTATCTTGACTGGGGCGGGGCAAGAGGGACTTAGGAGTGACTCCCGATATAATAAAAAAAAAACCAAAAACAACAACAACAACAAAAAAACCAGCCTGGACACAAGAGTCTAATATAACTGTGACACAAGCAAGTTCCCTTTTCGGAGCCCCGTCTTCCCTCCATGGCATCTGTGCAGACAGCTCCTTCTGTCCTCCCTCTCAGTCCCATCACCCACCATGGCGCCCTCCCCTCCTGAGTCTACGGTTGCCCTCATCTTGTTGGGGGGTTGTAGAGCTTTACTGGGAGTTCTGTCTCCCATGAGTGACAATCTAAGCATCCCACAGCTTAGATTGTGTGTGTTTGCTACATCCTTTGGGATGCTGAGCAATGCAGGTTGAAAAGTTTTAAATTGTGTGAGTTCATAGTTATGCATGTGGCCTTTCTGTTATCTCCTACTACCAAGACCCTGTCCTGTATTTGAAACCCTAGCTGAGTTAGGAATGAGATCACCCAGGGAACATATAGGATTGAAAGAGAAGACACTTGAGATTTTTTTTTTTTTTTTTTTTTTGAGAGAAGGCCTTGCTCTGTAGTTGAGGCTGGTTTTGAGCTCACTATATGACCCAGGCTGGCTTCAACATGACGGAATCCTCTTGCCTCAAACTCCTGTGTGCTAGGATTAAAGACATGTGCCACCATGCATGCTTTAGTGGTGCTGGGGAATAGAGCCAATGGCCCTGTGCTTGCTAGACAAGCAACTAGACTCTTGCACATTATCAGCATGGAAGGGTTGGTTAGGAGAAAAGAGACCCTCAAGTGTTTCCCTTCCTCTTAGGTGAGCTAACTTCATGTTTGTCTGTCAGTTTATCCTGTCATATTAAATTATACTTAAAACTTGTATTTTAAATGGTTTTATCTCATGGTATATCCTTTTTACCATAGGCTTCCCTCTCTAGGGGGCTTGCTGATCTCTGTAGCTTCTCTTCAGCGGTGACCACAGGTCTCACAAGTTGACTGTGAGTTGGCTCACACTTTTCTAGTAGACTTATAATTAAAGACGAGCTTTGTGGCTTGCAGCCCTCACCACCACATGCAATGGGGAGTTGCTGCTTCCCGTTGTGCTGTTGGTTAGTGTGACAGCAGCTGACCATGGTTGGGTAGGATCTTTGTATGTGAATCTTACATGTGAATCCACCTGGCTGTCACAGGCCTGTGTCATATATTAGACAGAGTACCATGATAAGTGTAGACTCAGAGATAACATTCTAGGCTGGCGCATGTGTTTTTATTATGAAAGAACTTCGGTAGCGTTATAGTTTAGGTCAACATTGTCCCTCAACATGTGTTTGCAAGGCTATTGCATCATGGGGCACTGTACTCCTTAGAGGACTGATCCGTTCCTGAGGTTATAGCTAAACACCACGTTAGGAGATGGGGTCTGGTTGGAAGAGTCCAGTCACCGGCAGTGAGCCTTTGGAGGTGTGCCTCCCATTCTGGCTCCTCCTGTGCTCCCGGCTGCCTGGTTCCCAGGGGCCACAGCTGTCTTTTGCCAGCCTCTTCAACATGCTGTGTCTACATTGGAGCCAGCCAGCCATGGACCAAACCCACTGACCTGTGAGACAAATTAAACCTCCCTGTTAGGTTGGGGCTGTACAACAATGGGGAAACAGACCAATAGCCTTTGGCTGAATTGAAGCAGATCCACCTTCTTCCCCTGCCCTGTCCTTTCATTTGAGCCTAGGGCAGGGGCAGACTCCATTGTCCACCTCATGTAGCCTTTCTCTTGGTTAGCGTTCCCATTCCTACCTGTTTTTCTGGGTGAGGGGTGGGAGCCTTGTCTCTAAGCAGGGTGTTCTGGGTCTCTCTTATTGTAAGACCCACGTGAGAAAGTGGGGCAAAAAACCTTCAGGAGAAAAAGCCTGGAAAGATCCTTCTTTCCATCCTTACACGGGAGCTCCGCTGTGGAGTGCAGGGCCCAGCACGGTTCCCTGGAGGAGCCCATTCCGGTGGCCTTGGCTCTTTGACTTGGGTGGTGTTCCAGTTTTGAGAAGAGGACACTCGCAAGAACTACCAAGTTTATTTTAGGTGACTTTATGGCTGTGTGTTTCTAACTGACTTGGACTGGATCCTTTGCATAGATAGAAGATGTGGGTGTCAGCTATATGTCTTTTGATTAAATCAGTCAAAATCAGTGGTCTATAACTTTACCTTGATACCCTAGTTCAAAGTATCTGTGAATGGGTAATTTACAAGGTGAAGGGGTTTATGTGGTGCAGACTGGTAGCTGGCGAGATCAAATACTGTGGTGCTAGTGTTGCAGTGCAGGGCCCCTGGCTCTGTCACAGCATGGCAGGCAAGTGGAAGGGGAACCTGCTGCGTGCAGAAGTGCTTGTAGAGGTCTCAGGGAAAATAACCGCTCACTCTTGGGAGAGCTCCTCCAGTCACAGGAGACCTGACCCAGACTAGTGAGACAATGTTGGTACATTTGTAAGAACAGAGCTCACGTGACCTAATTACCTTCCACTAGGCCCCCTTTTAGAGATTCCTTCAAGTCAACATCATCACACACTGGGGACCAAGCTTCCAGAGCATCCACATGTCAGCTGTGACTGGGCTGTAGCAGACCGTGATGTAGAGTGCTTGGAGCTAGCCCGCTGCCCAAGGGAATGTGGCACCCTGCTTCGTTCAGACTCTTGACTTGGTCCCACCCACCAGCGTCAGATACATATATGATGTGTGTTGTCCCTTAGCTATTCTTTTTAACCTTGTTTGTCCAAAATGTTAACAAGTCAATTTGTATTATGTAATACCCTCTAAGTTCTTTCTGGTGAAGGCCTGGAATCAAATGTTGTTAAGATCATTCATTAAGATAACTCAGTAAAAATTGGTTTTCTCATGAGATTTTATTTTACCAAAGGAGTGCATCTAAATAGAAAAAAGTAAACTTTTTTATTTTTTAAAACAATTTTCAAATTTAGAGGTTATTTGAGGCCTATTTAAAATGAAAGGAAAAAAAAAAGCTGGGAGAAACATGTTAGCCTTTGTTGGCTAGTATAGTAACTTATCACAAAGGGAGTAGCTTCGTTGTCTTACAGTCCTGGACTTAAGAAGTCCCAACAAATTATTCCCACTGGGCTACGATCACTACTGTCATATTCCTTTCTGGGGGATCCACGGTAGAATCTCTTTCTCAACTGCTCCAGGTCTGGCGGCCACCCCCGTGTGGTCTTGAGGCTGCTGCTTTCTGTCTGCCAGGCCAGACAGCAGGTGGAACCCTTACACACTTCTATCTCTGGTCTCTATCCTTTCTCCTCTATTTGTAATGCCCTCAGTTGCCATCAATAATTCCAGGTGATCTAAGTACCTTAGTTCTGTCTGCAGCCTTCTCTCTACTTTGCGATCTGACACAATGTGTCTAGAACCTGGAGAAGAGGAACAGACGACTTGGCATGGGGGCTACTTGTCTACCTACCACAGGTGGCTGGGGAGCGTGGCAGGCAACTGGTGCTTCTCAAATGCCGAGTGTCTCCTCAGCTGGGTTTTAGGGCTTTTCTCAAATCATACATCAGGATTCCCAGAGATATTAAGTGACATGTCACTCTCAATTACTATAAGGAGCTGTTACCTGTTGAGTTCTTGCTTGATCTTGGCAAGATCAAGCAAGAACTTGCGCTGGGAGATTTAGAGACTGTATTTTCTGCAATCCTTGAGTACAGACACTGAGGTAAATGATGCTAACTCCATCCTACAGGTAAGAAAACAGGCTCATAGGGAAGTTGAGACTGGCCTAATGTCATATGGCTGCCTGGTAACTGAACACTGGGTTTTTGTCAGTCTGATTCCCAAGCCTGAGCTCTTCCTGTTCATGCCAGTGGACCAGGAGCTCAGGGCCCCGTAGAGCTAAGTTCCCTTGCCTCCCCTATCACAGAGGCTTGTCTGGGTAATATTCAGAATAGCTGTTTGTCTGAATGTATTTAGGTATCGCATGTGATCATGAAACATGTCTTCCTTTTTTTTTCCTTTTCTTTTCCACTTCTTATCCACTCAGACCTTAGTAAATGTTTATTGTACTTCTCTTTAATTACTGCTTTTTTGTTTTCTCCTAAAATAAATCTCTTCCAATCTTGATGTGCTGCAGTTTGAGGTGGAAATCACTGTACTGAAAATCAAAGAAAATCTGATCTATGGAATACTGTAAGCTAAAGGGTTTCCTAGCAACTCAGCTCTGTATTTCCTTTCCACTAATTTTTTGGCGTTATGGTAAATTTCTGTGTAGAATACAATTAACGTGGTACCTCGGGCTTTTGCACTTGCTTTTCTTGGGCCTGTTCCAGGCGAGGTGCATCATGTTAGCTGATGCTTACACTCTTCCCGTCTGGGTAATGTCATTGTCTGTATTGATTGCACGGGGACACTGAGCACCAGAAGACTAAGTGACTACCTCAGGGTTGCCCAGGATAATGCTGCAGCCTGAATCTACTGTGCGCCCTTTTGATTTCACAGCTTTGTGGGCTCATGGGTTCAAGAAAACCCCACATGAGTTAGGTAAACAAGACATAAAATTAGAATAAGAGACATTTAAAGGTGATGACAGAGGCAGTGTTGAAAGGTGGGAACTATTTGTGAGGTAAATGATAGGAGCAATCAGGAGAGGAAGGATCCTGTTTTCATGGGTGATTGTGTACCAAGGGGGAGGTATGGGTATCTGTTTTTTCCTGACCTTTGTTGTAGGATGGCCCACAATCACAAGGAGAACAGGTTAGAATGACAGTGCTGATGACTGGATTAGAATGACAGTGCTGAGGACTGTGTATTGTAAGTAGATAGATAGATCAGATTCCAAGATCTGTTATTCATATGTTTTCAGGTGTGATATTATCTTTGTAGAGGCCACATACAGATTGTAATACCCCCACTGTGTAGGTGTTGACACAGGGCCTGAGAGATGTTCAGCTTCAGGGCTTAGCAATACATAGCAGTGGGCGAGTAACTGTGAGCTCTGCTTTGACCTTATGACCAGCGTTCCCTGGCTGTGCTGGAAAAGGTGCATCTTATTCGCAGATTTTCTTTGCATCAGTCTTGCATATTCAGTATGACAGCTTGAAATGATGCCATAAAACATGAGGAAAATACAGAAAGAAAGTCAAAGAGACGAATGTACTTGTTATAAACAGAAAAAGAAATAGGCTCACAGAACTCAAGTTCATGCATTTTAAAGCAGGGCCAGAATGCAGTTGACCCCTGTGGACCCCAGCGAGCTCAGGGATGCAGCAGAAGCCAGGGCTGGGGTGGTGCCCCCTGCGGGTGCTTGGCCACTCTTCTCATCTCTGTGCCAAGCTGTTCATGTTTAGAGGGTACTTTCCCTCTCCCCTGGAGTTTTCTAGACATCAGGTCTTTCTCCTCCCTCCCTTTCTTCCTCTCTCCCCTTCCTATGTAAAAGGGGATTTTCCTCTTTGGAGGTATTGTATTTACCAAGTAACACTTGGCGCCTGGCCCACGTCTGGGAGTTGGTGACCCCATTGACGGACTCTTGGTTCACATCACCCTTGTGACACAGTGGCCTGCCAAGGCGGAAAGGATCTTCCTTCTGAAGCAGTAGGCATTGAAATTGGGTCCTTGTATGAAGCCACACCCAAGGTGTGGAGGCAAGTGAGCCTCCCCATGCCCAGTGTGTTTGTTGCCAATAAGTGCCATCAGATGGTGGTATAGGGAGGGTGGCATCCTCTTTTTATGGTGGCTGGTGGAGGGGGGCAGGGAGGACATTTTTTCTACCTTAGAATCTTCTGAGATAGCTAGTCTTTGGAAGTAAATAGCCTAAAGCAAATGCTTCAGCTCTATGTTGTGATCTTACGTGATTCTGAGCTTTCTTTCTGAATATTCTATGATGGGAAGCTCCCTTTCCCCCTGCCGCTTCCCTGCCGATGAGTGGCCCCTCATGCTGCAGAAACCTCTCAGCGTTCTGCGTCTGAATGTGGGCCTGACACTTGCTATGCTGTCTGTGTGTCCAAGGCAGTTGGACTGATGTTTCTGGGCCTGTATAACACTATATATATATATATATATATATTATTTTTTTTTTTTTCCAGAGGAGAATTCCAGTTTGTTTTTGATTTCAGGTGTCTTTGACTGTCTACTGTTGTATTTTTGGAAGATAACATCACATACTGATTAGGAATAAAGCTTTATTTTTGTTGTTGTTGTTGTTGTTTGTTTGTTTGTTTGTTTCTTTGTCTTTTTTTTGTACTGGGGAGGATTGACCCCCATGACCTTCATGCTGAATTATATTCTCAGCCCTTTATTTTACATTTAATTAATTAATTTTTTGAGACAGAGTCTGGCTAAGTCACTAAACTGCTCCCAGGCTGGCCTTGAATAATCCTCCTGCCTCAGCCTACCAGAGTGTTGTGCTTAGAGCAGTGCATGCCACACTTGTCTGAATAAGGTTTGGGTTTAACTTTGCCTGTTCATCCTCACTCCTTGTTAGTCATGCGTCTTCGGGTAGTAATATTACCCCTTCGTGTCTAAATTTCTTCAGCTGGAGTACAGTATAGGCTAAAGCTGAGCACCTCAGAGAGCTCCGGTGAAGATTAAATATGCAAGCACACGTAAAGCTCTCATTCATGGCCTGGCAGGTTGTAGGAACATTCAATAAATGTTAGCTGCTATTATTATTCCACAGTTGTGATACATTAGTGCTGTGCAGACTGCTGGCCACCTGAAGGTGGATGAGGCGTGGGCTTTTGGGACCTTCAGCCTTCCTGGACGTGCGTAGCAGCACATGTCGTGCAGTGGGGCTGTGCATTGAGCGCCCTGTCCTCACTTGACCCTTCTCAGATCAGCATGGCTTTGCCATCTCTCAAACTGCGTTTGCTGTGTCTGCTCATTGCCATATCCCCAGCACCTGTGACTGTGACTGATCTGTGTTCAGTGACAGGTAGTGGAGGAACACATGCTGCATGCATTGTGGCAGCGAGGGGCTATCTAGAGAGAGACTGTGCTTTTTATGATAGATCTGGAAAGGTGGCTAAGAACTTGCTGCCACCCACAAGGTGGACAAGATTTCAGCTGGCAGAGCGGAGGTCAGCGGTGCGGGTTCGTGGTGGGAGTGAGCGAGTGGGTCGCACCTGCTGTGAACTCCGAGCCTTTGGAAAAATAAGAGTTCTTTTTTGTTTGGATTACTCCATTTTCATCAGTGCCATCTTCTCATCTAAACTCTTGCTTAATGCAGGAAATTTATTGTTTTTTAGTCTAAGGTTTCACACACCAGCTTCTCCATCTTTTCTCATGACAAGTTAATTTCCCTAATGCCAGCTGATGTCTAGTGCTGTGAGTAAGCACAGGTAAGGCGAGGTGACGGTGAAGAAGATCATGGTGCTGGTGACGATGACACCTGCATCTTTTTCCAGAGTGTTTTCACTTGTCCTTTACTTGGGCCTCTTGGTGGTCCTGTGAGGTCAGCAGAGGTAATGGGTGTCTCGAGTTCCTTTGTCATTTTCGTCTTCCCTAGCCCCCCCCAGATACAGAGTATAGCTCCGGGGAGGTTGTAAGAGCCTCGGCCCTATGTGGTGTTTTTGTTACTGACTTGTCAGGCAGTAGAACAATCCTGGACTCTGGGCCCAGAGAATAAAGAGCCAGCTGCAAGGGCAACCTGGTTGTGTGTCTGAGAGAAGTTACAGTTACCCCCAGGATCATTGTCAGCTGCGCCGCCTCCTGGTGAGCAAAAACTTCTATGAGACATCAGGGGATGACGCCAAGCCAAGCCCTCTCCAGTACTCTTTACTGGTGTGCTGCTATGAGTGTTACTACGGATCCTTCCCAGAGGCTCACTGCTACTGAGCTGTCTCCACAGCCCTTTTTCTCTTTTCATTTTGAGACAGGCACTTGTTAAGTTGCCTCAGTTGGCTTTGAACTTGCAATCCTCCTCCTGCCTCAGCCTCCAAAGCAGCTGGGATTACAGGTGTGCACCACCTTACCTGACTTGAGGGCATGGTCCTTGTATTATATACTTTTAATACCAGGGAGCTAAAATGTTGGTTGACAAGTGAAAAATGCTTGGCAAGCATTTCGCATGAATGTATACTAAGTAGGCAGTAGCCTGATTTCCTGGGTAAGTAGTCCTTCTTGCCCTTGGCTTTTATCCGAGCTGCTGTTCGTGAACCAAGGGAAGCGGAGGGATGCCTACACATAGTTCCCAGAAGCCCCGGGCTTGCCAGTCTGCAGAGCAGGCATGCTTTTCATTTCTAAGGGAAAGGAGTAAGGCTCAGAGAGGTAGATTTGTGGTAGAGAGGTGTTCAGAACTCTAGGGCCCAGCTGAATGGCTTCCTCAACTCAGCTAGAAAGGAGTATTACTAGTTATTTATAGGGAAATTGTGCACATTAAGTTAGATAGGTATTGTGTTTTGTCTTCCAGGTGTTTTCAGTGTATAAACGCAGTTTGAGTAACTACACTACTGGCTACCTCGGGAACAAAGCCCTTTCCTTTATGTTCAGTGCATCTGTTAGAATTTGGCACATTAAATTTTGACAGAAATTGGCTTCCAGAAACTGCTATCCAGTCTGACCACACACACAGAATAATACTGAACACGGACACTTATTTTCAAAAGTGTTTCTGACAAAACAGAATCAAGTTGATTCTTTTTCATTTTCTGTCCTTTTGTTGAAAAGAACAGCATGAGTTAATCTGCTCAGACAAAATGATTTTTCTACCTGCTAGTTTGGCCTTGAACTTTGGACCTTTAAAAAATGTTTTTCTTCTTTTTACAATTCTTCATTTTTTCAGTATTAAATTCCTTAAATATTTACAGGTAGTGTCTTTGTCACTTGTTAGCACATTTAACATTGTTGTTTAAGGTCCTCTTTCTGCTCATTGTTGGTTTCTGTGATGCGTAGAACTTCGGTTTGTGTTTTATTCCTCTTTTCTCATTTCGTATGATTAGTACTTGCTCTGAACTGATGGCTTATTATTTACACTGATGGTGTTACTTCCCTTTGCCTTGTTTCCTCCAAATAGACTGTGATCGCTTGGCGTCTGGATTGTTTGTATATATGTGTGTATGTGTGCATACATTTCTTTTGCCTTTATTTAGGGGAAGATTTTTAGAAAACATAGTATCTGAAGTAATACCTGATGCCTGCATGTGTGTATTTTTTTGTCTGTTTTCTAAACCCTGCTAGGTGCCTAGCATTGGCATTCATTAAATTTTAGAAAATCCAACAATATCCTCCTTTCCAGAAATTAAAAAGAAAGAAAGAAAACAGCTAGTGATAAAATGAGCTGGAACTCATGCATGCAGTTAGGTAAGCCTCATTCTAGGTAAGTAAGTAAATAAGAAATATTGGGTCAAGTTAAACATATTATTGTATGTGTGAGAGAGTTTCATTTTGAACTCAAAATTCAAGAAAATTGCCTTGGTTTGTAAACTTGGGTCTAAGGTGCCTTGGCTGGAGAACCAAGGAGTGCTGACACTTTGCAAAAGTAGAATGGCTTGTTCAATTTCAAAACGTGTCTCACCAATCCCTGGGTGCTCTGTAGACCCTCACAGGACATTCTCAAGGCAAAAACAGTCTTCTCTTTAAAGAAGATGTTGTTGCCATTCTGTCTATGTTAACATTTTACTGACAGTGCAAAAATTATGGTAAGTGAAACTCTTGATCCTCTATCAGTAATCATGTTAGTGGCACCAAATAGGGCATACTGATGATAATTTTATTTTTCACTGCCAGAGGCCAAGAGCTTAACAAAACTTCAAACGAGACAACAACATAACAACAACAAACAGAACCAATTTCACTTTAACAATGAAATCGATAGAGCAGTAGAAGTTACTGAATTCCTCTCTTGAAGTATATTGTATTAATAAGGAAGTGCTTTTTATCACAAAAAGGGAAGCCTGCATAGCCTGTATTTATTCTGGATGGTGGAGTGTGCATAGCTGTCTCAAGGAAAGTCTGCAATACAATGGTAATAACTATTCTCTATAAGTTAAGTATTCTTCTGATAGAGTAAGGTGGTGTAATGGATATTAAAGCACTTTGGGTAGTAGTTCATGCTGCTTATGTACTAGGATGACTAGCATTAGCTGTGTGGGTTGTAGTTTATGGCTTCACATTGGCTGAACTTTGTGTATCTTAAAGCAAAATGTGTTTTACATTTACTTTGACAGTGATCCAAATACTTGTATGTGGAACCAGTCCTTGTAGAGAAGGCTCTATGCCTGCAGAAAGCATTAGGCCATGTTGCAGTGGGAGACAGTGGGTGGCAGAAGGGACATACAAGTAAATACGTGTTCTGTTGCAGGTTGAACTTTTTGTGTATGGAGGGGATCAAGATTCTGTGGTTTGCATGTGTACAACAAAGTGTTCTGGAACCATTTGTGGAAAAGACTACTCTTTGGGTTGCCTTAGGTTATAGTTAAAAATCAGTTCATCACAACTATGAGGGTCTAGTTCTGTACATTTTCTGTTCTGATGCTCAGTTTGTCTTTCTGAAGTGAGATGCTGTGTTGATGACTGGAACCTCGCAGTAGGTCTTGACATACAATAGTGAACATCTTTTAACTTCGATCTTTTCCAAGATTTTCTTCCCTCTTCATTCACATCAGGTCTTTTGCACATGCGTGCACATTTTAGACTCAACTTGCAGGATTTTTTTTTTTTTTTAACAAGAGCTCACTCTGCCTTTGATAAGGAATGCAAAACTTTTATAAGTCAGCTTTTGGAGAATCATCATATTAACGATAATGAGTTTTCTGACCCATGAACACATTACACATCTTTATTGTCCAGATCTTCTGAAGTTTCTGCCAGCAGTGTTTGACAGTTTATAGTGTATAGGTTTTGCACACATTTTATTACGTTTATACTTATTTCATGTTCTTAATAGTACTTTGATGTTATTTATAAGTTTAAATTTCTATTTTTTTGTGCACCTACACAGAAATACGTAAATAATACGAGTTGTAGTGTGGTACTCTTTTATGTCTAGCCTAGCTGCAGGGCAGGCGAGAGTGCTGGCTGGTAGTGGTGGGAACTCAAAGGGACCTTGCTGGAGTTGCTGGCCAGCTGGTCTACTCAGAGCCTCATGAGTGTGGGCCCTGTAGAGCCACAGGGGTGGGGTTTCTGAGGGACTGGACCAAGAGTGAGCATTTCAAGAGACTTAGGCCGTTCTTAAAGTGCTTCTTGTGACTGGGCCCAGGGGTGGTACTTCTGCTGTGTTCTGTGATGACCACGTAGGAAGCATCCCTGTTTGTCTTCGTTGCCATGGCATGACTGTAACTTTCTTTCTTTTCTTTACACTGCTCTGGGTTCTTAGTGAGCTCCCATTGAGGAGATGTGGGTCAGAGGCATTGTGTCCTTGAGAAGAATAGCTCAAAGTTGAAGCCATCTTCGTTATTTGAGTTGTGATGGGCACCAGCGAAGCCTCATTGTGTGACAGGCCACTCTGGGCCTTCAGGGCACAGTGGTGGTGTCCAGTTGGGATATTCACACTCCCGCTGAGACTCATCTCTGAGTGCCATTTGGGGATTCTGAAAGTCAAGCAGGCTGCCTTACGGTGGCTGCACCGTAAGTCTCTGTAGGTTCCACTGGTGGGCTTAGAGGGACGTTCCTGGACAGAAGGTGTAATGTTGCGGTCTACTTGTCCTAGAAAGGAGGAATGAACAAAAAGACGCAGACAAAAGACACACACACACACACACACACACACACACACACACACACACAGGGGAAGACTGCAGCAAGGAGAGACTGCGCTCTTTATTTTTATAGGTCCCTAATCCAACCCCCTCTCTTACTCGCTGACCTTTATCCTAATTTTGCCTTGCATCTCTCTTATTAGACAACCTAGCTTTGTTATCTAGTCAAGGAGCCTCAAAGTCTGCCATAGTCTGCTTGCATTTGTTTGCCACAAGCCAAGAGAGGCCCTCATTTGCAAGAGACCTCTAGCCCCTCCCATGTGCAGGCAGTGGCTCACCTTGGATGGCAGGATAAGAATTGTCTGAGACCCCAAGCCCTTCCTGTTCGCAGGCAAGGGCCCATCATCTCAGACTGCCTGGGATTCCAAGTCCTTCCTGTTTGCAGGCAAGGTCTCTTCATTACAGGGGCAATACAAAGATATCTGTCTCCTTTGTGAGAACAGAGTCAAACTCCAGACTAGTTTAATTATTTAAGCTTTGGTGGTCTGTGTCTTTAATTCTTGGTTCCCTTCAGTGTAAGGACCTCAGCAGCCTTCCTTCTGCCTGTTCCTCTTTGATGCTGCATCTTAGTGCTTCTTTTTAAGGCTTTCAGGGTTTGTGAATGTTTCCTTTCTGTGCAAAACTCCCCTCATCATTTTTAACACCAGCATCTTTCCTAGTCTGTTACTAACAGAAAGCGTCATGACTGGGAACTCTAGGTGGCACAGGGCTATCCTGGGCATGGCATAGACCCAGGCATGGTGTACACCCGGGCACAGAGTAAACTCCAGAGATGGCATAAAGGGTCATTATGGCAAATAAAGCAGTATGACAGTGTACTTAATATAAGCGTGTCTAAAAACTGCAGTGATGAATTTAGGCCTGCACAGTGTCTACACAATGCTTGGCAGGTGATCTTTATGCCCTGACCTTTGTTGTTGTTGTTGTTGTTGTTGTTCAGTAATTTAAAGAAGAAGTAAATAGTGTTTTCTCCCATTTTATGAATGAGGAGAGTGTTCACCAATGAAGTTATTTATAGTACTTATCTGAGGTCATAATGGTAGGCTTTGGACATTTTTATACTATTTTGTCTGACTTCTCAAAACTATTATCATTGTTCTGTGACCAAGTGGCTCACTCTCAGACAATTTGCACATGGAGAAAAAATAGGAAGCCATCTTGTTCTTGCCACTAAATCTCCCCTGTGTGACTGGAGTTTTGTTTTGTGCTGCCTTTTTAGCCTAGGTGTATGGTTTGATTCTTATGCTCGTGCAATCATGATGTAAATGTGTTTCATAGATTCACATGAAGGGAATGAGCGAGCTGTGATATGTTTACAAACTTTGTTCTGTCTCTATTGCTCTGCTGTAAGAGATTGAAGCCTGGCTATGTAATATGCTGTGTCTTTGGGGAGATGTGGGGATGGCAGACAGGAGAACCTTTAGTCATCATTTGACATCAGCAGGGTCTTCCTAGGGGTCAGTGCCTTTCTGACGCAGGAGACCGCACTTGTGTTTCAAGCAGGTAGATAGTGTCTGAGGGCCTTTCTTAAAACCCCTTTTGCCTGGTGTCACTGTGGGTTGCATATATAAAATATGGTGCCAGTATTGATAGGTGATCCTAGCATCTACTGGCCTGCCAGGCCTTCTCTCTGTGTGTTTTCAGGTTGGGTTCTTTCCAGCAGTCCTGCATAGTAGACATTGCTGTCTGTATTTTGTCAGTAAAGACATGGAGTGTCAGAGATGATGCCACTTGGCCAGAGTCACGTGGTGGCTAAGGGACAGGTCTGTCCCTTGAATCCACTGTATGCTTATTCTTACATCAGTCTTTCTGGTAATATATTTGATGCTGTTACAACTCGTGTAGCAGGCCATATGTGCCTCTGTTCTTTTATCTATACAGATACAAAGTGCAACTCCTTCCTTATCTGGAACTTAGTCTCACAGTACAATTTCCATCTTTTGAAGTTATAAACTCCTAGATGCAGGAGGTAGCCGGCAGGTCACATTTTTGTGACGGCGCATTATCGGCACATATTAGTTCTTCTTTCACTGCAATTACTTAAAGTTATTAATTTTCACTCAAGAAACATCAGAGTGTTTTAAATACATTTATCTAATTTACTTTCTTTTCATGCATTTTTAACCTTGCCATGAGGGAGGTAATTTGCTTTGTAGTTTTATTTGATCACAGAGACTTTTTGTATTAGGTATTGATAAAAAAATACTTCTAAACAGTGTCATTTTCCTCTTACATGAGTTTTTCCTCTGTGCTGGAGTTTTCACACCTCATCTACTTGCATGAAATTAAAATTAAATGGAAAAAATAATTTTTGCTAAATTTAAAATAAGAGTATAGTTGTTAGACCTGTCCCAGAGAACAATTAACATAATAATGTTTACAGTTAACCTTCCAGGCTTTTAAAAATAAACAGTAATCATGTTCTAATATTTTATGATACTGCATCTCAGTCCTTGAAAAAGTTACACCAGTTCCCCTAGAATTACTGCAGCTGCCGACAGATGGACTTGGCCCTCTAAAGGAGATTGTGCATGGAATAGCATCCCATGAGGGGCCACTCAGCTTATTATGAGGTGGATTCGCTAGGATCCAGCTAAAAGATTGGTTATAGGGGCTTTGAGGGGTAGGGGTTAGACCTATTAGTTACATTGTTAGTGGAGAACACCAGGCTTCTTGTTCTCTCTCTCTCTCTCTCTCTCTCTCTCTCTCTCTCTCTCTCTCTCTCTCTCTGGTGGTGATGGTGTTGTTTTGGTGACAGAGACCTACTCTGTAATCCAGGCTGGCCCTAAACTCACTGTGGAGCCCAATCTGGCCGTGAACTCCTAGCATTCCTCCTGCCTCAGCCTCCTGAGTACTAGGATTACAGGTGAATGCCAGCATGCCCAACTTATGTGGTGCTGGGGAATCAAACCCTGGGCCTTGCACTTGCTAGGCAAGGTCTCTTATCACTGAACTAGGTCCCAAGCCCTTCTTGCTGTGTCCTTTAAAAGTTTTATTTTATTTTTTTATTTTTTATTTTTTTGTCTAAAGAATAGAAATGAGATTTGGCTAAATAAATAAAACCTACATTTCTGAGGAGCATTTGAAGATTTCTCAAGTAGATGGAAGATCACAGGAGTAAATTTTGAAAGAGACAGGAGCACAGGCCCCTTAAAGAGGAGGTTTCTTCTGCTCCCAAGGCATCCCGTTCTTACATGTGGACTTTGAAAGTGGTCAAAAGCTAAAAAGTTGTCTGTTAGAAATAAAAGCACACCTTGAGAGACTTCCTTTTCAGTTAAGGTCATTTAGCTAGTTCATGGCAAAAACCAAACGGCACTCAAAAATTTTGTGATTGTTTAAGATTTCTCTTTCACATTCCTTTAGTACTGTCTGCTGCCAAGGTACTAGTCTGAGTCTAGAACTTACCATGAATACGATACAGGTACAAATCATTCGTGACAAATTCTATAAATTGTATACAGTGAACACTTTTGAGAGATGGATAAAATGATTAGGTAGGAATTAGTGGAAACCTCTTTTGAGTATATTTGCTTGCATTAAATATTCTCACCAAAGAATATGGTAACCATTACTGTAAGCAGAACTGTGCACCATGAATGAGATACAGATCCAGTGTCTGCCTCTTTTACTCAGTAGCTTGTTAGGCAATAAAAGACCCTTCTGCATTTGTCTGCCTCCTTTGAGGATGAAAAGAGTACCTCAATAATTGCTTGCTTCTGTCTGCTAATTTCTTAAGCTGTCCAGTATAGTTAATAGCTGAACAGATATTTAATTAATAAAACAAAAGCAAAAGTGGCAGTGTTGTGAGCTCCCTTTCCACGTTTTTGTAACATTGCCTTTCTTAGAGGTTATTGCCTTTGAACTTGACCTTTTTTAGGTGTATGAGATTACATACAGGCGTAATGCCTTGGCATTTGGGATATTTAAAGCCCACATAAGGTGCCTGTCATGCTATGATTATTGCTTTGGGCAAAGTTTTTTCCTTTAGTGTGAGTTAGTACAGGTATGGAACAAGAAAGTGAAGTATCAAAGAACACTTCACAAATCCAAATTCATTTGAAGGAAACAGGAATGAATTCAACAGATTTGAACTGGTAGGATATGATCAGAAAATATAATCAAGTAATGTATTGCCAACTATTCTTTTGTATGATTTATAACTATTTTACCAGTTGTCAAAAAATGTAATTCCCCAGTCCTTTTCTTACTGTCTTAGAAAAGTTGGAGCGTAGGGGTATTTTTATTCTTTTCTTCAGTAATTTAGTAGCTTTATCCTTGAGAAGTGACCTTGTAATAATCAGAGGACATTTTGGGTACTTTTATGTACCAGTTTTCACTTTTTTGCAGTCTTTATTTATACATGATACTTGCCTTACCATAAAATATGTGAATATTTTCACCAAAAATTTATACTCACACAGTATGCATGTTTTATGTGTTGTTGAAGACTCACTTTTCTGGAGGTAGTTACGCGTTCCATAGAGAGATTCAAACCACACTTTTAAACAAAGATGTCTTTTTTTTTTTTTTAGGACATCTTACTTCATTAAAGTAGTTTAACCTCACCATAAAGAGGGTAGGCAGCCATCAGAGAGAGCAGGCCATTGCTATATGGGGCTGTTTTCTTCCCTTCTGAGCCATGAATCTCCTCCAGCACTTACCTATATAATGAAAATGCCTCCTGGACCTCTTGGTCCTATCATATGAGGAACTTCACTTAGCCTTCAAAGGCCTTCCCATTCTGTCTTTCTCCAGCCTCCCTACCTTTTAACTTAGGTTTTCTTATTTTGCATTTAACAGCACTGCTTTTTATTTATTTTATTTAACTAAGGAAAAAGGTTGGTTCCACCAAAGACAACAGCACACTCAGCTGCTGATGTCCACAAGTTTTTAAAACCATTTGACATTGAACTCTGAGCACACCCATGTGCGTGTGTGGCCATAGCGGTGGCTGGAGAGATCTCACTAGAAATCATCATCAAAGAGATCTTCAAAAGTCATTTAAAAATATATGCATGATCTGCCTTTTCATGGTTTTGAAAACATTAAGGTGGGTACCCACAATAGTTTGTCCCTGCTGCTCCTGGGCCAGGGGATGCCCCCGCTCCAGACTCAGCCATTGGCTTTGCTTCAACTAAGATACCATAGATTCAGAAGTTCATTTTGGTTTTGTTTTTGCCTGGAACTATTTGCTACCTTCTTTAAATCTTGTACTATTTCACTTGAGCTTTTCTAAAAGAACTTAAACTGTATGCAGTGCGATGCATTGTGCATTCACACATGTAGTCTTGAATAACATGTATTATTTCCTGAAAGTAGAGTCAGTATCATATAGTAATGTAACTCCTTTTGAACCCCGAGCTGTCAGTTTCCCAAGCTCATACCTGCCTTTTGCATTTTACCTTATCAAGATGCAGCTCAGAATAATATATTTGGGAACCTTGGTACTGACAGCATATTTTAAGCACTCAGGAAATTCTTGTTGAATAAAACAGTCAGTGTCTGAACTTCCTGGCATCCCTTTCTGTTGGTCACATGCCCTTTTCACTTTCTCTTTTTGCATTTTAACTTCATCCTAGATGTGTTATATGAAAGCCTCTAGACATTGGAAGCTGGTTTAATTTGATCATAATGGAATTGTTACCATACACCTGCCTAACAAAATCTGCCTTAGGCTAAAATTAAAACCTCAGTTCTCCGGTCGCACTAGCTGCATTTTGAGTGCTCAGTGTCCACATGAAGCAAGTAGCTTGGTATTGAATGCCACAGAGAACACTGCTGTCCTTCCGGACGTTTCTTCTGGACAGGGCTGGTCCATGCGCTTTTCATTGCCTTTTGGGCTCTGTGCAGTGTACTCTTAGGACAAAAAGAGCATAGCAGACAGCACTGAATGGGAGCGCACCCACAGGCACTTTCCAGTTGGCAACTTGTTTGATGACTCCAAGTGTACAGTTTTCTGTGTACATTGTGCATATGCCCGTTTCTGTTCAGCGCTTCAGGGAAGCGTGGCTTTGCCCATCTCTCCACCATTGCTGCTCTATAGAGGGAACACACATTTTATTTTATGAGCTTAGGAGAATTATTCAAGCTATTAAGGCAAAAAATGATGCCTAACCCAGTCTCCTGGTTTGGTTATTTGGTTTGGAAAAATTCTATAACTTACTTCTGCTGCTTAAATTCCCATTTGGATGGAAACTATCTTGATTCTTTTGCTATGACAATACTGATGCTTGAGGATCTCTTTTAGATTCTGAATGTTTTCATTATGTGATTTCATTTGATTTTCACTTTGTCTAAAGTGGGATCTGATGTCTTGGATCTAGAATGTCCCCTAAGGGTTCATGCGTTAAAGGCTTGGTCCTCATTGCATCAGTGAAATGATTGGACCATGAAGGCTTTGATCTCATCAATTGATTAATCTGTTAATGAGTTCTTAATCCAGTGGACTATTTGGAGGTGGTGCCTAGGTACAAGAGGCAGGTCGCTGGGTGTGTCCTCTGGAGGGTTATGTCTTGACCTCCTCTCTGTGCTACCTGTCCTCCCTGAGGTAAGACACAATCCTTTACCGTGATGCCTCACCACTTCCAGAAGCGTGAGAGCCAAGTGATCATGGATGGGAACTTCTGAAACCGTGAACCAAAGTGAATCTGTTCTCCTGTAAGTTGCTTCTTGAAGGTATCTTGTAGCGTGACAGATGCTGATACACACAGGTAGTAGCTGATGCTTGAGTTACAGATAATAAAACTGGTTTTAAGAAAGCATAATTAACCATATAAATCATTGTAAAAGTTTATTTGAGGTAGGACAGAAGCATCTTAACACATCCAACGTTTTGTTGAGAGTTCTAAGTTTTCCACATGCTTATTTTCTTGGTGGCGAGAGTACAATTGATTAATTTATGGATTTCAAGAAAATTTGAAGTTATTGTGACTCTACATTAATCATATAGTCTGTATTGTTAATCCTAATTATAGTAATATTTAATTTTTAATTTTTCATACATCTCTCACACTAATAGAAAGCAATGTGGATGAAAGAGGCTATGTCTGTGGTGTGTGTTCTCTTGAACTGCACCCTCAGTCATCATGACTCCAGAGGTAGATGGAAATATCCATAATTGATACCCAAGTTGAACAAGAGCTCTCTTGAGTTTCCTGTTTGTTTTCAATGTCATACCTAAGTGCTCGTCTGTGATTTGAATGTATGTTTTTATTGTTTCAGGTCTGGTTAAATTAAGCTCCTGTTTCTACATTATCAGTAATTTATACTCACTTATTGCAGGTCTCAAAAAGCTAGACAGTTCTTATCTGGAGGCTGTAGGTTAATACTCTCTTCAGGGATAGCCATAAGCAAAACCGGATGACAGAATAGCTCGATTAAGCATTCAGTTAGGGGCTATTTTTGCATTTTCCTCTAAGCATCTTAATTTTATATTTATCTTATGCTTATGTTTTCCCTTCATTTGTTCCCAAGCTTGAGATCATGAAATTTAAAGGACTTGGCTGGTTGTAGAATTTGTATGTAATACCTATAATACAGTTTCTTTGTCAGAGGCATAATTAACAATATGATTTGTACATCTATTGCCTTCTGGTATTCACAACACAGTTTGTAAACTTAATTAGTTCTTGGAATAGCAAATGTTTTGAAGATAATGAACACTTTGCCTCTGAATAATGTGTTGAATGGTTATATATTCATAGAAATTTACTCTTTGCTTTTCAAATTAGAATGCTGATAGGAATACTTCTTAAGGTAAACATCACCTGCAGTTGTGTATTCTGGGTCCTATTGTCTTCCTACGTATTTCACAGGGGAAATCAGAAATTTAGCTCAGATAATTTAGCTTCTAGGAATATTCATGAGGGTTCCATTGTATGGAGAACGCCTATGCTAATACTAGTACATAGATGTCTTTCCCCAGCTCTGATGGCACTCATTGTGATGCATGCTGTGGGAGGAGTAGGTCATAAACAAGAACGTCACCATTGTGTTTCCTCAGTCGCCCCTGCTCTCAACTCTTCAGCATGGAGAGACCCAGGATATCAGCCCAGAAGCAATGTCAGCTGCTGAAAGCAGTGCTGTGAAAGCACATTGTGTGTGCCCAGGGACACGTGTTGAGTCCTTGCTTAGAGCCTTACTTGCATTGATAAATTATACATCTTAAATTTTTAATCAGTTGGTTTTCCATGGAGCATCACATTAAAAGAATCAAAAAAGAAGAATATCAGTGTCACTAGATTGTGACTTTCAACTCTAATAAAAGTGGTGGCCGTATGACATAATTTCTGGGTCCCTCATATTTACTCAGGAAGAAAATAAAGCTCATTGAGGCCAGTGACTTGCAGAGGCTTTATCTCGCTCAAGCTTAGTCGTCCATTCCCATCTTGTGCCCTTTTTCCTACACTAGTTTCCTGATTATGGTCCTGGAATCCCTGGGCAGCCCTCCCTAAGGCCTAGCATGGTGTCTGGAACATAGCCGTTTAAGACATGTGGATTCCTGAGGACGTTCCACAGTAGGAATTTGCTAAAAAGTGTATTGTTCAGGGTCTAGTCTGGTAAGCAGATCACACCAGGGTTTTCATCAGAGAGGATTTAATAAAGAGGATCAGCTAGACAGGTGCCGGGTGACTAAAAATCAAGTGAGACATATTAAGGTACTACAGGAACTGCAGCAGTCTGTCACCCTTGAGGCTGGAGGGTCAAAAAGAAGCAATTTCAATGAAGTTTTCCATGGCGTTAGAGTTAGGCCCAGTTAGCGCTGTTACTTCAGGAGCTTGAAGAGGGACCTCACAGGCTGGAAATAAGGCTTCCGAGGAAGGGTCCTGGTCTGCTGAAGCAGTAGGAGAGGTATCATTCTGGGGCTATGAGGGAGAATCATTCTTACTGGTAGGAATTAGAACCTTGGTTCTGGAGTGTTGCCAGGGCCTAGAAACAGGAAAAGAAAAACAAGTTGCATCAGTCTTTTCCTACCCAGTGTTCCCCATGAACAAGACCTTTTGGAGGGAGCCACTGGCCCAGAATTCTAGAACATAGTGTAGACCCAAAGATATGGAGCAAAGCCCAATAGTTTAATAAATGATAGTGTAATTGGTTTGTGGAAATGAAAGAGAAGTGACTTTCTTCTTTTTGTTATTCATACCTTGACTGTTCTTAAAATGTTTATAGTCATTGGGCCTTCATAAGGAATTCTGTCATTTTTCTCTCTCATGCATTCAGCAGGTATATTTTGAATGCATGATGAATGCAAGGCACAGAGCCAGGTGCTGAGCTAACAAGGATGAGCAATGCAGATTCATGTGTCTAGGGTCTGGTCAGGCAGGCAGATGGTAACAATATATGGAAACCTCAGGGTTGAATGGAACCTTCAAATTCAACCTGCTGTCAGACAATTGAATCCTTCATGTAACATTCCTACACAACTGTGCTGGACAGCGCTCTGTTAATGTTAACTTCAAAAAAAATCTCTTTACAGTACCTGCTTCCAACTTTGGCGATTGCTGTTATGGAGTAATAGAATCTTGGTCTGTATGATTTGAATTGGAGCTCCTTCATTCATAATCTCTACCATTTGGTCCCAATTTTACCCCTGGTCATCTTACTGACCACATGTAAGGTCCCTCTTACGTGATACACACCATCTGTTTGTGTAGAATTTTTATTCTGTGCTAAATCATTTATTCTTTAGGACGAGGGTGGGGCCTACAGTCTTCCCAGACCAGGGCAACTATCACCTTTAGGGGTGAGTTAACTAACTGTTTAACCAAACGTAACAGGTTAATTTTTAGGTTGATAATTTTATATGGCCCCAAATGATTACATAAATATCCAGTGGCTCTTGGCAGAAAAAGGTTTCCTGCTTCTCCCTACTTTAGGATGAACGTGTTCAATTGTTTCAGCTGCCTCAGTAGGTAGTGCTGATGAGTATTTTTTTTATTGCCTCTTCTGCAAAGTCTTTGTGTACTTTTCTCCCAGCCATCTCTTCTCCAGTTCTATCCTCCTGCTTTCTCCTGTCCCCAAAAAATAATGCCCTAGGTGTCCTGGCCCTGTTGGTAGTCTTGGTGTGGTCATCTTAGCCTCTTGTTCATAGCACACACCATCAAATTATACCACCTCCTCTTCTTTTAGACAAGAGAAGACGGATGTCTGTCTAAGGTATTCACTGTATAGTCAAAGAAGAGCTCTGTCTTTGTCCCTGCCCTCGGTCTTATTTGCCCAAGAAGGCCTCATGGTGCAGCTCTTTAAAGTAACAAGCCACCCGTGTGTTCAACCTTAAAGTAGATCAGGCTTTTGTCAGTAGAGTTGGCAAGTGGGACCCACTAGACTGCCTGACTGCTAACTAAATGTTTTATGGAAGTTTAAGGGCACAATGAAAACAAGCATACACCGTTGACTAGCCTTGACATGTTTTTATTTTTAGGAGCTCCCTAGGTGATGTAAATGCATAACTTGGTGTAGAGTGTAAAGATCTATTCCTAACTTGACAGCATTCCTTAAAGAAAGCCCCCTGAGGGAATGTCCACAGTGAAGAGATAGCATCTGACTCCGAAGGCCAGTCGTGTGCAGAACATGCCTGGAGAAACGAACCGGTGAGCATACCTGCTCCTGGCCTAGCTGGGCTTGTAGAGACAATCCTCATTTTAAGTCACGACATAGATCTGCACTGATGTGCTTCATGACTTTGGTGGCTGCGACTACTATCAGGTATATGCAAATAGATCTTATCAATTTCTTAGTTTTCTATAATGATGAAATCTGAGTGACAGGTTGAATATTTCTGCTGCAGTTGTATTTTGCTTTTTCAATTGTTTGGTGCCTGTTTGAACATTTTCAGGTGGTTAGGAATGAACATTGAGAGAAATTAAGTACTTTTTAAAGCATTGCGTATCTAGTGTAATCATATTAAGTTGTGTTTTGGGGAGCTTACTTGAGCCATTTTCATTGTGGTGACATATCTCTAAGGGTTTTTTATTGATGTCTTTTGAACATCACCAGTCATGTCTTCTTTGAGATGTATCTGTGGGGCTGGGTCATGCTAGTTATCCTCAGAAATAATTTTTAAGTGGCTCTTCAATTAATGTCACTGTAAAAAATATGATTTAGTGTCTTAGCCTCGCCCTGCCCTTGTCCCCAATTTCTTCTCACTCTGCTGTGTGAACAGGTACTGATGGTGAAACTGACTTAAAAAATATGGCAATAAAATAATAAATTCTACTTCAGTTTTATTTTTAATAGTCCATCTCTGTCTTAACATACATCTAACCAATAGAAAATATTCATTTATAATCTTATTAGATACAAAAGTAATAGGGAGTAAAATGCTTGCATTATGTGGTTGTTACAGAATATCATTAGTGCACTCATATTTCTGTCTCCCAGTGTGATATCACCAGCAAGATAAGGGAGAGAGACATTGGATCTTCACACAAAGGAAATGGTTTTTATAATGAGTGCAGTCTGAACAGAACTAATCTTTTTCTTGGATCATTATTTCACCTAATCATAAAACCTTTTTTAATTCAAATCCTTGCAGGGTTCTAATTGGTGACCTCTGGAGCCTGATAGTTGTTTAAGGTGGCTGGTCTTTTGCAGTATACTTAATGATGTTTGCAATTAAAAGTGAAAAACGTGGCTTAACCCTTAGATGTAACTAAAAGGTACGTTTTCCCTTTTTTATTCTCTTCTATTTCATAGTTATTCTCATCTTTTTCTCCCAGTAGTTATTGGCTTAAGTCCTTTGTAACTTGAATTAATCAAATTCCTTCACTGTTGCCTTTATTCTGTGGAGCTGATGAGTATGTCTTGGGGAAAATCAACAGTTATGTGAAGAACAGTCTTCAGTTATTTGGAATAGCCAAGGCGTTGTTTGGTTGGGAAGACAAGAAATCCTTGCCCCTCTTTTCTGTTGTCTAGGTCCTTCCTCTCGTTTGCCCTTTTGGGAGATGTAAGTAGACACTGAGCCAGTCTTTCCAGCCTGTTTCAGTAACCATTCACTTCAGAATTTTCTTATTCTCAGGTGAAAATTGGTCAGTACAAGAGAGACGTGACAGGCTAGAATTTGCCAGTAGAACTGATAAAGCTTCAGGTGAACCTGAGCCCAATCATTTGCTATCACCACTGTACATAACAGCATGGTGGAAATTAGTTAGCACCGTTGTATATTTATTATGTTTTTAGCTTCCCCTGTTTCTTTTGTTACATTTCTCAGTAGAGAGCAGGCATTCAGTGGATGTCCTCGACAGGCTGTCCTTACTGAGGTCCTTCTACTCACTGGAGAGGAAGCTACATCTATTTTGCTTACTTTTGTAAGGTTTTGTTTTGTAGCCAAGATTGTAGAGTGGTATTTTGGTGAACAATTACAACTCTTGAGTCATATAATCCTGGAGTCAGATTTTAATTCTGTCTCTCAGTAAGTATAACAAAAGGGATTTGATAATCTCTATCCTCTCTGAGAAGTTATAAGGACTAAATATGTATAAATCCTCCGGTGTAATGTCTACAATATAAGAATTGTTGGCCTTTTTAGATTTTTTTCTTCCAGTTTTAGGGAAAAATTTCATTTCCAAATTCTTTGTTTGCTCAAAATTTGCAACAAACCTTCTGAATTTATGTTAAAATAGAATCTAGTACCAATATTCAGTAGTAATTTCGATTGGCTTTTGAGTATTTCCTCTTATATAGGGGATAAATTCATATGTCATTAAAGCATTGAATGGCCATGTCTCATCTTTCTGTTTCTCTTTTCTGCCATCATGGCTGTTGTTTGGTGAACAACTGCATGCATTTAACAAGACATTAAGGTGACAGTGCAAAGAGAAAAAAGAGGCGTGTTAGCAAGGATGTGGAGAAGTGGAAACCTTTACACACTCTTGGTAGAAATGCAAATTAGTGTAGCTGTTATAGAATATGATGATGGCAGTTCCTCAGAAAATTAGAATTATCATAAGACCCAGTATTCCCAATACTTGGTATTAATCTGAAAGAAATGAAATCAGTGTGTGAAAGAGACACCTGACAGCAGCCAAGAACTGAAATCAAATGCCTGACAGTTGCATCTATAAAGAAAATGTGTATATTCCCAGTGGAATGTTTTTTAGGTTTTTCAGGATCCCGAATCTTTAGGATATTGTGCTAAATGAATCAAAGGGCAAAAAATTATGTCTGTGGAAATGGCTAAGAAAATACTTGATTAGGTAAAGTGCAAAGTGCCTACTTGGATTTAGCTCCCTGTGTCTTCTTGGCTCAGCTTAAATGTCCAAAAGGACATTTTACAGGCCTATGACCCTGAATTGTGAATTGGGTTTAAGGCTTTTTTTTTTTTTTTCAATGTGAGAACACAGGGCTCTCTTCTAAACCTATCAGCTAATGGCTGATGAGTTAAATTTTTTTTGACAAGAATCTTTTTGTCTCTCTCTTTTTTATATGTATGGTCTACCGATTCAATAATATGTTGATAACATAAATCAGGAATTTGTGCCTGTATATATCCGGTTTGACCACTTTTTTCCTCCTCCTTGACCTTTCCCTCTTCTTTCTCCCCTTCTCATTCAGTCTCCTGTTCCTAGTATTCCATCATTCCTCTTCTTTCCCTGTCTCTTTAGTATGGCAGTCTTATATGAGAGACCCCAGTCAATATCCAATCTCAGATGTTTGATCCATTTCACTGGTCATTACTGGTTCAAGATAGCTTCATTTTCCTTGAAATCTTGCGTATCTGTCTTTCTTTATGGCTGCCTAGTATTCCACTGTGTGCAAATACAGTTTATTTATCCTTTCCTCTGTTGATGGACATGTCTGTCAACTTCAGGATTTAGTTATGAATGATGCTACTATAAACATGGGCATGCATGTGTCTTTATTATAGAATGACTGTAATTCTTTCAGGAAAATACCCAGTAGAACTACAGCTGAGTCAAATGAGATTTCTGTTCTCAACTTTTAAAGAAATCTCTATGCTGCTT
Organism: Ctenodactylus gundi; assembly: GCA_004027205.1. NCBI lineage: Eukaryota > Metazoa > Chordata > Mammalia > Rodentia > Ctenodactylidae > Ctenodactylus > Ctenodactylus gundi. The sequence goes on from PVKB01000267.1 coordinate 364,184, forward strand.
TCTACAGTGGTTGAACCAAATTTCAGTCCCACCAGCAGTATGGAATCATTTCCTTTTCTTCCCAGCCTCACCAGCAGTTGTTTTTGAGTTCTTAATGTAAGCTGTTCTCATTGGAGTGAAATGGAATCTCAATGTTGTTTTGCTTTGCATTTCTCTGATGACTAAGCATGTTGGACACTTTTTCATATGCTTGTTGGCCTTCTGTACTTCCTCTTCTGAGAAGTTTCTTTTCATTTCAGTTGCCCGTTTCTTAACGGAGTCATTTATTTTGGGAGGGTTTATTTTTGAGCTCTTTATATATTCTAGATATGAATCCTTTGGGACATTTTTGACAAAACTTTTCTCCCCTTCAGTTGACTGTCTCTTGATTGTTTCCTTTGCTGTGCGAAAGCTTTTTAGTTTGATGTTGTACCATTTGTTGATACTTGTTATTTCTCCTCCTGATGTAGTTTTGTTCATGAAATCCTTTCAGATCTTTTTGCATTTTATGTATTTGGCTTTCCAGAAGATTCAGTGTTCCTATGTTGATAATTCAGTTTTTTGATCCATTTTGATTTTAGTATATGGAGACAGATAAGGGCCAAGTTTCATTCCCTACATGTAGACACCCCATTTTCCCACCTTTATTTGTTGAAGATGCTGTCTTTTCTCCAGTGAATGGTTTTGGGCCTTTTGTAAAAAAAAAAAAAAAAAAAAAAAAATCAGATGACTACAGGTACTTGGGTTTATCTCTGTATCCTCAATTTTGTTCTATTGAACTTCTTGTCTGTTCTTATGCCTCTGTCATGTTGATTTAATCACTGTTGCTTTGTAGTGTATTTTGAAGTTTGTAATTGTGATTCCTCTAGTTTTGTCCTTGTGACTTGGGATAGCTTTGGAAATTCTGGGTGTCTTCTCGTTCCAAATAAATTTAAGGGTTGTATTTTTCTACTGGGATGTTCTTGGATCGCTGCCCTTTATTTCCGTGGCCGTACCCTGTGCTTCTGCCTTGAGTAGGTCTCTTGGTGCACAGCTGGCAGCTGTTCTCAGCTCTTTCCAGGTGGTCTGGGTGGCTTTTTGGCGAGAGTGTTCTTCAGCTTTTGGTGTGTCTGTGGGTTGTCTAAGGTTCTTCTGGCCTCTTTTCACTAACCAGAGTTCTCCTCCCTCTCCGAGATAAATTAAGCAGGTTGTTTTTAGCTATATCTCAACTTTTTGATAAGCGTGTAAGAAGCCATTGATTATGACTCCTACTCAGAGGCCATTTTTGGGCCTCCTTCTCCGTTTTGTTTATTATTAACAAAATAAACTAATACAAGTTAGGTATTCTGTTAAATAATAATATTTTATATTTGAATTGTGTTATAGTTTCCAAAATACTTTTATAAACTTCTGTTTTGATTACTTGTAATAATTTGACAAATTTCTCTCAAAATATAATAATAGTCCAAATTGTTTTTTTTTCTTATTCAAAATCTATTTTATATAGTAATACTAAGAATAGGGCAGGCAAACAGTGTTTGGATCCCTATTGTGTGCAACCTTAGCCAAGGACTGTGTGTCCTTAAATTGCCATTTCTTTTCTGTACAATGTACATTATTTATATATTGTGGCATTGTTACAGAGATTAACTACCTTGGAAACAGTAATGGGTCAATTAATGTATTTTTTCCTCCTTTCTTATCTTACCACCCTGAAGAATTTGTCTGTTGTTTCCCTGTGTGTGTGTTTTAACATCATATGTACATTTAAGGATATTTTGCATAAAGGTATTAATTATTTGCAAATAAAATGTTTTAATTTTAGGAATTGTTAATATTTAAATCACTGATTTAGATCACTGATTTTTCTCTCTTGATGGTATATTTCTATTAACTTATTGCATGGTAGTTCTTTCTTAATTAGATAATGATATAAAATCTGTATTCTGCTCTGCCTTTTTTCTTTTTTCTTTTTTTCTTCGTTTGTAGAATGCAGCTTGCAAGACCATGCCCTATGTGACCCCATCCACCTGGGGCCGGTTTGAGGCATTCAACTCTAGTTTGAATGCGGTCCATTCAACTAGTTTTGAATTGCTTAAGTAAAATAATTTCATGGTGAAAATATATCATTTTAGTGGTGAATAAATTTTATTTTAGGAAAACAGCCACAGTAACATTTTAGTAATCTATTAAATGAAATTTATAGTGGCAATGGATGCTATTTATGTATCTTTCAAGATCACTCTTCCTCTTCCAGTTGGACTATAGTGTTCTTTTGAAATGGATTTCTGAATGTGGAACTTGTAAGTATTTTTGTTCTATTCTGCCCTCCTCAGTTTGTTATAGATTTGGGCTAAGATCTACCTTTTAGTTAAAGTTTACAGATGAATTACTGTGTTTGCAGAGTGGAGCGGGGACATACTCCTTTAGCCATTATAGAGGCCTCCCTAGGTCAGTGCCAGGTACTGGCACATAACAAAAGCTCACTGGGAGAGGTCTCTGTTTTCCAATCCCTGCATGCCTTCTGGGGGCAGATATCATGAGCTCCACAATGGGAGGAAGGGGAAGTTGATGCTTTTAGAGTTGGAATAAGAGTTGTGTTTTCTGAGTTGCTGAAGAGAGAAACAGTTAAATTTGGACAGATGTCCCCCTTCAGTAACTAACTAGTATTTATGGACAGTCTGTGTTGCTTAGAAAATGCTTGTGGAGATTTTACCTGAACTAGGTTATTGTGGTTATTGTGGTTATAAGAACTTCACAAGTAGTAATTGCTTGGTTGTCATAATGACCCTTTGGTGATGCTAGCAAACACCAGGATAGGGATTTAAAGTAGGACAGTTGGCTTCTGGTGAGTTGATTTCCAAGGCTTGTTCTCTCTTTGAGGTAGTGTATTTTATTCTTCTGGATGAGTTTTTGCTGTTAATGCTGGGTTAGGAATTCAGCAGTGGGCAGTGGTCTGAAGGAGTCTGGGGTGACATAAAATGGATCATTGCTCCTACTACTTCAAGTTATGGGCCAGATTCCTAATTTCTATCTCATCCTAAAACTATGAAAATTGACCTGTTGTGTTGTGTAAGATGCAGGTAGTGCTTAGAGTACTTTATGAGTTAACCGTCTCAGGAGTAACCACCTACATACATGGCTTGCAAGCATATAATCCTCACTACCACCATTTTTTTTTTTTTTGTCAGCTACCATATTCAAACACTGCTTCTCTTTGACTCTTCTGTTTACTGGACTCTTAATTTACCTTGACAGTAAAGGAATCTTTCCTTTTGCCTTTGAATTTGGGTTTTCAGCTGTCCTCAGTGTCACACAAAATTCCTGCAGATGCTCCTTCACCTCCACTTTGAGATGACCCTGAAGGTCACTCACGTGAAGATTCTGCGATTACAAGCCTTTGCTGTGACACAGAAGCCAGGTTCTCACAGAAGAGCTTCATGCTAGGGCAAGAAACCAATACTCGCAGCAGCAGCTGTATTCAGTAAATCCAGTGCTTATACTTAGGATATTCACATTTCAGAACTTTTCACTCTCACTTCAGGAAGAGAGAAAAGAAAAATGTATTAGAAGATCTACTCTTCATTCACAGTAGCTAAGAGGAAGAAGTAATGTAAATGTTCATAGTCTGGTAAATGCAAGGCAGAGTGTCATATGCACATGTAGATGTGATCTAGTCTTTGAATGAAAGAAATGCATGATCAAAGGACATTCAGTACATGGTAATAAGTGAACTAAGACAGTACAGAAAGTCAGTGACTGTATGAGTCCACCATACGAGTACAGAAGTTCATGCAAATTCATACACATGGAAGTTAGAATGGCATTACCCGGGTCAGGAAGGAAAGAAAACAGAGAATGGTTATCTAATATGTGTGGGTTCTAGTTTTACAGGATGAAAAAGTTGATTTGCTCTTCAATAGTGTGGATATTCCTGGCATTACTTAACTGTATGTTTAAAAATGGTTATGGTGGTAAATTCTATTTTGCAGTATTTTACAGTTAAAAAGAAGACAAGTTATCGGCATTTAAGTCAATCTGGGTTTGAGTCCCAATTTTTCTACCTTCTAGGTAACCTTAGACTGGATTCTCAAAAGCAGGTGAATCCTCAGGACTTGGCCCCGTAAGATGGAAGTGGTAGGTCTTACATTTCTTTGGATAAAGAGAGATCTCCGGACTGGGTTAGTCATTTGCTATAATGTTATAATGATAATTACTTAATTAATGCTGGCAAAATAAGTGATTTATAAATTATTATTATTATCATTTTAGTGTTTTGCTGTTATAATTTTGTATGTAGTGATTTCTAGTGGAGCCTTTTGTCAGTAAAGAAGATCCAGAAAGTAGTTCATAGAGGTGCAGGCTGTGGATCACAGTGTCATGCCTCATTCCCTTTCCAGCCTTCTCTGCCCTCTGTGTCCAGGAGTCTGACAGGATGGCATGTGGTGTGAACTCCAGGTCACTCTTATCCTCTGGATTCCAGTTGAATTTATGAGCACATGTGGGAGCTGGTCACTGACAGAAGATTGGCAGAAGGAAGTGAGATCTGCGTGTTTACATTCGTTGGCTTTCTCCCTGCTGGCTCACGCTAGGTTGGCTGCTAGCCTCTGGAAGTACATGCCCTGTCAGGTGGCTCCACACATTCTCTTTTCCTTTCTCATTTCACAGCCTTGTGTGTATCGTGTCTGGAGGTAGCCATGCTCCTCTTCCTCTTGACTTCCATATAATATCTTGATTTTTACACATTTTTAAAGATACTCAGGAAAGAAGATTTCCAGAACTGCTTTACAGCATGGCAGGAACCATGGGATAAGTGCGTTCAAAGCAAGGGGTTATATTTTGCGGGTTATTAATGACAGTGTGTCTTTTATTGTAATGAATTTTTGAGACTTATTGGATTATTAGCCAAACAAAAGGATTCTAGTGACCCGTTGATCAAATTCTTTGGAAAGTGCCCCCTACTTGAAGTCTTGAGTTTGGGTCTATATTCTGTTGCTTACGTATTATATGACTTTTAGAATTATGTGTTCTAAATCTCCGGGTGTGGAAGTTGTGACTCATCCTTGGTGTTCTTGGGGTATTATGAAGACTGAGTGAGAAAGCAAATACGATTATCTCCTGCACCATGGAGCTACATGCATGTCTGTTGCTTGTTGGCCTTTCTCTCACTGTTCCTGTGGACGTTACCACATCTTGGACACTTGGGAAGCACTAGAGGATGGAGCAGAACCAACAGTCTGCTGGAAAGATAAATATTACCTAGGAAGAAACATCTGTGGCTCGGAGGAGGACGCTGCCTTGAATCTGATGGCAGCCTTTCTAGGAAGTGGGCTCAGGAGTCCCACCAAGGATATTGCTAGAGACCAGGCTCCAGAAGGGTTCCAGCCCTCAGATCCAGGTCAGAAGCCGCAGGTAGGGTGACTGTGGTGTTGTAGAAGATGGGTGGTGTTAAGGGACAGAGAGTGAAGGGTGGGAAGTGAAAGAGTGTGCCTGGGTGCTGACTGGAAGGGGACATACAGTAATGGGCCCTGGACTTTTTCTGAACAGGAAGATTTTACCTCACTGACAGCTTCCTTCTCAGTCTTCTTCCCACTCTCACCTCCCGTTCTTGCTCACGTGGGTAGTTTACGCTCCCAAAGGGTAGTTTTCTGTGCTGTGGCCGGCTGTCTCCTGCGTTCCACGGCCCACTCACCTCCCCAGCTTGTGGCTCTCATCTTGTCTCTCGGCTCACCGCTTTCCTTCAAGCCCCGTTTTTGCTGAACTGTCAGATTCTCATCTCGGCGTTTGAAGCCTGGTCTGCCTTTGTCTGCCTCTCTCCCCATTTCACCTCCATGTTGGCCAGACTCATGTCCCCTCCTGTCATGTGGCCCTGCCCTCTCTGCAGGGGTCAGGACAGGGGTCCAGACAGCAACAGAGTTCATGTCTACACTTGTCACTTCTGACTCTTTGAATGCAGGACTTTGTCATCGTTGCTTGTCTGATTTTCTCCATTTTTGCTGTTAAAAGGGAAAGGGGAAAGGAAGTTATGATAAGCTTAGAAATAACCCCAGATGCTACCGGTGCGGATGGAGGAATTGAAGTAGTGATACCCGGCTTCTCTGTGTCACCCGAATCCCTTTTTTCTTTGCCTGGAAACCTTTGTTCTTTATCTTCTAAGAATCCAACACATCTTCACCAGCTTTGTAAGTAACTTTCCAAATTCCAGAGGTTTAATTCCTGTTTCTGCAGCACTTTGTGCATGATATTAGATTCGACTGCTTATGTGCCTCAGTATGTAGATTCTATTCTGTCACTTCTTACATTCTCATGTCTACAAGGTGCCAGAATTCAGCCACTGGTCTCTGGATAGATGCTGGTATTCCCTGCACCCAAGATGAACCTCATTACACGTAAATGGTGGGTTCTCAAAATACAGTGCTTTACATACACTTACATTTTTCAAATGTCTCTTCTTCACCTGAGATGTGCATTCCATTTCACTATTGTTTGTGAAAGAAAAATGAAGATCTTATAGGAATTAACTAATCAGGATAAAGATTTTACATATCTGTGACCAACATGTAAATATTAGTGTGACCAATCCTGTGTAAATTTTAATTTTATGCAATTTCAGTATCTTCAAAAGTCTATAAAACTTTTTTTTTTTTTTTTGAGACAGGGTCTCACTGTGTAGCCCCGGCTAGTCCTGAGCTCACTATGGAGTCCAGGCTGGCCTTGGACTCATAGCAATCCTTTTGTCTCAGCTTCTGGAGTGTGGGAATACAGGTATACGTCATCGCACTCAGTTTATTTGGTACTGGGGAATCAAACTCAGATACTCAGTGCTTGTCTTAGCACTTGCTAGGCAAGTGCTTTAACTGCCAAGCCATTCCTCCTGCCCCTATAAAACTTTTAAAAGTATAATTTTGTTTAATCTTTAAATGGACAAATATTTACATAATTAAAAATATACAGTGTGTAATTGCATACAGCAAAAAAGGCTCTCTTATTTACTTTCCCTCTGTGCTAGTTAGAAAAAGAAGGAAGATCTGCAGTTAATAATGTCTTCAGTGTAGGTCAGGAAATATTTTCCATATATATGCAAGTGAATATGACGGTATACTCTCTGACATTTTTATACTTTGTGTACACTAATTAAACCGTATATTTGGTAGAGATGTTTGCATGTCAAAGCATGAGTCCTCTATGTTTTGTGACGTGGTTTTGTGTGCTTTCCTTGTGTTTGCTGTTCAGCCAGTCTTCTAGTAGATATAGAGATGCTTCCTACTGTTAGGTATAATAAGCGGTACGCTGGTAGGCAACTATAAGTTATATCTTATATCTGTCCGTGTCTATCCAGAGTGTGAATTTTTGGAAATGAATTTTGGTGGAGTGAAAAAAGTCTATTTAGGTATGTTTGATTTTGTGAGAGAAATTAAGCAGTTTTAATAAGATATTTTATTGGAAATTTAATTTATCGAGATACCATAGGTGATTTTGCCATGCTTTCGAGGATTGGTATGTTTTCATATTTTTATATGCTTTGTAGGGTGAATAGGGAAGAAGCCATTGTTCAGGAAGCAATAATAGACCAGAGAGAAAACAAAGGAACAATCAAAAACCAAAACAGACATCACCACAGTAGTGAAACTCTATTTCTAAATGACAGAAATTTGGTATCTGTTTTGAAAGTAGTGTTTTAATCCTGTATGTTATCTAAAACCTTTATCCACTTTTACTTATTATTTCTGAATCGGGAGAAGGTATTTATATGAAGTTGTACAAAAACCAAATGTCATCTGGGGATGAAAGTCATATCCCCTATGCATTTGACCAGAGAGTCTGACTGGCTTCCTTTTATGGGTTAGCCTTCCTTTGCAGTAGTTAGCTGAAGGAGCATCTATGTCTTGGTGGGTGTTGGTACTTCGCTCCCCTGGGAGGGCCAGAAGGGTGGCAGTATGGGTTTTAGAATATGTCACTTTCAGTTGAGAATGAGATAAAACATTAAATAGCTCTTTGAGGATTTATAAATCATCTGGTGCTATTCCCCATTGTTTTGCTTTTGAGGGGAGGGTTGTGTGAAAATATCCAACTCCTCATAATCTTGAAGAGCAACCTCATAGTGGTTGATTGAATAATATCTCTTAAAGCCTTGATCAAGTTTGACTTTAATTGAAAAGCACCGGGGCCTAGAACCATGATTGAACCGGGTCTGTCTGATTCCAGTGGTGGATCTGGAGCTCTCTGCATTACCCTGTATCCAGCCCAGTGTAAACCTATGTGCTTTCAGTGTAGCCTTGGTCTTGAACAGATCTCTCAAAACAAATCTTGAACAGTGTATGTATTCTATTCAAATAATTTAAAAATTGCTTAGCAATAGTATATTTTCATCTCAAATTTACTTATGAAGTGGACTGTCTATACCTAGATAGTAGGGTAGACATTTTTACAGATATTCTTTTATCTCTTATTAAAATCGAAATATATATTTAGCATGAGACATAATATAAATTTTTTCTCATCTATCTGTCTGTGTATTTATTTTTGAGACAAGTTTTCACTCTTTAGTCCAGGTTGGTCCTGAATTCACTGCGTAGCTCAGGCTAGCCTTAAAACTAACTACAATCCTCCTGTCTGAGCTTCATGAGTGTTGGGATTACAGGCGAGGTGGCACTACCACACCATGCTGTTACGTGGTGCTAGAAGAATGACCCTGGGGCCTTGTACTCCCCAGACATATGTTCTAATCACTGAGCTATTTTCCCAGCCCTCTTGTTTTAAAATATTTTGTGTATATGTGTCCTGTATTACTTCAAAAATTTAAATGTCACTGATTAAGAAATATTTGCAGTTCTGGTTTTATGGCATTGGATCTTAAATCATGCAGCCCATGCCAGTTCTCAAAAGTTTAAAAATTTTTAAAGGAAACAAACAGATCTATTTTGATACACATACATAAAAATTTCATTGAACAAGCTTTAATGTACTTAATTTTGTTGGATCTTTTGGCTATGCCAAAGATACTTCCAATTATAGCAAAAATTGGTAATAAAAGACTGGATTTATTTTCCTCTTTAATTAAAGCAAAGTTATGAATTATTATACCCCATGAAGCTGTGGATGTGTGACTTATTACTTTTTTCTAAGAAAAGCAAAACTAATTTGCTCTTTTATACCATTAGTTCTACAATTTCAAATAAGGTATGTGTGCTTTATAAATAGAAAATTTCTGAAAAAAAATATATAATTTCTCAGTAGTGTGGGTCATAGGAAATTAGCCTTTTATTTTTAAATTACTTTATGATGTGGTACTGTTTTTAAATTTTTGCCAAGGGCATATATTGTTTTTGTTGAGCAAAGCCAATAAAAACAAGAGTTACTTTTCTGTTTCAGTGTGTATTCTTGAAGGGATCTTGCTTAGAATCTGTTTTTCAGAATCAAGGCACATGATAGTAGAAGAAAACAGACACAGTGAGTCACGGTTGTATTTGCCCACTGTTCTGTCTTCCTAGAAGTGTGGGGTGGAAGGTGTTTCTTCCTCCCTTCTCCTGGCAAGTCTGCCTTATTTTCAGACCCTGCTCTTGTCCCCTCCTCTCCTCCTGTCACTTTAATTGCTCTTCTGTCCCTTTTGCTGACACCATCGTGCTCTTTAGTAACAGCCAGCGGTCCTGAAGTTTGGTTTCGGAGTTAGAATCAAACTTCCTCCCCTCCAATTAAACAAAAACAACAAAAATAACACACAGTTTAAGGTTTCAGTTCTACAAGTGTTTTCCCTGCAGCCACATGTGTGCTACTGTCCTTCCTAGCCGACTGCACCATCCACAGTCCCGCCATCTACCCCTCAGGTTGGATAATTGGCTGTGGTGACTCGCGGGACTCAGGAAGACCCTGTGATTTCTGCTGCTAAGTACTAAGTTTGGTGGGGGAGAGCCTGGTGGTCATCATCAACATCCACTGATCATATGTGATCTTGGTGTTTTAGAGTGAAATCCTTAGATACTGGAGTGTTAAACACAAAGAACCTGAATCCTAGCAGGTGTATTGTATAGAATTACAGTTGTTTGTAGATCGAAGAAATGCTTATGTTCTTTAAATTGTAACAATTCCTTTATATTTTTAATAGACAGGAATGTGGTTAAGAAGTGGGAGACAGGGCTGGAGGAATGGCTCAGTGGTTAAAGTGCTTGCCTAGCAAGCACTCAGTACCTGAGTTCGATTCCCCAGCACCACATAAGCAGGGCGTGGTGGCGCACGCCTGTAATCCCAGCACTTGGGAGGCTGCGACAGGAGGATTGCTGAGTCCAAGGCCAGCCTGGGCATTAGGAGTCCCACTAGCTTTGTCGGTTGTGACCGAACCCCCACATCTGAAGCCTCCTCCAGCTTTGCACATGCCTTCCTTTTGCCCCAGGATGCCATGGAAATCTTTCTTTTGATACAATATCAAAAAGTAGCAGGAGAAACTGAAGTGGTACGTTGTCTTCAGAAATCGACTTGCCTGGGGTATAGATCTTGCTTTGCCAGTCATCCGAGAACCTCTTCTTTGTCTGTTCTGAGGGTTGAGTTGAATCCACAGTGTGAGTTGCCTGGTCCACGGGAGGCACATCTGCAGTGCAATCTGCCCACCTGTCCCTTTGCACACTTAATGCCACCTTCGTCTCCTCCTCCATGGTGCGCTATACCCTTCTTTGAACTGTCTTACACTTGTCCTTCGGAGGTCACTGCCCGCGTCCTCTCATCTGGCACCGAAGGGCCCCGTTCTTGTGTGCCTCTTAGCCACCAAATGCTCCAGCCGTAAAGTGGATGAGGAAGCTAGGCTCTGTGCTAGGAGCAGATGTTCACTGACCAGGAAGTTTATGTTCTAGTCCAAGAGACTACCTTTTTTTTCTGTTTAGGAGTAGTAGTCGTGGACGTTTCTCTAAAATGCTTTGTGACAGTCAATGTAGAAATGATCGATTCTTCCATTCCTGCTGCTCCCTTGAGGAAAGAGACAATTGCACAGGGAAAGTGGGATTTAATGAGGTTGGGCTTTGAAAGATGAAGATGAAATCATCTTTACAATATCGCAGCTGGAGCAGAGAGTGTGCAGCTGTAATATGCCGGGTTCAAGGAGGTGAGGCTCGGCTGAGAGGTGGCCAATGGACGGTCCTTGGGGCTTCTGATGCCAACGAGGAGTCAGGTGTTGAGTCAGGTGCAAGCTTCCGAAAGCCGGGTGAGATGGGCAGACAGGAGGAATGCCTCTGCTCTGTGATGCTGTACTGAGGACATTTGCTATCTTCCCAGTCTTTGACCCACGTTTCTCCAAGATTCTTGAAGGCCTAAGGAACTTTCTGCTCATGTTTGTTTTTTGTTATTTAGGCCAGTAACCCCCTCCACTTAAATGCGCAGTTGAGATTTGACTTTGTAGAGACATAATAGGTGCTTTTGTTTCCTATCTATACATTTGTTGATAAAATAGGAAATGTGGGGGCAGCCACATTTCTGGGTCCGCCATCTGACTAGCAAAAGCTTTACTCTTTTCCCTTCCGTAAGTTTCCCAATAAAAGAATAAAAAAATAGGGAATGGGTCATTACTTGAAAAAATATCAGTTAGCACTGGAGATTCCTATTTTCATGCCACAGCAGAGCTGACTGTAACGCTTCTAGCCTCTGCAGTTGCGTGTCTTACATTTCATGGTTGTGTTTTTACCTCCACAGAAATAGAAAAGTTTCAAAAAGGAGAAGGCAAGGATGAAGAGAAGTACATCGATGTGGTGATTAATAAAAACATGAAGCTGGGGCAGAAAGTGCTGATTCCTGTAAAGCAGTTTCCTAAGGTAAGACGTGAGTTAGCCTGAATCCCAGGGGAGCAGGTGTCTCACCTCTGTTCTGTGCTGTGTTTTCTAGAGGTCTTTTCTCCTAGCACCCTGAGGACCTCCCAATTTTAAAAAATTAATTAAGAGCTTACCTAATGAATTCAATGATTCTGTCTTTTCCATTTGACGATAATGTGAGTTATGGGCCCTAAAAACACACACACTAATCATGCCATTGGTACGGGCAACCTGGCTATCATGCCATCCGTAGGGCAACCTGGCTATCATGCCATCCGTACGGGCAACCTGGCCATCATGCCATCCGTACGGGCAACCTGGCTACCGTGCCATCCGTACGGGCAACCTGGCTATCGTACCATCTGTATGGGCAACCCGGCTATCACTTCAGTTTCCTCATCCCTAATTTGGAGCTGGGTGGGTGCGAACCAGATGTGTGTATTCGTACTAAATGGAGTAATGCTTGGACACCTGTGCTGACGTTTACAATCTATTTCAATCTGGTCCTGGTTTTTTTCATTTGAGTGTCCACATGTCCACACTTACACATGCCTCGTACATGCTCTGTGTGTGTGTACACACATATGTGTATGTATGTTAGAAATTTATTTCTTTTTGTAAAGAGTTTGTTTCTTGAGTATACCACAGTTTATTTGTATTTTTGCCTATATAATATGGTTTTCATTTTGGGGTTATTAATTGCTGTGAATATTTCTGTACAAGTCTCATTTTGGAAGTGTCTAGTTTCATTTCTCTTGGGTAAAATACTTTCTATTGAAATTGCTGTGCACTTCATTTTATAGGAAATTTTTATACTTTTTTTTCCCCAAAGTGGTTATACATTGAACGTGTGCAGAGATAAAGCATGCTGAGCTGCGATTGCCCGCGTCTCCATCAGTGTCTGGTGTGGCTAGGTATTCTTTCATTTATCTTAATCATTTTGATAATATGTTGGTATCTTCTTGTGATATTGATTTATATTTCCCTGATAACACTGTGTAAAAATTTTTATACACTTATTAGCCATCTCATGAAGGGAGCAAAGGAGGAAGGGATAGAGGGAACAAAAGAGGGAGGGGAGGAAGGAGAAGAGGGGAAGGAAAGAGAGAGACGGAGAGAAAGAGAGAGAATGCATCAGAGCTAGAGAGCCACAGGGGAAGGGGCCAAGGACAAGTGCAGTCCCCAGGGTCACACCCTCCTGACTCACTTTGTTTCATCCTACTTCTAAGCTCTTATCCCTTCCCACCAATGCCGTCATATCATGAGTCCATCAATGAACTGATCCACCGACTGCTACATGAGGCCCCTGATAATCTAGTCAGTCACCTCTTCAGGCCAGCCCGAAGTTGTGCTGTACTCCTCAAGGCTTCGGTACCCGAGCATTTGGAGGATATTTCAGCTTCAAACCGTAACAATATATTACTTGCTCGGATACTAAGAGAGTGGATGTTCTCTAAGTTTTGAATTCTAAACAGGTCATGTTCATGGTCAAGGCCCTGCCATTGAAAGAGTGTAGAAAATGATTCACTAAGAGAAGAAGGAAAACAGGTAATAGAAATCTTCCTCTTCAGTGAAGTTAAACAAACTGCAGCTGTCTCTAGCCTCAGAAGCTAGAAGTGCACAGTGAGCTTGGACCCCACGGAAGGGAGCGGTGTTCCACTCCTCCACTCCCAGCAGCTCTGGGGCTCAGGCCTCCACATCCCCGGTCAGGTCCACTCATTGGCACCAGAGTGACACTTTCCCTGGAACCGACAACAGTGCTACTTTAACTTTCACGTAAAGCTGGCTTGGAACTGGCATGTCCATTTTCCTGGACAGAAGAAGTTTTGAAGAATTCGACAACAGTGCATTCTAAGGTTTCCTTCCTCAGACATTTCTACAAACATTTTAAAATAGTCTCTATTCTGTTAGGCGCATGAGAATTATCATTTCCTTCTCCTACCCCAACAAAACTGGCTGTGAGAAGCCATACCTGAGACCGTACTTCCTACACTTTATTCATATATTAATTTCATGTACTGACATGTACATAACAAAGTGCAATTGATTTCTGGTTTGTTATTATCCTCTAAACTATGAACTACTTAAAAAGGGGCTCCTATCTGTGTATCCTTCTATCGGATATTTTACATGGAGCATATAGAATATATTGAGCACAAGAATCAATTTGCAAAGAGTTCCAAGAGCCACACTTTTTTGGTAATGAATCAATGAAATGTTTATAACTTATTTTCTATTTACCAATAAAAGGATACACTCAGTTTTGTGCATAAGGTCAGGTACTGTTAATAGTAAATAAGACAGGATGAAATTGAAAGGTGCCCACGACAGAGAAATATTATGGGTAGGCCAGAGGCATTTGAGAAATTACAGGCCAGTGTAGTTGTCAAAGCAGACTAAGGTCCCTCAGATATGCAGGTTTTGATAAAAGAAATAAGTAAGTTAGTAAAGGAAGCAGGTCGAGTTAGCCGGTGGAGCTTCAAGTTAGCATGGAAAATGACACTTCAGTTGTCTTAGAGGAGTTGGCTGAATCTCCAGGTGGCCTATTTCAGGGAAGAAATGCCCCTTGCAAGGCCACTTTGGGGTGACAGAAGAAATTAGGTTGCAGTGTGGAGCTACATCACTTATATCTGTTCAGTGACATTCTGTACATGTTCATCCAGCAGTCCCCTCAGCCTTCTAACATGTTCAGCAGATGCCTGACATTACGGATCAGGCTGTGCTTAATAAACATGTATTTCTGTGTATACATCCATATGTTCATATGATGAAGTTTCACTTACCAGTCAGGTGCAGAGATCAACAATAACTAAGAATTTAAAACATTTCTAACAATATCTTGTAATAATATTTATACCTTTAGATTATTTTTGGAGTTTTCTATTCATTCCATTTAGACCAAGATTGACTATGGGTGACTGAACCTTGAAAACTAGAAACCAAAGGCATTGGGGGGCTGTGCAGGGGGGAGGGACAGACAAAGGAAGTTATGAAAAAAAGGTTCCAGTTTTGAGAATTAAAAAAATAAAATCCTGGCTCAAATCTCAATAACCAGTGCTTTCTAGATGATTGTTTGATGCAGTATTTTCTATGGTACATGTTTCTGAACTTTAGTGTTTTAACAGTAACAGTAACAGTGTAGCTTTTGTAATTAAGAATAAAGAGATTATTCCCATTTTGGGGGAAAAACCTATTTAAGATATATATATATTAGCAGGTATTTTTGTACTGTGGTTATGATTCTCAAAATTTAGTATTTAATACTTAGTTAAATTCTGTGAGTTTAATGTAGGCATAGCGCATCTTTTAATTGGATCATTTTCATTTTTATCTTGTTAAACATTCTTAATATGTATCTTGTTTGCTGAAACTTTGTCTTCACCAACATGGTTTATGCTAAATGTTTTCCTGTGGTGTGCATATTAAAAATATGCGGTGTCTGCTGTCTTCACAGATGCTCTTTGTCTTCGAGAGCAGAAAGACGTGCCTGTCAAACATGTTTGCTTCATTTGTCTTTTTTGCTTCTAGCATATAAAAGCCATTTAAAAAAATCTGTTAATCTACTACTTGGTAGAAGCCCATTTCATGAAAATTGTCATAGGTTTAAAAATTCTCTGGGGCGGTAAATATTTGATATACATGTAGCAATGTTAAAATGTGCCTTTTCTGTAACTCTTTATTGATGTTCAGAAGCATATCATGTTTTCCCAGAGACTTTATTAGGAAATAATTTATTGTTTTAGGTGTTCACCGAATAGTTCATCTGTACAAGTAGAGTGCGGATGTCCTTGTATGTTAACATTTTATTTTTATCATTTTTAATTGGAAAGTAGTAACACTATATATTTATGTGACTTTTTATCTTTTTGTACTAGGGATTGAACTTAGGATCATGTGTGTGCTAAACGCATGCTCTCCCACTGCGCTGCATCCCAGACTTGTAGTGGGATTTTGTTTTGCTATATTATATATTTTGGAATGATTAAATCGGGCTAATTAACATAACCACAACCAATGATCAAATTAGGCTAATTAATACGACCTTATTTTTGTGGTAAAAATGTTAAAACTTTTTTATATTATTTTGAACTATATAGCTGTAGTCACCACACTGTAAGGTAGGTCCTAAGAGCCTATTTTTCCCTTGTGTCCACTCTATACCCTTTGACCTGCATGCCCTGCCCCTATTCCTCGTAGACTCTAGTCACTATAGTGTCATCCTTTATTTTTATGAGTCCATTGTCTTCTGTGTGTATGTGAGATCACGTGATGTTTATGTCTCTCTGGATTATTGTTGCTGGCATCCTGTTGGTTAGGTACGAGTGACAGGTGTCCTACATCTTCAGGCGTACATAGTTTTTCATTCTGTATGTATACACCGCAGTTTTTAAGCCCTTTCAGTCGGTTCCCTGTTTTGGCTGTTGTGAATGGCAGCAAGCAGGAATACGGACCTCTTTCCCACATGCTCATTGCAGTTCCTCTGGGAATACGCTCCCCAGAGGGATTTCTGGGTTGTACATCAGCTCTTTATGTCCAGAGTGCCAGCAGCAACACCGACATGGCTGCCGTTTTGTCTGTTTGGACTGCGGAGGAAACGCCTAGGGCAGGGCATCCTACGCGGAACAGAGATCCGCTTCTCAGAGTTCTAGAAGCTGAAGGTGCAGGCCCAGGAGGCGGCACTTGGGGCCCCGGAGGGCTTCCTTCTCTTTCTTGCTCGCATATAGAGGCTGGGACCTTTCTACAGAGCCTTCTGCCATGAGGACAGTGCTCTCCTGACTTGGTCACTTCGCCAGAGGCACCGCCTCTTTGTATCTGCACAGGGGGTTAAGTCGTCTCTTGGACTTTGTAGGGGACACAGTTTAGCCATATGGGTTTTAAAGCCAGCTGATATCAAGAAAGCTTGGTATTGCAAGGAATTACCTAAAGGCACATTATTTATTTTCAGTCATTAAGTGTCCATCCTAGTACTCTAAGAACCTACAATGAGGGAAGAAGGCCAGTATGGATGTCACAAATATGGGGAACCTCTTGGCCCTTAGTGGCTGTTTTAGGGCATAATACCTTTCAACTTTAATCCTGAGCTCATTTTGATAACATACTTACTAGAATAGCAACAGGAAAGAATGACATTGTGGGTAGAAATGAGAGAAGTCGCTTTTCAGAGGCTACGAGTTCTTGAGGTCCTTTGATACATAGCACCTGTCATGACAATTGGAAAGTCATTTACGTTGGTGACTGCAAATAAGATAGCATGTGAAAATAAGGAGGAAGCATTTCAAGTCTTAATTTATGTTCTGCATACTCCCTTCTCTCTTAAAGTGTTTGATTTTTGAGCCAGAAAGCGGTTGATTTGTTAAGCGGAGTCCCAAACAGCCATGTTTTAGAAGTGTATTATTACTGCAGCAGTGTTTTCCTAAAAATATATTAGTAATTATAACACTTGGTTAAATTTAGGACCCCCAAAAAGTCCCCTAGAAAAATTTCACCATAGTGAAAAGATTTGAAGTAATAATGTTGATGGCCTTTGATCACAAAATGAAAATGGTAAGTTTAGGAGTTAGTGGAATCTATGATAAATATTATTGCATATCAACTTTGTAATCATGTCTTTGCCTACTTGCAGGAGACATGGATAGGTCTCTGAGTTGACACTTTTGGTGTTTTTTTTTTTTTGTTGTTGTTGTTGTTGTTGGTTTTGCTCTGTAGCCTTGGTTGAACGCCCGAGTTCATTCTCCATGTTTGCACCTAAGTTGATAATCATCTGGGATTGTCTGAATTAACAGTTCACAAGTGATTTCTGTATGGGCCAGGGAGGTTTTGCTTGTTTTGTTTTATTTCTGTCATTCCTCCTCACCTTTCCCCTGGCATATCCTACTTTGAGCAAATTGAGAAGAAGCACACGAAAGCAACTTCAGAGTGCAGGATGCTTCAGATTGTGGGTGCCTTGGCACTGTGTGTCGATTTTATCTGTATGGTTTCCTTGAAATGTTACTTGTATCTTTCATTGATTTTTTTTTTAGAATTAATAATGTCTGAATAAATCAGATCAGACAGTTTATTGTTTAGAAATGGATATTATGGAAAAATTGCACTCAGTAGAGCAACATGGTGACTTCGGCCACCAATAATACTTAGAGACTGGTGGTTGGAAAATTAATAAATTTAAATAATAGTATTTGACTGATAGCTTTAGTAGGTTATAGTGATCTCCACAGCAGAGAAAATAAAAAACTTTGTCATTTGATTTGGGGATAAAGAAGTTATAATTCCATGGGTTTTTACTAAGAAACTGTTAGGAAGGAAAATTGATGAATCATGTAGGAGTCTTGCTTATCCTCAAGGAATTTATACTCCAACAGGAAAAGCCCTAACTCTTGCTGAGTAATAGAGAACAGAGATTAATTTAAGAGAGGGAGTAAGGCAGACCTGCTAGGGACGATGGAGAGTTGTTTCTAGAGAAAGAATTAGAGGTGAAATGGGGTGTAAGAAAAGCTGTCTTCTAAATTGGAGCTCTGTTTCTGTATCTGGTGTGTAGGTTATGAATCTCTTGCCCTCTAGGGCCTTACTAGCCAGTGGTAGAGCAAGTGCAGCATTTTTAGATAGAGAAATATATGCATTTCCACACACACTGAAGGTACCTGGGCCAGTGGGGTGAGATCATTCTTACTCTGTCTAACTTAAGACCTGGGGACATTTGAAATGTTACCGATAGCCCAAAGTGGACATTTGCTCTTGCCATCACCATGGGATACACGGAAGTCCCTGTTTCCAGCTGGTGTCCTTCCTTTCTCACAGTTTTGTAACTCCTAAGTTCATTTGTAATTCTGTATCCAAAAAGTTTTTTTTTTTTTTTTTTAAATTCCTTGGGTCTTTTCTACCTTTACAGAGGTATGTTTACATGGGTGATTTAATCCAGTCCCCATTATTTTTCTAGTTCTCAGATGTCTTTTTAAGCATTTCAGATAAAACTTTATCAGATGCAAGACGTTGTTGGCCAGTGAGGGCTTGTGTTCCCGAAATCTGCTTCCTTCCATCTGCATTTGTGTGGTGTGTTCAGGCTGAACTTAAGTTATAACATCTCGGGTGGTGATCGATGTGATTTGGGCATTGATTTTGGTGACACTCCTCTTTCCTATGCTTGGAGAATTGCTGGCCTGGTACAGGGTGGGTGCAGTGTGAGGTTATCATTGAAAGCGAAGATGAAGAACACAGCTCTTCTGTCCCAAGAAAGGTCCCACCTGCACCCCTGCTTAGGGAAAGGGAGACAGCAGGCAGCCGGGTCCTAGAAGGAACTCTGGTGGCTGAGGCTGTCAGAAGTGACCTGGCTGGTGAGTGGCTTTTCTCAGGCACTGCGCTCCCACGACGGCACTTCTGTGCCGTGGTTGCAGTGTTCTCCCCTCCAGTCTGTACAGATCTGCAGCCCACTTTCCTCACCGCATGTGGCAGGACCGAGCTGTCAGGACTGATGGCTTCTGTTTTTCTGATCTCACTGCCAGATACCCCATGGGATCACCTGAGCCAAGGACTATAAGTGGAAGCCCAAGGGGCACAGCGGAGGGGGATAGGCGAGAGCAACCGTGGTCCTCAGTCAGCAGCCACTCCTAACTTAGGAGCAGGAGAATAAGCTACCTTGAAACTGGATCGTTAGGCCCCAACCTGCCTGTGCAACGTGAAGCAAAGACAAGCTTTCCTGTGTACCCCCACCCCCCACTCCACCCTCATTTGAACATGACTTGTTTCCTCTAAAAGTCATGTAGAAAAAAGAAAAAAAAAAAAAAAAGAGTTTATTTAGAGAGTGGAGACTTGCTTCATTTTCTAGGCCAGCTGCAAATGCTCGGGCTCAAGTGATCCTCCTGCTTCAGCCTCTTATGTAACCGAAACAGCAGGCACCTCCACCGTGCCCCATCTCAGGTTGGAATTTGGTTGCCACGGAGGAGGTATAGGGAACGGGACCTGGAAGGGGTGCTTGGGTCGTTATGAGGGATGGCTGCTTTCCATGGCGGGTGAGTGTGTCCTCTTAGGCACGGATTAGTTGCACAGAGAGCAGGCTGGGAAAAAGTGGGGCCTGCTCCTGGGTTTTGTCTCTGCCCTGTGCTCGTTCTTGCGCTCTGCTCTATCCCAGGAGCAGGAGGCCTCTCCAGACTGTGAGCTTATAGCCTCCAGAGCTCCCAGCTAAAGCCATTCTTTACTTTGAAAATTGCATACTGTTGTAAGAGAATACCAGAGTATACCGGAGTCTGGTATTCTCTTACAACAAAAGGGGATGAATCAAGACACCTCTTACCCTCCTTCCTCACATTACTGAATTTTGAGCCCATAAATAAAATGGCCATTGCCCCAAAAGGCTAAGTTTTTCGATCATTTGCTATGCAGCAGTAGATAATGCACATAGTTACCGTGCATTCTTCCATCCCTAATATTGTCCTTGCCAAGGTGGAGGAGGCTTTGTGGAAATTACGTGGTTTTGACATGATTCTTGAAAACAGAGATTCACTGTTTCCCTGGAATACAGCTTATATAATGTCATGGAAGAGAGTATCGGTAATCAAACATGATACTGCAGTATTGCCAATTTATGTGTGTACTGGATCAATCAAAAATTTTAATTCTTGTGCAAAATATTATATTAGAATTTTTAAATTTTTTATTATCCTTTAGGTATTACTTTTTGTTCGTTTGTTTAAATAACAGAGAGTGTCTCAATTTACTTTGGCCGCTGTAACAAAATTCTTGAGGCTAAGTCATTTATAAAGAATGGAAGTTTACTTTCTGTATTGTCTTGAGAGCTGAAAATTCCAAGGTCAGGGCACCAGCGGGTTGGGTATCTGGTAAGTCCCCGTCCCTGCATCTGTGATGAAACTTTGAACTCTGTGGTCTGCTGCTTCCTCTGAAGGAAGGATGTGATCCTGTGAGGAGGAAGAGTGGAGAGTTTATACCCACTTTTTAAAGCTCTCTAGCGATGACTTAGTCCATTCCTGTGGCATAATCACTTCCTACTGGCCCTACTTCTTAGTGTCATATTATACCATTGACAGTTTTCAACGTAAGAATTTTGGGGGCACGTTGAGACTGTGGCAGAAGGTATGTGATGCAGTGATTTAATAAGAAATATATGTTTAGTCTCTTATCCTAGTTCTTATGACTCAATTTTTATATCCCCTGCAATGTTCAAAGTGATGGCCTCTGTATGATGATGGGATGCTCAGTGCCTGGAACTTGGGGTAACCTTTAGAGTAGGAGGAACTGATGATCAGGGGAAACAACCAAGCAATTGGAGTTGGAACCATGGTTATCTGCCCTAAAGACTTGGGAGAGGAGAGAGGCAGAAAATTGAATCAATCACTAGTGGCCAGTGATTTCATCAGTCATGATTAAGTATTGAAACTACCTCAAAGCCCCGAAGGGACAAAGATCAGAGCACTTTTAAATAGCCGAGTTAAGGTGTGGAGGGCATTGGTGTGGACACCTCGGTCCCTTCCAACAGTTCTCTGGGCACTTGTTCTATCCTTTATAATACGTGAGGAAAAGTAAGCACAGTTTTCTTTTGTATTCTGTGAGTAAACCTGGAAAATCAGTGGAAGCTGATTGGGAAATCCTGGGAACCCTGAATGATAGCCATTTGGTCAGCAGCACAGACATTGACATGGGACTTGTGATTGGTATTGGAGCTGGGGGCTCAGGTTATGGGATCTGATGCTGTGTCCATGGATCTTGTCAGGGTTCACTTGGCTGCAGGACACCGTTGGTGTTTCCTGGAGAATCATCCATTGGTGGCAAGAAGTCTCTAAATCTTGGACACAGAGTATACGCTATAATGGAAGGAAAAATACCTGTTATTTTCTTTCAGAAGGCATCACTGTTTCTGCCTTGCATTCTAGTAACTTATGTTCTGACCTCAAAGTGTGTCAAATTTCTTTGCAGCTGTTTTTCAGGTCTTTCATTTTTTCCCCTGTAATTTGTTCCTTAATTTATGTGTGTTGCAACAGAGTAGGTTTCTAGGGTTTGAAGGTTAGGGTGAGAGGGCATTGAGAGCTGGAATCTGGAAGAGACCATAATACAGTGAAGAGAATTCATCAAGTATGAGGTTTATCTCAGGATTTGGCTTTCACTATTAAATATAATTAATACTATTAAATAGTAAAGCACATTCACAATAATAGCTAGTAGTACACAGTGCATGTTATAGTCAGAAAAAGATTGTAACATCATTGAGCATTTTAATCTTGGGAGGACTCCAGCATTGAAAGAAAGGAATGTTTTTGTGTTTTGTTTTGTTTTATTTTGTGGTCCCAGGGCCCTGTGCAGGCTAGACAGGCATTCTGTTACCACTAAGCTATGCCTTAAGAAACAGGGATTTTATGATTTGTATGTTTTGATGTTGTTTTTCTTCTTGTTTGTAGGGTTGTTTTGTTTTGTGATGTTACTAGTATAGCCCTGATTTTTCTCAAAAAAAAAAAAAGCAATAACAGACAGGACATTAGCCTTGGAGATTCAGAGTTCTTTAATTTATGCTTGCCTTATTATGCATTTTTTAACCATTGCTGTGTGCCAGGTGTTGTATTAAGAATGTAGAAAGGGATTGAGACATGGAGATTTTAGAGTAGAATGAAGTACATCTGTGGCCTCAGTCATCCAGCAGGAAAGGGAGAAAGTTCCTTAACATGCAGTTTGGTGTGTGTCATGTGCCGTTACATGCAGTTTGGTGTGTGTCTTGGGGACAAGTAAGAGAAAAGAGAAGTGCAGGGTTCTGGACGGCAAGGGAGGCGTCTGGGCAAGTCCACGGACCCGCTGGACAGCGAAGGAGCTCTAAGACTGTAAAGGAGCTTACATGATTTAATTTGTTAATGTTTATTCAGTATCTTTTTTAAAAAAAAAATGGTTGAAAGAGGGAATTGATATGGACAATTTAAATAGTGACCAAAATGCCAAGAGAAAAGTGAGCCCCCTCCCAGCTGGCATCCATGGTGTGTTAAATCCTGCCCTTGCCCATGGCCCCTGAGGCCCAGCTGTGCAGATTGGCCCAACCCCCCTCCTTTGTCTCTGGCTGGCGGTACCCAGCCTCTTCTCTCCAGCTACACTGGATGTGCGGTGTCGCTGAAGCGCCTAATGTGAGATGGCTTTTTCCCTTGGTTTCACTTTGCCAGAAATCCTATGTGTGCTCCGATCCCTGCTTAAGCACAGTGCCTGCCCAGCTGTCACAGGACCCCGCCTCACCTGAAGTGGTTCGGCCTTTCCTGAGGGCCCTGCACTCTGGGGCTGCTTTTTGTGTCTGTCTGGAGATGTTATCATCTGCCTGCGTGCAGTCCTTGTCATGTGCTGTGCCGCACAAATGCGAGATGCCATGAGGACGGGGTCCTGGTCTGTTTCTGGTTATCATTTTGCACCTAGACCACGGGGCCATGATATTGGTGTTGTAGCAGTAACTCAGGGCTGAGGCACTGACCTAAGCACATGTTGTGCTGAATTTCTTAGTATTTTAAAAATAATATAAAAATGTGTTGCCCATCATTCTGCAAATGAGAGATTTTGCTGGGGAGGGAGACAGGGCAGCTGGCTCTGAGCAGCTTAGCAGTGGCTGCTGCCCTCTCACCCGCTGGCTGGCTCCCTGGGGGAAGTGGTCTTGGCATTCACCCCAAGCTTCCCTGTGAACCACGGGGTGTTAGGGGAACTATTGCACAGAAAGTCTTGGCGATGTCAGACTTTGGAACTCAGGAGCTCCATGACCTCATACTCTCTTGCAAGCCCATCCGTGAGCAAGCCCTTGAGTTCTGTGTCTTCTCGCTCAGGTGCCTGGGGTTATATGAGGCTAGTGTTTACTTAAAGATTTGGTATTTCACTTTTTTTTTTCAGCTTCCCATTTTGAAGGTGAGAGGAACATGTTTTGCAGCTCTTTAATTTGAGCCAAATGGGCTGTTCTTGGAGCATGGTGGTTTGGAGAACCTGAAAAGAATCCAGGATGGGTGGGCTAGAAACAAGGTGGAGGAGGCTGGAAGGGCAGGTTGTGCTTATCCAGGAGGGAAGGGCCTTTCCTAGCCTGGACATTTAGACACACATTCTTAGAGTATCAGGCCAGTTGTGTCCTAAACAGAGAGATAGTAAGGTCAGTACTGTGTTTCAAAAAGATTACAGGCATATAATTACCAGCAATGTAATGCAATGTAAGAGTGACCCCCAAAACCCTGATGTGCTCTTCTGAGCCTTCTTTTACTGTAAATAGGTCAGACTTGGGCTCTTTTTTTTTTTTTTAATGGCTCTTGCCTACATCACTGCCTGTTGTGGTTGCCAGGCGCTGCTTCTGATCTAGGCTTTAGGAGGCTGTCATAATACTGTCTTTAGCCCTACCTGGTAATGCTCCTTGAGTTTTTAAGCTTTTATATTTAAGAAAATTAATTATATTTTAAAAACAGAAGCAATTGCATATGAAGGTCAAAAATACATAGTTAATTTGTGATTGAAGACCAGCAAAATTTGAAATGAACAAGGGGAAATCTCATTTTGATATTCTTAAAGTGCTGATTCCCAGAAAATGACATCAGTTTCCATATCTAGAGGAAAGGAGAATAATTTTCTCATAGGAGCAGCAGCAGCGTGGCATAGATCCCTGAAAAGGGAACTTCACCTGGGTCTGCAATCTGGAATCATGCCAATGATGGCTACTTCCTCCTGGGAAACAGGCTGAGTTTCTGTGGGATTCAGGAATGTTCATGATTTCCTTTCATCAGAGAAAATGACATTCCTATTCGTGCTTCCTTCTTTTATTCAAGATATATTTGTTGAGTGGCTGTTGTGGGCTGAGCACTGTCTTAATGATTTATGTATGGTATATTGACCCACTGAGTCCCCAGCACAGTCCTGTGAGAGCAGGTCATTTCTTTTCCTGTGTTACAGGTGCGGGCTCTTAGGTTAACTAAAAGTGCCATGTGTCTCTTAGAGAGTCAGCATAAAAGACATAAACCATAACAGTATAACTTCAGAAGCCAGACCCTTAGTTAATTCACTTTGACTTTGCTTGTTCAGTACGATAGATACCCCGTGCATATCGGTTAAATAAATAGATATTTTCCTCCCCTGTTCTTTTCAAAGTGATGAGTGGATTTTGGATGAATGGTAAAGTTCTGTCAAGCCACAGAATTCCCCAGAACATTCACCCATGTCATTACACTCATTGGTCACATAACCAAGTCCAGGTGCTCCAGATGGCAGGAGCCAGGTCTGTCTGACGCCACTGTCTTTACCTGTGTCCTAATTCTGGCAGTGTTCATAGTTAATAGGATGGCAGCCCAAGAATTCTGGGAAATGAATTTCATTTGAAGTTTATGAAAAGGCAGCATTGAAATGATTGGCATAAAGCAAATCTTTTTTTAACCTTGCAATTTCTAGTTTCATTTAATATAAATTGTGGAACACATCCCAGTGTGGTGCACATTACCTGAATTTAAATGCCTACTGGCATTGAGTAAACTGTAGCATCCTACGGAGTTTTTTAATGTTCAAGATTGGTCAACAACTGTAAAATATGAATGTCACCAATTTGGTTGTTGTTTGTTTTTCCTAGTTCAACTTTGTGGGGAAACTTCTGGGTCCACGTGGCAATTCTCTGAAGCGTTTACAAGAAGAGACTTTGACAAAGATGTCCATCCTTGGAAAAGGTTCTATGAGAGACAAAGCAAAGGTAAATACCCGCTGTAGACTATGGCTGCTTTTCTCATCAGGTGACCTCATGTAATTATAGATTATCCCTTATGTGACTACCTCATCAATATAGAAAAGCTAATAACTAGGCTCTCAATTGGAACTATATAAAAACATAACAGAAGGTGTTGTATTTTTGGTGCTGTTTAGAAAATTGGGTCATGTCAGCCAGTTTCAAAATTCAGTGTATTTTAAAATTTTATCTGTATGATATTTATATATATAAAATTTAATAATTCTTGTAATTTTGACTCAAGTAATATGTGACCTTGTATGTAGTGTGATAATATTAAAGCTGTCATGGGAGGAAGTAAAATTATCTTAGTATTGCCATCACTGTCCTCACTTTATAAAACTTCCTGTGGGTCTTTATTCTGTTTGATATACATTCATGCACTGTATAATGACATTTTGGTCAATAAAGGGCCATGCATATGACACTGATTCTCTAAAACTTATGTTGCCCAGTGATGGTGCAGCTGCCTTGATTTGTGTGAGTGTATTTTGTGATGTTTCTACTACAAGAAAATGGCTTATAGTGCTTTTTTCAGAATGTATGTCTTGTAAGTTGTGCATGACTCCAATTGAGTTTACGGTATATATGGGTTTTTTTTTTTTTTTGCCCTTTAGTTGATTTTATATGTTGTATACTTCTTATCAAGTCAATAGATTCATTTAAATATTTCAGTATTTGGTTACCATTCTGAGAACAGTTGACACACTTGGATGCGTTCCCACAGAATGTCCTGGATTTCTTTGGCAACAAAAAGTTACTGAGTTATTTTTATAGATCACCTTCTTAAATTCCTCAAGGAAATTTTCACCTATCATAATGTGTGTCACTTATGTTGCTGTCTGTTGCCACTTACTTTCTTATCGTTAAAAGATTTTATATTACTGAGAACAAAGTTCACTTTCAGGAATCACCATGAAATGTTAAACATCGAGAATTTCTGATGCTAAAGTTATTTAGATGAAATCCAGCCTCTTCACATTAAAGTCTGCCTAACTAATAGTTTTTATAGCAAAAATACCCACCATTTGTTTATTGAACAGCACTGAGAGTCAGGTACTATATGAGACATATTGCATAAATTACTCCATGTTATCTTTGGGACAAATTACAGAAGATAATTTCTCCAGGACCAGCCTGGACTACAGAGCGAGACCCTGTCTAAAAAAAAAAAAAAGATAATTTCTCATTCATTGATTCATTGTACATGTAAGAAAACTGAGATGCAGGTGCAGCAAACTTGAGTTGTTTTCTGGGGTAATTCATTATATATATTTGTTGTTGTTGTTGTTGTTGTTGTTGTTGTTGTTGTTATTGTTCTTGTTATTGGCATTTAATAAAGTCATAGTTTTCTGACAACACTACCCAAGTGTCCTGCTGTAGCTGTGGACAACATGGTATGGGCCTGACTCATGTGAGATGTAGTTTTCAAATGCGAATCCCCAGTCCCAAAGGTCTTTAGGGTAGAAACTTAAAATGAATTTTCAATGCTTCTTTGGAATGATTCTTATTAATGGCCACATCCACTGGTCCTGTTTGCTACTCCGTAAGCGTTGCTACCCCAAGTGATGTCACATCCATGTCATGAGTCATTTGGCCCAGCAGTAGGAGAAAATGGAGTAGTCAGTCAGAAGTCATGTGCCACATAGGAAAGTATTTCTGCCTTGCTGGTATGCAGTTCTTTACAGGACTCATTAGGAATGGGCGCATGGGATGTGCTGTGATGTCCACAGAATCTCATTGCTCTACTTACTTTGTTTCTTGTTAAGAGAGCTTCTTGAGCAGATTCAGTGTTTTCTCCCATACACTGGTAGTGACCACATTTTCCAGTTGGAAGGGAAGTAAGAAAGCAAGTCTCTATCTGTGTTATGTGTGCAAGTAACATTAAGTGCCTAGCTGTCCATGCAGTGAGAAGGATAATATCCTAAATGTTAGCAGGTTGTTATCAGGGCTTAATGTTCTTTCCAAATTGTGCTGTCGTATCCAGGGTTTGTGATTTGTTCTCTCCTGTTGGTATATCAGGCACTGAGCAATGGCAGTCATCCTCCAAAAGAAAGGATATTGTTGCAAAGTAATGTGTAACATCTATCTCTGTCACTGTGGGCACTCTGTTTATGAATACCCAAAGCAATTCTTAGATGACTGGGAAATGAGGCCCTTTAACATTTACCATAGTAAGTCCCCATAATCGCCTGGTTACTGAGTACCTGCTCTGCATTAGTTTGGAGCACCCTCTTTTACATAGTTGAACATCTTTTCCAGACCACTTGTCACCTGCTCAGTAATCCTCCCGTCTCCATATCTTTGGCTACATGAGTCAGCAAATCAACTCAGAGCTTGTGTAATTGGCTGATCATTTTTGTTATATCAGGATCCCCAGTGGTTGGAAAAATAGTGTACATCATGCTTTCATAATCCACTCAACCCAGTGTTGTGGATGAGCATCAGATGGCCAAGTTTCCCTTAATTTCAGGAGCTCCTCTGATCTGTGATTTTTGGTGGAGCACCATTAAATCAGTCAATGATGTTAATTCTCAAAATCTCTAAGCCTTTCTTGTCTTTATGTATATATAAAGTCACTCTAACACGAGCTAGCGGAACCTTTTTTGGAAGATTGTGAGGGAGTGTTACACAGTAAGAGATGGGACCACTACTAGATACGTGTTACTAGATACAGCTTACACCTCTGTGCCTAACTTAGTTCTCTTACTCTCTAAATCCATCCAATAGGAAGGGATTTATTGTAGGCTGGGCATGTAATAAGGAGTGGTGGTGAAGCTTGAGAACTGGTATCTTAGCTCCCTTCAAGAAACTCTGCTGATAAAGCAGACTTGTAAGAAAAGGTGCATCATGTACTTCTGCTGGTGTGCAAAGCTCAGTGGGTTTTCAGCATTTGGAAAATGAACCAGAATTATTTGAATCTTCCCAAATGTTGCTAACCCAGTTTTTAGCTTTCCATGCTTGCTTATTGAGATGTTCTTAACTCATGTGGGAGAGGAACAGGAATCTGTGTTTTCATTTAGCACTACAAAGTGGAGCTCTTACATTTTCATTTTTGACTGGATTAAGTAACTTTTTGTTAGAAGCAGGAAAGACTAGGATATTTCCGGCTCCTTAGACTTTAAACTGCCAACATAAAGCCCAATGGCGTTATTTTTTTTGTTACTATAACAAGTATTTGAATTACTCTAAGATTTATTTTGGCTCACGGTTTAGGAGATGTCAGTCCATGATCTCTCAGTGCTCTTGTTTTTTGGACCTGTAATAACAGCACATGATAGCCAGAGAGGGAAGCAGAGTAAATCTAGTCATCTCACTACTAGGAGTCAGAAGAGAGGAAGGTATTGGGTTCCATTATTCCCTTAAGGGAACAACCCAGTGACCTGAAGAGCTTCCACTAAAGCCCCACCTCTTAGAGTTTCCACCAACCAACAGGGACACCCTGGGGATGAAAATTTAACTCATGTACCCCTGTGGGTGGTGGTGGGGAATAACATATAAGGTCCAAACCAGAGCAAGCCTTCAGTCTGTCATTTCCTTCCTTAGACTCTTGAATACAGTAAAAAACAGTCCCTGTTCCTCCTTCTCAGCAGCTTTCTCTGCCTCATTCCTATCACTGTGCTGTGGCCCCTATGGCATAGTTTACCCATTAAACCTTCAAAAGCTTTTTACTGAAGATGACCACAGATGATAATTTGAGTAGCATGTTTGCTAGTTAAATGGATCGTACTAGAATCCCATCTGCTCTAGTATATAACCAGGTCGTCACTACTTGGCCGCTTTTCAATGCTGATTTAAATTGATTGTCTTCACTAGGTTAATTTTAGCTATAGAAATACTTAATATACATTATTTCTAAGGAGATTCCTGGTATTTAGTCATAAAATCTCATTCTACAAAAGAACTTTTTCTTTCAGAGTCACAAAGTATTTTCTGTTTTATAACATCTGTCGTGAGCTTAGTTCATTTTCTTCTTTTATTGCTACATTGATGAGATTGCAGGAAGGACTTTTTTCTGATAAACACCATCATCTTTCATTGTCACCTCACGATCTTGGCAGTGGTGAGGTTTAACACCTGTGAGGTAATAGAATAACTAGTGCTTCCGTTATGTAACACATAGTCATGTAATAGAATATTTAGTATTATAGTTAAAAATGTAGCTTATAATTGTAAATAAATGAAGATTTCAGCAAATAAATATGTAAGTAAAAATAGGTTATATTTATATTATGTGTGTTTATTCCTAGGATGTTAATGTACGAGGCATAATTATAAGGCTTTTTTGTGTGTTTGCTCCTTAATTACTGTAACAATCCTTCAAGATAGTCATACACTGTCTTCTCCATTTAAAATCACCTGTTCAAGATGCAGTAATGGAGCCTGCCAAACGTCCTGTAGTAAACGTTGAATTTGGGATTTGAGTGCAAAACATCAAAGGCTTCTTCTTCAGTCATTTCATTACCCAGTCAGTAATGTAGGAAGTAATATGGTGAGAACTCCTCACCCTGTAGGATTGTACAGTCCCCAGAACTGTGTCTTAATGATGTAAAATCACGTAAGGTGTTTCCTTTAATTTTTTTCTTCTATTTATTCCTATAAGAAAGGAAATGAATTTTATTCTCATGAAAAGTCTAATGCCCAGTGTGTACAGGGAATAGGCCAGTGAGCCAGGGAACTCAGAGACAGTGGAAGGATGGTCACTGGGGTGGGGACGCTGCTCAGCGCCTCCTGTGCACCACACCCTTTTCTAGCCTTAGGGTGAGTTACCAGACTAGACATTTGTGGTGTCTGCTTTCAGAGATGCCTTCCGGGACAGGAAGACAGCGAAGAATGATGTTCAGTGATTTCAGTTGGATATTAGATAGTGGTAAATGCGCTGTGACAGTGTCTCTAGCCTAGCTCAGAGGCGTGCTCAGGAGCTTAGCCAGGCTGAGGAACTCCAGCCTGTTCTTGCAGAGGCTGGAACAGAGCCGGCAGAGGAGCCAGAGCAAGTGGCAGAGGGGAGATCGGGGTTCCCTGTGGGCCAGAGTCAGGAGTGGAGAGCCTTGGTCCCAGCCGCTGGAGGAAGTCTGTTTAGAGCTCATAAAATCCTCTGAATGATAGGATCTGATTACAGTTTAAAACTTCTTCCTTTAAGGTCAGATTTCCTGCTGGGTGAATCTGTATAACAACATGCCACATAAGCTTTAAGTAGTGTTTAATTTCGCTTTCTTTTCTTAATAGTGACACCTCTTTATGTGTGCTTTTGCTCTCTTCAGGAAGAAGAGTTGAGGAAAAGTGGTGAAGCAAAGTACTTCCACCTCAACGACGATCTTCATGTCCTCATTGAGGTGTTTGCCCCACCAGCAGAAGCTTACGCCCGCATGGGACATGCCTTGGAAGAAATCAAAAAGTTCCTCATCCCTGTTAGTATATATATATATATATTTTTTTTTGTAGTATTGGGAATTGAATTTGAGGCCTGCAAGTGAGCAACATCCCTACTCCTGTTTTGAGACAGTCTCCCTAAAGCCCAGGCTAACTAATCTCAGAACTTGACATCTTCCTGTCTCAGTCTGCCAGAATGCTGGCCTTACGGGCATGTAGCACCATACCTGGCTAGTATAACTTTTATTGATAGTTAACTTGTACTTTACAGATGTTTCTTTATTTGAATCCTTGATAATCGTAGCTGTTTACCTGCCTGTGTGAGCTAGTAAACACATGGTCCCTTTCCTGTAGAGTTTGTTAGTTTGGTGAGACAGACACATATGAGTTGTATATTTGTATAGATGGCAATAAAGTTTCAGCTGTGACAGTGCAGTGATCTAGATGGGAGAGATCCTACTTCTGAAAGATGGACATAGTAGTAACTTTCTCTCTTTAGGCCCTTACAGGTCTCTACCAAAGCTATTAGCCTAATCACTCTTTTATATGTTAAAAATCTTTTTGTCATGTTCACTAGACCTTTCACAAATGAAAGAATTAAAGTGTCAGGGAGATTAAATAATGTTTTCAAGTTGGTATGGTTAAAACATCTGAAGAATGCAATCACTGCAGTGTGTCTCAAAGGTCATCATACCTAAACAAATTAAAATATAAAAATAATATAACAAAATTTGTTTGCTCAGGATTAATTTGTTGTAATAATTGAAGTATAGCTAGTTTTATGAGAAAAATCATGTAAACACTTGGTTTAATGTATAGGATATCCCAAAAGTCCCCATACATGAGAAAAATTCACATTTTGGATTTTCAGGCTATGAGCTTTACTTGTCACTCTGAAAACTCTGCACAAACCCATTGTTCTCCACAAACCCGTTAAAGCCAGCCATGTGCTAAGCCCTGACTCGAAGTGAAACGTGGAGGGCAAGTAGGAGCCGCCCTGCCCTCGAGAAATGTGCCGCTTAGGGAGGAAAACAAACGCCGACTGGGCATTTCTGTACAGCATGGTAAATCTGAGAGACCTCACCATAACGGGCACTGGGGCAGAGGGCGGCACACCGTGCAGGGATCTGTAGCCCCACAGGTGTTCTATTTTCTGTTCACAGATGATAGACTGTTTTAACCCTTCCACATACACTGATGTTGCTGAGAAGTGATTGTTTAAAAAGAATACACCTCTCCCTGTGTTGACACAAGTCTCTTTTGTGCTTTGTATGCGACTGATTGTAGAGCCACATATCTAATCCTATTTTCAGACAGGGCCTCTCTGAGTTACCTAGGGTCGGTTTGACTTTACCGTCTCTTTGCTTCAGCCTTGCTGGTAGCTGGGATGACAGGCATGCACCACGATGCCTGACCACAGGATTTTTAAAAAAAATTTAATACTGTGGTTCCTTGGGAGTTAGCTTTCGTGTGATGGTAGGACCCGTTAAGTATAGATTTTCATTCGTCCTACCACATGTGGTGAAAAGTCCTTTCCTCCTTAAATGGTGTGGGTACTGTTATTGAAAGTAAACTTAACTAAAGATGAGGGCTTGTTAATTAATTTTAGTGAGTTTTGAAACCTAAGTTGTATAAATTCTGAAACTTTGTTGTTTTTCAAAATTGTTTGGCTGTTCTGACTTTTGCATTCTCATGTATATGTTTAAATCGGCTTATTTACATGAAGATTAATTGAATCATTAATTGAATAGAATTTTAATTGGTATTTTATTGAAACTGCATCTTTTTGAGATTAATTTTTATCTTTGTGGTTTTTTTATTCATGGAGTGGGGAATGTCTTATTAAAGATGGTCTTTATTATGTCTCAGCAATATTTTTGTGGTTTTCAAGATGCCAGCCATGCAGGTCTTTTGTTAATATTATTTCTAAATATTGCATGTTTTTGATGATTTTTGTGGGTAGAGTTGTCTTTAATTTTATTTTTAGGTGTTCACTAATACATAATAATGTATTTGATTTTTACATATTGAAATTATATGATATAATCTCCTGAATGTAGTTTTATAAAATCATAAGAATGGTTAAGTCGGGTTCTGATTAATGGAGTTATTAGGATTCTGTGACATGCAGCACCGTGTGGTCTGTTAGTAACGATGGCTTACTCTTCTTTTCTGGTATGGATGCCTTCAGTACTTCCATACTTCCATTCCATCCCACCCCATCCCGCCCTGGCCCATCCCATGCCGCATTTTTATGTGGACTAGAACCTTCATTGTGATATTGTTGCTGAAAGTAGGAGGAAACCATTTAATCTGTCGTCACTAGCTGCCAGAATATTTCCTGCCTTTTACCGTGGTGGAGAAATCGTTCCACTCAATGTTGTGACAGTCTCTTTTAGGAGCATGGATGTTTAATTTTATCAGATACTCTCCCTGTCCAGTGAGATGATGAAGTTTTTTTTCCCTTTTGTTCTACTAGTAATACTGTATTATAAAGACTGATTTTTATATGTGGAGCCACAGTCTCTTTTCACACAATCATGGTATATAGAACCCTCTATATTGTTCACTGAATATAATTTGTTAATAGTTTGTTAAGGATATTTGCGTCCATAGTCATGAGAGATCTTGGTCTACTGTGGACCATGTTTATAGTCACATATTAACTTGCATGTTTTCTTCTTCTTCAGTGGATAGAGTTGCCATCTAGCACAGTGCTTTCAAATCCAAACAACTTTCTTTTCCTTCATGTAACCTAGATCTGTTTGCAGAAATATCTGTTTTGTTTTTCTGAGAATGACTTTATTTCACCCACATTCTGGAGGAGAGGTTATGTAATTCGTAGTTGACGACGTTTCCCCCAGCATTTTAAATGTGCCACTCTGCTGCCTTGAGGCCCTGTTACCTTTGATGACACAGAATCCTGCGTTGTTTTGCCGTTCTGTATATGAGCCATTGTTTTCTGTTGTTGGCTGTCAAGAGCTCTCTGTCGTGTGTAGGTTTACCTTATTTTTTAGCTAAGCTTTGTGGATCCATATATAGATTTATGTTTTTTGTTAAATATGTGAAATTTTCAGCCATTATTTCTTTAATGGTTTCTTTTTCTTCATGCCTTCCATCCTAGATTTCCATTGTGTGCGTGTGGGTACACCTGCTGGTGCTGCTCGGTCTCGGGCTCAATTTTTTTCACTTTTTTTTTTCACTTTCATTTCGGTGGTAATGAGAGTCAAGTTCAAGGGCTTCTCACTGAGGTGCATCCTGTCCCTTATTTCTTTTTGTATTTTTATTTGTGACTTTGAGACAGGGTCGTACTCAGTCACCAAGTGGCCTAGCCAGGGACAGAACTTACGATCCTCCTGCCTCAGCCGGTCACCGTCACGTGCTGGGATTCCCGGCCTGCACCTCCAGGCTCCGCTCTGTCCTCTTAACTCTGTGCTTCTGTCATCTCAAGCCAGCTGTTGAGCTCATATTCTAATTGCAGTTATGGACCATTTTTTCCTGTCTCGTCTTTGTAAGCCCACTCTCGACGCTCCCTCCAAGATCCTTTGCGTACTGCTCTTTACTCCAAGTGAAGGCGTCACGTTTTCCTGTACCTTTGTGTGCTGCTGTTGTTGTCATTGTTGGAAACTCTACGTGTTAAACACCCTGCCGTGGCAGGTCTGACTGACTTCCCAGAAGGCTTTTGTGCTTGCTTCTGTACTTACTTATTTGCAGTGTATCTCTGGAGTCTGTCTTCCTCTGTGTTGTAGCTGACAGTGTCTCTGTTGTTGTTTTTCCTTCTCGCTGTCCGGTTTCAGGCTGCCTCTTTGGGGTGCACGGTGTTCAGCTAGCGGCAGGCAGAGGTGCTGCTCAGGTGCCCCGGGCAGCACAGCCCTTGTGCATTGAGGGGTGCACACAGAGTTACCCATTTTGTTGGAAGTCTGCCCTGGGGTTTAAGTTCTGCTGGAATTCCTTGTGCTTCCTCTGCATGCGCATAGACTCACCTTCCATGGGGCAGAGATGTGCGGAGACTCTCCAGGGTCCCCATACTACCTCCATTGCTTTTCTGACCAGTAAGCTGACACATGACTTGCTCACCTGAGATGACAACATTACACTTACTGTGTCCCTGCTCTTCCAGGTTCATTTGCTACCAAAATTGCTCGTGTTATCCACAGTGCTGCTGGGCACCGGGTATTTCTCTCTTTATTCCTAATTAAGGTAGTTTTCTACTATAGCGAAGCCTTGAGTCTTGATGCCTCTCGCTGCCCTAGGGAACCTTACGCACCCAGTGGTCTAGGGGTGCAGAAAGCCTGGCAGTCCCACTTTTCCTTCGTGGCCTCTTCTCTCCCTCTGCCTCTCTTCTCTTAACAGGTTCTCTGTCTCTCCCTTTTCCTCCCTCACTCCCTTCCTCTTTCCTCCCTGTCTCTTTCTGGCAGTACTGAGGATCCAGCCCAATTCACTGTGAGATACATCCCCAGCCCCTTTTTAGTTTTTTATTTTTGAGGCAGGCCTTTTACGCACCGTCAGGCACCCCCAGCCTACTGAAATGGTTGCTTTGGAGGATTTCCTCAGCTCACCATGCTGCTCTCCACAGGGCCTTGGCGGGACTCTGCTTACCCAGGAGTGCCAAGACCTTTCATTACCTTCATCATTTCCTGTTTTGATTTCTGCGCCTTTGTTTATATAAAAATATGCAAAATGTCACTTCTGGCTTTTTAATATCTGCGTTATATTTTAAGCACATTCCAGAATTGATTTAGTCAGTCTTCAAGTGATGAGCATTAACATTATTTCCTATAGACTGAGATGTAAACAGCAATCCCTGGATTAACCTTGAACACACATACTGGCAGATCTTGGTGAATCTATCAGAAGAGTACTTCCTGGCAGAGAACACGCTGAGTTTTCATAAGTTACCTTTAGTAATTTCATTTAAGTACTTTCTTCCTTTTTTCAGGTTAACATACCTTTTAGCAGATTCTGCATTCACTGGATACAAAACTTTCGCATATACCTGCTTGAATAGAATTCCAGTTGCTTTTGTACACTTTACAGCTAATGAAAGTGTTGGTGTTTCACTAGTGTTATTTTTCAAACAGTTACTGCAATTGGTCATTTAAATTACTTTATAGTCGCCATTGGATATGATTTGTTTTCTTGACACTGACTTAAAAACATTAATTCTAAAACTGAGAAATGTATAACTACAGTGATCCTATCTGAGTGCCTCTTAGCCGAAGAAAAGTTACCTACAATTTTTAAAAAGTCGTCATTAATTACATAGCCAGTAAATTTACTTGGTCCAATTGATGCCTAACCTCAGATATCTTGTGTTTTCCGTTTTAACATAGCACTGCAAAAATATTCATAGGGACTTTCATTACAGTTATAACACTATTATAGACACCTAACCCTACTGAAAACTATGCTTTCACTTTTATTCTATAAAACTTAAATCATGTGTTTGCATAGAGGCTAGACCATATGCTTTTCTTCTCAGTCTGTCCTTAACTGGGCACAAGGGAATGTCACACCTCCTGACCGTTTTCTACAGGGAAATATTTAGCATCTATCTGGCATGTTGCATTTAGAATGGGCTTTACAAATCGTTTATCAGTTTTCACACATTTGTAGTACACTTTAGAGAAATGGAAGTAGCGATCAGAAGGTTCTGGTGATCAGAAGGTTGTCTGAGGTGACAGCATCTTGCATAAATCAGAGAAAAAAAAATCTGCACTGGTTAATACAGTTCTGTAAAGTAGCAGCCTCCTCGGCAGCTTTTCCTGCTAGTTGCAACAACTTCTGCCTGTCGTTATTTGCCCTCCGTTCCTCCTGTATGCGGTGTTATTTTCAACTTTATTTTCATTGCTGTACATCTCCTCTCATTCTATGATGCTATCTAAGAGTCAAGGGTTTTTTTGTTGTTTTGTTTTGTTTATTTGTTTGTTCTTTGTATTCTGCTTTTTAAAAGAAAGAGAGTGCATTTTTGTTATAAATGTACTGAATTTTTTATTGTTAATTTTAAATTACGATTCAGGACACAAACTCTCTCCTCTGAATACTTCACACTCAAATATGTTCAGGTTTCTTTATCTCGAAAGATCCTCCCTTTCTGCCATCAAGATGAGATGCTTTCTTCTTCTTCCTTCGTGTAGGTGCTCGGTGCCCATACAGTCACTGCACCTTATTCTCGTTTGGTCTTTATTCAGCTGAATGAATTCTGGCTGCCTCATTCTCATTCTCCAGGAGTGCTACTTCTGAAGTTAGTGGCAGTTTGGTTAGTGAATCCCATACAGTTAGGACTTGGCTGCTTGGCAGAGTGGAGAATGCAGCACTGATTTTCTGTAGCTTTTGACAATACAAATATATCCCCTTATTCTTCTCAGTTTCTTACTACACGACTGCAGTATGCATTGTGAGTAGTTACTGCTTCCATTTCCTTTTCTTTCTTTCTTTCTTTCTTTCTTCCTTTCTTTCTTTCTTTCTTTTTTTTTGGTAAGACAGGGTTTCTCGTTTTGGATAGCTGAAATTATGGGCATGACTTCCACATCTGGCTACTGTCCTTTTTTTTTTCCCAACAGCTTTATAGTTTTAAATCTTAAATTTAATATTTCTTTTAGTTTGTTTTAACTCATAAATTTAGGATTTCTTCTAGTTTGATGTAATTTTTACCTGTGGTATAAAATAGGTACCCACATAATTTTTCACTTTTCGTTAAGGGTTCTAAGTTGTTGCAGTATCATTTGAAGAAGAGACTACTTGAAAACAACTGAGGTCTCAGTTCCGTTTCATTTGTCTTTATGTCTATTCTGTATGTCTTTACCACAACACAGTTTTGATTAATACAGCTTTATAGTATTAAAATGGGGATGTATATATCTTTGCTCCAACCTTATTCTCTCTAAAATTTTTTTCTGTTCGTTCTTGGTCCTTTATTTTAGAACTATTTTGCCCTTTTTTGTTCAGAAATCAGCTGAAATTTTGGTAGGCATTTTCCTGAATCCATATATATGGTTATCTTAACAAAATGATTAAGTCTGCCTATCCACAAACATCGGTTATCTTTCCATTTGTTTAGGTGTTTTGACATTTATCTTAATATATTTTGAAGTTTTTAGTGCACAAATCTTGCTTTTACCTTGTTAATTTATTCCTGGGTATTTTTATCCTAGTAGAAAGAGAATCGTTTCCCTGTTTCCTTTTTGTTGGATTGTTCATTGCTGATCTAAAAAACACAACTGTTTTTATATATTGATTTTGGATTCTCCACCCTTCTTAACATTCAATGTTTAGATTACTTTTTGTAGATTCCTTATGATTTTATAAAGTTTTATGCCATATTTAAACAGAGTTGGTTTTTAGTTCTTCCTTTCCATCCTAGATGCTGTTTATTTTTGTTACAGACATGTCCTGACGAAAACTGCAAGTACAATATTGACTAGAAAGGGAAAGTAGATATCCTTTTCTTTTTCTTACTTTAAGATAACACATTGAATCTTTTTGCCTAAATATGTGGGTTTATCATTAAAACCTGTTGTAATCTTCTGTTAATTTTTCTCTGCCTATTGAAAGGATTATGTATTTTTTGTCCTTTATGCTGTTATATTAATTGATTTTAGATGTTGAGCCAACTTTTCTGTCCCGGGATAAGTTCTACTTCATGCTTTTATGTATTTTTTGTTGCAGGATTAAGCTTCTTAATGTCTCTGTTTGTATTTATGTATTGGCTGTTTCAATATTTGTATTGATACATAGAAATAGTGTGTGCGGCTTACCTTACGTAGTTTTCCTCTCAGGAGCGAGTTAGGACGTGTTCCTTCCTATTTGTAGGGCTGTTATGGAGGCCTCATTGTATGTGGACGTCGTTGATTTAGTGGCCTCACCCTCGCAGGGGCCTGATATACACGTGGGATGGCTTCCCTTCGTTTTTATGTCAGCACAGAACATAAAATTTCAAAATCACGTTGTCTAGACCTATCAGAGCCTTCTGTTGTTGAAGAGATGGCACTACTGGGCCGGAGTCTCATAATGCCAGGTGCCAGGGGCTGCTGAGCTCCAGGCACTTTGGACTAAGAGGTTTCATTTACTCCTCAACATGACACTTTAAGAAAACCTTGCTATTCCTCTGCATGTGTATGTGTGTCTATGTGTGTGTGTGTCAGTGTGTCTGTGTGTGTGTTTGCACACGCACACACTGGGCACTGAACCTAAGGCCTTCACACTAAGTTACCTCCTCAGTTCTTTTGTTTATTCACTTTGTTTTGAGACTGAGTCTCTTTAAGTAACTAAATTGTCTAGGCTAGGCTCAATTTTCTAATCCTTTTGTTTTAACCTTCCAGAGTGTCAGGGATATAGGCATGTACCGTTTGACTGATTTTTTTTTCTTAAAAATGGTTTACTTTCTATTGTAAATACTTTTTTAAAAATTATGATGTGTCGTCTTCTCTGTGTAGGACTATAATGATGAAATCAGGCAAGCGCAGCTCCAGGAATTAACATATTTGAATGGTGGTTCAGAAAACGCAGACGTTCCAGTTGTTCGAGGGAAACCAACTCTGCGTACAAGAGGCGTGCCGACCCCAGCAATAACCAGGTAGGTCATCACCCGCCCCCTAACCGTCTTACCATCCCATAGCGATAGTTTTTAATGGCTCTCATATTGGTAGAAACTGCTCTACTGATATACCTGTATACAGCTTATCCTGAAACATTGGGACGCCACCTGAAGAAGGTTTGCTTTGGAGAGAGATTGTCCTAGGGTTAAATATAAGCCATATCCCTTACTAGGTGATGAGTTTAGCCAAACTTTACACACACACACACACACACACACACACACACACACACTCACACACACACACACACCACACAAACACACACCCCCCCTCTAACATTACTACTTTTTTCCCACATTTTATTGATATGTATACGTGCAAAATTCAAGGTTTACCATGGAGTTGAGCATTTTGTGCACATACGCATCTTGTCAAGGTGACAAGGGCTTTCCCGCTCTCCTTTTGTGCCTTCCCCTACCCACCCCGCCCTCCCTCCTCCCCCACCCTACTCCCCTCTTTCACTTTGTCTTTCATCTTAAGTTCCATACGAGTTGTGATTGTGATCTGGGTCTCTCATTTCAGAGAGGCCATTTGATGCTACTTTAATTTTTTCAAATGAGTCTCATTTGTGTGGAAGGAATAGCACTGATATGCAGATCGAGATGATTGCCCCTTGTATTTTTCCAGTGGGTGCTGCCGAATAGGTCTAGCTCTGCCATGCCACCAGTACCAAACACACAGTCTGACATCAGCTGAGCATCCAAACACCTACGTCCTTCGGTTTGTAAGTGCTGTATCGTGTCTGAAAATTACTGAACTGGCCCAAGAACACAGGGGTTGGTTTGTTTGTTTCTGTGTTAGATTGCTGATTCTTTTTAATGTGACAAGTGTTTAAAGACATCAGAAATCAGAGTATGTTAAATTCATGTGGGAATTATTTTAACTCTTTATTCTTTGTTCTAAAAGAAGCCAGGGATTTAAAGAAAAGCAATAGAGATTTTTCAGTTAAATTGGTGACTGTATTTTTTTTTCCCAAAAGAATTTTCAGTAGGACAATGTGAAGTAACCTTCTCTGTACATCTGAGCTCACTGGGGAGTGGCGTGTTCTTCCTCTGGAGTGTTGTTGTGTTTCTGGGACCTAAATACCCACTGGGCATGGTAGGGGTGGGCTGTCCCTTGTGTAGGACACAGCTAACGTGGGGTTGCTGTTGGTGATTTCCTGATATAGCACAGATACTCAGCAAATCTAATGGCCGTCTCTTTCATTTCTTCCGTCAGTAAGTTTATTTGAAATCAGAAGAAGTTACTTATCTGTTCTGTAGTCTCCTATAGCTCCTGTGACAGATTTCCGGGAGCTTGGTGGCTGAAACAACAGAAGCTTATTCTCTATGGCTATGAAAGACAAAAGTCCACAAGTTGTATCACTAGGCAAAAGGCACTGTGTTGACCGATCTTGGTCCCTGTGGAGGCTTGTCCCTTTGATTGTTGGTACCTGTCCACGTTCCTTGGTTTATGGGTGACTGACTCTAATTCCGCCTCCATCTTTACACTGCCTGCTCTTCTGCGGATTTCTAATCTACTGCTGCCTCCCTTTTGCAAGAACACATGTAAATATCTGTAGGCCCAGCTGGAGAGCCCAGGGTGATCTGTCCACCTCAGGATCCTTTATGATAGCTGCAGAGATCTCGTTTTCCAGTTAAATCATCTGCACAGGTCCCTGCTGCACGACTGCCTTGGCCATATTGCTCTATGATTGGAACATGCACACGTTCCCACATTTGCCTGCTGCTGCGGTGGTCTAGACTAGACCACCTTAAGCCCTCAAGCATGTTCCCTACTATTCCTCTCTTACAGAGAATTAGCTGCCTCTGTGTTCTTCTGTCTAAAGAAACTATGGAACATATTTTGACCCCAGCTTTGCTGCTTGTGTGTTTTCAGGCAGTCTTAAAATCTCTCAATCCTCAGTTTCCTTGTCCAGGGAGAAGCAAAATAAGGCCCGCTTTCTAGTGTTAAAGTGACACGTGTGTGCGCTCCTGGCATGGCATCACAAAGATCTCCAGTATACCAGCCCTCCTCACATGTCATAGCGTCTTCCTCTCTCTGTGAGCTACGTATTTAGTCTCAGCTTCTTTTGTGTTCCCACACTGTGCAGGACTGACTGCCTAAATAAACTTACTTTTCTTTTGGCAGATAAATGTTTCTTATTTGCTTTGGTTCCTTGCATCTAATTTCTTTGCTCCTCCTTGTAGAAATATGGGAAATGCCTCTGAGGGGTAGAATGTTAGAAACTGTACTGATGATGTGACCCTCTTCCTTGCAGGGGAAGAGGACCAGTCACAGCTCGGACAGTTGGAGTTGGTGTGCCTCGAGGGACTCCAACTCCCAGGGGAGTGCTTTCCACCCGAGGGCCAGTGAGTCGAGGGAGAGGCCTTCTCACTCCCAGAGCAAGAGGAATTCCTCCGACTGGATACAGACCTCCCCCTCCACCCCCAACACAAGACACCTATGGAGAATATGTAAGTGATGATGTTCTCCAACAGCTGTACAGTGGGTCTCATGGCCCACGCCAGACATGGCACTGAGTGTCCTAAACAAGAGCTTTCCTTCACCTTAATTTAGTTCTTAAATATTCTACCTTCATTAATTACTTCACTGTTCTGCCTTTATTTAGCACTGAATGCTAAATAAGTACCTGGTACTTGAGGAATAAAGACAGCAGAGCCTCTTTCGTCAGGTAGCTGAGATCTGTGGTATAGAAGAAGAATTAGGGGGGCAGTGTAACACCAAGGTCAAGGAGCCACGTTAAGCCCCTACGTGAATTCGGTGTCGTATTCTTTCACACTCTGCGTCAGGTTGCCACTGAGCGATTCGGTCATTTGAAAATAATTATCCGAGTGTATCCTTTGGTGTTCCTTTGAAGCTTTGCTGCTAAGTACGAAGTTT
Organism: Ctenodactylus gundi; assembly: GCA_004027205.1. NCBI lineage: Eukaryota > Metazoa > Chordata > Mammalia > Rodentia > Ctenodactylidae > Ctenodactylus > Ctenodactylus gundi. Next base: position 406,486 of record PVKB01000267.1, read on the forward strand.
TAGTGGGAATCCTTTATAGTGGAAGAAACAGAAGCGTTCTGTTTTTAGTCGATGAAGGTCACCACCACCTACCTCGTTACATAGCCCCCGTGTCCCCGCCTTTAATAATTCTCTATTCTACACTACCTTAATTAAGGAAATAGTAATAGAGAACTGTTTAAAAAAAGAGGTAGGCTAAGGTTTATAAAAACAAACTGTGCTAACATTTGTTGGCAAAATTAAACACAGCACTTTATTTAAAATTTCAGAGCGTCTCTGTCTCTGAGAAGTGCTCATCATTTTTTTGAAATTCAGAAATGTGAATTTTACAGATGTCCTTGAGGCAGGTCCTTAGCTCAGTGGTCAAGGGAAGAGCTCTTGCCTAGAATGCTGGAGTCCTGGGTTCTGTTCCCAGTACTGCAAAACAAAACACGTTCTTGCATTACATTTACTTTGATTTTTGATCACAGGTAGCCAACTCAATTTATTCTTTTTTTTTAACATTTAGAATAAATGATGAAAAAACAATTCACCTAGTTACTTATTTAAACCCCTCACCAAAAAAAGAAAGAAAAAAATCCATTTTTTAAAAAAAATCGGAGCACAGATGCTGCTTTTTAAAGAAATTATATAATCCAGTGCTTAACATGTTCAGTATCCTTCATGGTGTGTGTGCTAAAGTTGACAAAGGAAAATATCCTCATACAGTAGGCTTGGGCCTAAGAAAGATACAACCAATGGTTTATGTTCTAACTATTTTTAATAAGTAGATACACCCTCTAAAGCTCATAGTTTATTGGCCCATGTGGGAAAACGTGACATTTCACAGCAGATGGGCCCATTGTAGTTGAACTGTTTTTCTCAAGGTGAGCTGAAGATCCCCAGGCATTTATAATGTCATCTGAGCCAACTGTTCTTCATCTGAGTGACTGTCACGGAAGACTCCCTGTGTGTGTGTGCCATTGAGAAGACCATCTGTTGGCAGACAAGCACTTTTAGCTAAGCGATGATTATTCCGAGAGTACATAGGATGTGCACAGTAGGCATTTGTGTGAAGTGGACGAACCATTGTAAGGCCAAGCCCTCCTCTCACCCATTAGTTGGCTTTTGAGAATAAGAGAATATCTCTAGGAAAACAAGACCATTCCTCATGATTGGCTTTTATTTTTCTACAGAATGTTAAGCTAGAGAAATCAGACATAATTAAAGTAACTTCTCATCTCTTTGAGACTGCAAAGTAGCTCTTTCCCCAAGTGACATTGATTGATAAGTTATGTCCAGATAATTAAAGAATGAATTAGTGTGACCCAGAATGCATTCACTTGAAAGCATTTTAACAATTCAAAACATTGGTGTCATTGTACAGGAGACACCTGGTGTTTTCTGGCTGACTCCTATTTATGAATGAATTTCTAAAGTAAACCCATTCCTTGATAAGTTCATTTAGGGTCAATGTGCAAAACTGACCAACATATACAATCAGAGAGAATTTATATCCCTGTAAAGAACAATGATTTTGGTTAATGCATCTGAAGGACCTTGTCAGTCAGCTCAGACTTAGAAACTGTAAAGGAGAAAGGATTTCCTGGGCCTGAGGAATTGCAGTTTGAGGTAGCTCTGAGCCTTTGTGTAGGGGAAGGCAGACAAGGGAGGGCTTCCGTGCTGTAAATAGACCAGCTGAGATACCAAAGGAGGGAAAGAAAAGAGTAAGTAGAAATGTCCAGGAAACCAGAGCCCTGCAAGCTCTTGATATTATCGTGCATTTTGAGCCTTTGGCACACTGTCATCATGGATTTGTTTAGGTTGGTCCAGATGTCTGAGGTCAAAGGGCAGAGTTGACCCAAGTTCACATTCCAGACCTCAGTCTTGATTCTTAATAACCTCTTATCTCCATTTTGAAAGCTCTTTCAATGTTGCTTCCATCAGGATTTTTCTTTTATTTTTACAACCTAAGTACAAGTTCTTATGTACTGCAAGGAGCATTCCTCTGTGCTCTTTTCCTGCATCTCAGTACTCCTCCACCTTTGTGTCATGTGTGGCTTGTTTTCCCACTTAAACACTCCTTTGCAGCAGTGACAGGGTATCCTGCAGTTTAGCACAGTCTGACACCAAGCACCTAGAGTTAGCACGGACCCCACAGGTTAAGGGGATGAATAGAATGCCCCCCACCTCCGATTCTGAAGCTAATTGTAAGTGGTTATCCACAGTTTCTCACTATATTGACTGCAAAATGGAGATTTTCACATATGGAGTCAAAATTACAAATCCTTCTCCTCTCCCTTTCTGTCCCTCCTCCCTCTCCCCATCCAGTTCCCATTATTCCTCTCAATTGGCTCTGTGAAATAATTGTGATCTGATTTTCTCACATTAGAGAAAACATTCAGTATTTAACCTTCTGCTTCTGACATCTTCTCAAATCTGATAATTTACTAAGGAAACTAAGAAGCCAGATAAACAATTCAGGGGTAAGGACTAACTTATTCTGTACCAGATGTGATGAATGACAGGGCAGGTGACTTGGATTCAGGTAACCCTGACTGGTGTGTTCTAAGATGAAAAAGGTTTTGTGAACTTTATACCCAGATTTTAGATATGCTATTACCTCTTTCCCTGTAAGGAGAGGAAACTGTTTTAGAGTTCTAGAAGGACCCTCTTTTTTTTTCTGAGGGAGTTGTGAATTGCACATGGATATCAGAGGGTCTCCCTGGTGCCCACCCAAGAGATTGTCCCATGACATCACCCTCATCCTCTCTCCATATGGTCTTGTACATTCTGCCTATACCAACCACAGCTCCGTAAATGTACAGCAGCTGGAGCAGTTTCTTCCTGCATGTTCTAGTTTTCTGTGCACGCCCTTCCTGTCCTTGTCCATGTCAGTTCCAACTCTTCTTGTGACTTATTCTTTACTTGTAAAGACTCTCTGTTTCTAATGAGGCCTTGTTATTGTCCAAGGACAAAATGTTAATAATTCAGAGATCATAATTGGCTCTGATTTTTATTCCAGAGGTGGATAATACTTCACTTCATAAAATACAGTAGATTTTCAATGAGCTGAGTAGAGGAGGCTGGGTTTTGGTTGTAGTTCATTTGTTTTGTTTCGTTTTGTTTTGTTGCTTTGTTGATAGTGCTGAGGATTGAACTCAGGGCCTAGTACATGTCAGACAAGCGCTCTACCACTGACCTACATTCCCAGTCCCTTGTTTGCTATTTTTACTTTACTTTTGAGACTGCATCTCCTCGTGTCTCTGGCCTGGAACCTGGCGAGCCCCCTGAGAAGCTGTGATTATAGGTGTGCCCTGACTGTGCCCCGCAGGAGTTTGTAGGATAGCTAGGAAAGAGCAAGAGAGCAGAAATGAAAACAAGACGCAGATCAGTCCCTTCGAAATTACCTTCTTTGTGAGCAGGGACAGAGAGACAGAGAAATGGAGAAACACCTGGTTACTGTCAGGTTGCTTTAGGTTATTTTTCACATTCACAGTGTAACAGAGGGAACTGACTTGCCCCACCAACTGGAAACTAGCCTATTTAGGATGTGTTGAGTGTTTATTTCTAATCCTAATTTCTCAGAAAGTCAGGTAAGCAGTTTAATCTTAGAGGCATGGCTTCATTTTCACATTTAGCCTGGTCTGTTTGGGCCTAGTAAGAGAGTTTCATCCAAAACAGAGGCATGCTGTAATTCACATTTAAGGTCACTAGTATCATTCCTGTCCCTTGTCCCTGTAGTACTTGTCGCTACACCTCTGAGCTGGCTTGCATGTCTTAATCCCCCAAAGGCGGTAGAATTCTTTCAGGCAGGAGAAATGTCTCTTCTGTCTTCATTTTTCCGGAGCCTTTCACCGAGTCTCACAGTTAGGAAGGTAGTGCTAAATAGCGTGTTGAAGCGTGGCCATTGTTAGTGCAGGCTCAGCTGTTGGATCATGCTCTGTGGTGTGTATACTTCTCCACATACTTAGGAAAACAAAATCAAATATCTTAAGCCATTCTTTAGCAACCATAAATTTTCAAGTAGCGAGATAATAAATAGGAGAGACAGAGCAACTTGATAAACTGTGAGGCTGAGAGACAACTAACCTGTTTTCTAACATGCCTTGTGTTCATTGAGACATCTGCTACCATCTCATGCAAATGATGTTACTTTTCTCGGCCTTTCTTTTGTTTCTTTGTTTTTGTTTTTAATTTGCATAATGGTGATGAACATAACTTTGGCCCATGGGTTCCATCACAGGCTCTTCTTAACTTTCCAACTTGAATATTTTGGTATGACTGCTCATGAAATAAGGCTTCCCCTATCAACCTGAAAATAATTTTTGTAATAAAAAACTAATAAATAAACATTTTACTGCACAAGCTAAAAGTGGGTGAATCTGCATCTTTGAAATTCCAGAATAGAAGTTTTGGAAAACATTTATTTAAAAATCATATTCTTAGAAGAATAACATACTTATCATCCCTTAAGATACATAAGCAAAAATTGTCCTAGAAATTCAGTCTTTTTCATTGCCTAACTCATGCCCTCATGATGGACTCAATGTTCTGGTCATGGGAAGCAGTTTCCATTCTCTAATGCCCATGGTTGTGGTTTCTTGGTATAGTATGATGGTTCACACAGTTTGGAGTTTGTTAGTGTCGCATGAGGTTGAGCTGATGGGTTTTCTGTAGACATGGTGTGATGGTGTGTTCTACATAGAACCACACAAGCTTGGCAGAGTAGAATAGCCATTTCTTGGGGCAGTATTTGATATGCTTGTGTTACCAGCCATAGGTGCTTTCAGAGCAAAGGTGGGACTGTCTCTTACTTTCATTGAGCTTCCTCAGTGCCTCTGTGAAGTCCTCAGCCACTGTCTTGAGTCCTCTAAAGAAATCCGCACTTTAACCCTCTTTTGGAGCCATTACAGTTCCCAGAACAGCAAAGCCCTCATGTGGCTTTATGCTTTGTTTTTTGTATTCAGCGCACAGAATAATGGTATGCTCTGCAGCCTTCCACATCTGTGGAAGAAAGGGCAGCTGCGATTCGCGGTGTGTCCTGAGTGGGACTGCCTTGCACACGTCTCCTGTATTGACTCATTTGGCCCTCAGCGTCTTAGCCCTGAATCACTGTCCCTAGAGATATAAAACTCGGAGGGCTTGCAGAGGGCGCAGTGTTTTCCCACATTAGAGTTCTAGTAAGGAAGGAAATTCACATGGCCTCACATTCTAACAAGCACATTTCTAATCATGTTGCACACATTGGTTATACGCTTAGAGCATCACCACAGGGTTGGGACATTCACAATCACCCAGCCTGTTACCACAGCCGGAGTCCCAGCCGGCAGTCTGACATCAGAGCTGTGCTCCAGCTGCCTTTGTCTGTTCCATCCAAGTCCAGACCTTCCATTGGAAAAGGGGGAGACCTGATGAACGAAAGAAAAAACAGTATGTAGTCTCCTTGGGCATAAAGATTGCTACACAGGTTTAAAGCAAGTGTACATGAGGAAGGGGTTGTCGGGTTTGCTTACCCTAATGCCTCCGCTAGTCAGTGATTCCTTGTTGGATGTCTTTCCCAGGGTAGCTTAATCCAGGTCTAGGAGTCAGAGAGATCAGTGTGAGTGGAAGCAGAAATCTGAGCCTAGATTCTTTGAACAGACATACCCCTCCGCCTATTCTGCAGCTTTAGGAGTCATTAAGACTGCTTAAGAAAAAGAAAAATTCTGTGTCAGAGGTAAATTCTTATCTTCATCATGGAAATACAGGATACACTTCTTTTCTGGCATTTTGATGACGCAGGACAACGGGGGAACCCTTTAGGGAAAACCAAGCATATTTTCTAAAATGTACATGTTATCCTTTAATGTGGATTTTGTTCAAGAAGTCAGGAAAGGCACAGTCCTTCTCATTCTTTTGGAAAAGCTAAATCTCACCTGAAGTTTTAACTATGTGACTAGCTTGAAGATTTTCATACAGATGAGGATTGTACTGACAGAAAAATTTCCCAATACAGTGACTACTGGAATAATTTTTGACAGTTAACTAATCTCAAAACTGCATCAATTATCTTATTTTCCATAGTGAGAGATTTAATTAAAACTGAGTATAGACTGTGAAAAGGTTATTTATGAAAATGCATTTTAAATGTGAATTGAAGAGCCTAGAGACATCTTTTTTGTTTTAGATAAAAAGATGAAGGTTCTGTAATTTCTTTATTCACTTTACCAGAAGCAAATGGAACAGCAACAGTATGCAATTTAGTTGAAATGTCTATCTGGAGCCTCACAAGTCACTCTTGTTCCTAAATTGCTTGAATAGTTGACTTATTTTAGAAATATAAAACTTTAGAACATTCTAAATTTTAAATATAGAGATATGAGCACAGAGTTATTTGGGGTTTTTATTGTTATTATTACCTTAAACAAAAACAACCACAACAAAACTTTGCTATTGAGAGAGGAAAGAACTGTAAAATGACAGTATCACTATGTGTGGCATATTTTCCCTTCAAAATTTGCCCTGTTTGTTCCAACTAAGTTGAGCAGTGACAGTGTATTTTGAGTCAGTGTGACATCAGTTTCGGGTCCTTGAGGTATATCAAGGCTGGGGCAGAGAGGGCAGCCTGAGAACCCCTAGGTCAGTTCTGTGTTGTGGTAGTTTCCGTCTTGGAAGCCACCATCTTTTTTTTTTTTTCACTTCCTTGAGTGTTTAACATTTGAAAGTTAGTCTATACCCTTCAGTAAGCCAGAGTCTAGAAAAAGGGATACAGTCTGAGGGAGGAAAAAGGACTTTCCACGTACCCCTCTAAGTTCTTAGCGGAATCAACTCTTGCAACAAAAGAAGAACACACTGAATTTTATCAACATGCACATTTCTTTTTTCTTGAGACAGGGTCTCACTCTGTAGTCCAGACTGTTCCTGAACTCACTGTCTGGCACAGGTTGGCCTCAAACACACAGCAATCCTCCAACCTCAGACTCCCAGCTTCCGGGATTTTAAGCATGTGCCACCATGCTGACCTTGTGTGGTGCTGGGAATTGAACTCGGGGCCTTGTACTTACTAGGCAGGCGCAGTAACCACGGTCCCATTTCTCCAGCCCACATGTGCATTTGTTATGTACGTGAGAGATTCTTGGGCAGTGAGTACATCTCAGAGAGGTGGCTTGTGTGAAAGCATCAGCAAAGAACAGAAAGTACAGTTTTAGAGAAGTGACCAAAGGAGAAGGACCTTTGGTCTCTTAATAGCAAGTGGGAGAAAGGCAAACAAATGGGTTTTCTACCATGAATTCCTCTGGTGCCAGCTCAGCCACATGAAGGTCTAAGTTGTGTTTAGTGATCAACCTTTAGTCCCTCCTGGTAGAAAGCAGAAGAGAGGCACCTCTGCCTTTGTACAGGTGTGATGTGATGATATGATTTTAGGCAAGTAGGGCACTGCTTCTCTTGTGTCTTATTCTTAGGTGGCTTTGGCTTGAAATACATGTCGTGCTAAGTGGAGAATTGGGGGTGGCATGCCTCATGTCCTGTAATAATCATCACCTCACTTGGAGTCCTTTCATGCCTCCCTGTTTATTTTAGGTGGTTAATCTCTGTAATTTGGATCCACATGATACATTTTAGTTAAATCACTATTAATGTGGACAGTCCTTCAGTTTTCTCATTGCATTTTCAGTTACTGATGGTAGCAGCTCGATTTTTGCCCACAGAACCCAGTGAATAGTAAGTACTCATGCTTGATTTGAAGCAGAGATGAAGTGTTCTTCCCCTTCAGGACAAAAACACGTGTAATTGGCTTATGTGCAAAGAATGCTTGAACTGAACCAAAGAAGGAAGACTTTGGAGAGAATGTGCCAGGTAGCCCAACAGGAAAAGGCACTGATGCACTGAGGCAGGACGGATGGCAGGAGGCAACACAGAGACGTGTGGGCATAAACGCAGGGCGAGACCTGGTGTAAGTGACTCAGAAAAGGTTGTGGTTGTATATTATTGGGGATATTTACAATGATCTTTGCCCTTGTGTATTTATTTGTATTCTGTGTAGTTTGTTTATAGGTACACTATCATATAAGACCTATAATGCTATGAAGTTTTAAGAGAAACTTAATGATTGTAGCAGTTTAAGGTGAACAAAAAGGTAATGCAACCACATGCTTTTGTGGGAGACGCTAGTGAGAGGGCCAGGTGGCCATCTCTGTGTGTCCTCATTGTGTTCACTGTCCTGAAAAATGACTGCGGCACAGGCCTGATGCTCAGTTTCACAGGGACAGGCAGTATATCGCAGGAGCTAAAATCAGAGGCCAGGTTGACTCACTTCGAATCTTTGCCCTGCATTTTGTTGATAGTGTGATATTAGTCGACTTCCTTAACTGCCCTGTGCCTCATGTCATGATCTGTGAATGGAAATCTTAGTGGTTATCATGAAGGGTGCTTCGGAATAGTGAGCAAACAATCATATGGAGAGGACTCATCACGGTACCTGGCAAATGAAGTTATAAATGAGTATTATGACTGTTGTTCGCTTAGAAATCAGATTGTTCTGTTTACCGATGAAGTGCTAGGTTTCATTCTTACTGTGTTTAAGAGACTGGTATATGAAAACCATAATACCCAGTTCAAATCCACCAGAATGACTAGAACCGGGAAAAATCATTCCGAAGTCCTCTGGAGTGAGGTGTATGTGGAACTCCCTGCACAGCCGTGGAACTGGAATCAGGACTTTGGGAGAAAGCTTGCTGTCTTCTGTTGCAGCCCAGAATTCCCCTTCCCTGGATGTCAAAAGTCTCACTTCTTAGGGGCTCCTCAGCAGAGCTGCGCGTGTAGATTCCCCAGAAAGTTCAAAAGGAGAGTGGGAAAGCCCTTGTCACCTTGACAAGATACATATGTGCATAAAAGGCTCAACTCCATTGTAAACCTTCAATTTTGCACATATACATATCAATAAAATGGGGCAAATAAAGATCCTGTAACAAAAACTAGGAAGAAGCATGTAGCTATCGATACAAGAATGGAATAGCTTACAGTAAAATCCTATAAAGCAACAGCTTAAAATAATGAGAAGGAACCAGTTGTTACTATGTACAATGTAGACAAGTCCCACAAATGTCAAGTTGAATGAAATAAACCTAGCACAAAAACATAGTCATTCTAATTTCACTTCTCTAAAACTCAAAAGCAAGTAGAGCCCACCAATGGTGTTCAAGTCAGCACGGTGGTTTCTTTAGGCACAGACGCTAGTAATTGGGACGGGCCCAGGGTCCTCCTGGGGACTGCTGATGTTCATTCGTTTATCCACCTGTGGATCTGTTCGCATGATGAAAATCTCTAACCTGTGCACTTAAGATATGTACCTTTTAAATGACTTACTTTATGAATGAATAAAAAGACTGAAAATGTGAACTGCTTGTGAATTGGAATTTTACCACTAGATAGGCTGTATAGTCTCACTGTTACAGAACAGCACATCTTCCTCCAAGCAGGTTCACTGTTAGCCCAGGCGATAGTCCAGTGGTTCCGTGGAAGGTCGAATAATGAAGCAGGGATTAACCTTACGCTCACAGTGTGAAACTCCGCTGCTTGTGTTTTCATTGGATGGGCATGTACATCTTCTGCGTTGTGGTGAGCCAGGAGCCCTTTCCCCGTCAGCAAGGGACTGAGATCTTCGGCGTGCCTCTTCTGGCTGGCAGTGCTCAGATGGGCCATCCTTCTTAAGGAAGAGCCCTCTTAGGAAGGGGTGGGTCAGTAAAAACCTAATAACGTTGGTCAGGTATTCATTCAGAGAGGTTTTGAACGCTCACTACATTTCTAATGTAGGTAATAAATTCATATTGGATATTAATAAAAATGAACTCCTAAGCTCCCTAGTTGAAAATAACTACAGAAGGGTGGAAAAAAAGGCCTTTAAAAATAAAAAAAAGTAGTTAAAGAAGGGAAAATGAAAACATCTCTGGGCCTCTAAAATGGGCCACCAGCTCAGCCTCGAAGGCTGGTTCTGTGCTGTCCATTGTCTGCAGAATCTCCTCATGGGAATCGCAGGGTCTAGGCACCGTGATCCGTGATCCATGTCCTCCAGGCTGCCTAAGGGGGAAGTTAAGGCATGTTGCCCACACCAGGTGCATTAGGGCCCAGCTGTGTCTCCATGAACACCTGGGTGGGAAGGGTAACCATGGGCTTCTGGCAGCTTGTATAAAAATGTGACAAGTCAGCTGAACTGAGCCTGGAAAGAAATACGGACCGTGGGACAGCTTAAATAAATGGATCTTGAAGCCACAAAGTTTGCTGAAGTAGCTTTGGATTGGAACCAACAAGAGCTGTCCTTTCAGAGAAAAATGCCTGGGGGTCAGCCCCGTTCCTCCCCTTTGTAGGATCAAGGTTGATCTGGAACTGCTGATCCTGTCCTGTAGAAAACTTCTCTGATGAACTATAGCTGCCCTAGGTCTCAAAATATTTCTGTGCCAAGTTATAAGTAATCAAAAATTATAAACCTACAAAAATTATATCAAAAAACAGTAGAAGTAGATCCTCATAGACTGAGAGAGCAAACACAATCTTGTAACTAGTGTCGCTATAAGCAAGGGATTAAAAAGTAAGTTTGATTTTCTGTGCAGAAAAAGATGAATCTTCTCTAAATGAAAAACACAAAACCTGAAAAGTAGATGTTCTTAATAGCAGATAGAGATAGCTAAAGAAAGAAATAGTGCACAGGAATATCGATTACTGAAATGCAAAGGACAGAAGACTGGGAAAACAGAAAGTAGTGTGTGGCCAAGCCCTGCAGTGGCCACCCAGTCACTCAAGTCCCACTGGTGCATGGGCCTCTCCCAGTTCACTTTGCCTGAACTTCTTCTCTTGGCCTATTTCTACTGCTATTAGAAAAGAACTTCAATTGAGTGATTTATAAGGAATACTTATCTCTCACATTTCTGGAACCTATATAGTCCAAGGCTAAAGTGCCAGCACACTCATTGTCAGACAAGGGCCCAATCATTGCCTCCTAGGTGTCCCCTGTTGCTGTGTCCTCGTGTGAGGAAGGGGAGAAGCCATCGGGCAGGATTGACATCAGGCAGCTCTCTGCAGCATCTTTTCTAAGAGCATTGATTCGCTTCGTGTGGAGACACCTGCATGACTTAATTACTTCCTCAAAGATGCCTCCTCCTAGTACCACCATGATGGGGATTAAGTTTTAATGTGAGCTTTGGAGGGACAAGACATTTAGATGATAGTATCCTTAGCTCTCAAGACCCATGTATACTCTGTTCTTTTTTTATGCAATCCCCCACGCCGCTCTTACACAAAACCCAAAACCTTCATGGCTAGTTCCTTTCCTGCTATTCACGTTGATTCTAAGTCTCTTATCCAGAAGACCTTTTGGCTGCCTTGTCTAATATCTCAGGCCTCTCTAACTCACTCGCTGCTTTCATGATGTTTTCTGAGATGACTTTGACTGCCTGCTGCCCTGTTAGAATGCAAATTCTATGAGAGGGATTGTGGGTTACGTGTCTAGTTCTGTGTCCTCACTGGTGGAACAGTGCCTCTATTTAGCAGGTGTCCTGTGTCTGTCTTATATCCCAGGGTAAATGCATCCATCAGTATCAAAAATTTCAGCAAGATGACATGTCAATGTAGACTCAATGAAATGTAGCTAGTCCTTCCTTTCACCCGGCTTCGTAGGATTTCTGGTTTGGTATCATTTTCTTTCTCTTCCATTTACAATTAGGTTTTCCTTTGCCTTGTTCACGGGATTTCTGGGTTCTCATTTTTGCCATTTTTTAACTGTGTTTTGAGCACCTTGGAAAATCCAGACAAATAAAATTCTTCCTCAGATCTGAGCTGGGAGAGAAGAGATCCCGTGAGTCATTTTTGTAGACATGTTTACAGAGGCTGTGTTTAGGTGTAGATAGAAGAGCGCCTGATCTTGATCAGTCTGTTCTTTATGTAAAAACTACCGCAGTTAATTCTAGCACTTGCAGAACGGAAATGCAGATGTTGTGTGTTCGACAAAATTATCTGAATTCATCACATTCTAGAAAAGACAGAATCTGAGAAGCTTTGGTTTTTCTATGACCTAATAGCTTGAGAGTGTTAAAAGTAACAAGTCCGTCGATAAAACAGACCTGCCTTTATTAGACACGTACTGTTACAAATAGCTTTCACATGTGTCTAGAGTTAAACCTCCTGCAATTATCAGAAGTAGCCAGAAGTTATTTATGTTATCTTCTTTGCAAGTTATAAAATTTGGATTGAGAGACATTAGTTATCTTCCCAACATCACATGGCTAATAAATTAGGAAACTGAAATTTGGACATAGCGGTTTGGATCTGGAATGCCTCCCAAAAGCCTGATGTTCCTACGGATACTGTGTACTGTTGGGAGGCGGGGCATGGTTGGGAGGGTGGGTGCTTAGGGCTGGACTTGGAAGGGCGTGTGCTGGTTCTGTGCTTCCTCTCATACTGGTTTCAGTTCTGCCATGCTGCCGTGAAGACCTCAGTCTCCAGGTCATAGGTCAGTCTCTAGCTGTGGCTGCACCATGTGATTCCACTGTTTTCCAGCCACCCACCCATGAGTCGACTGTGACTTTCTGAAACTATAAGCTAAAATAAATCTTTCCAGCTGCATCTGTGCATGTCAGGTATCAAGTCACAGCCATGAGAAAGTAACTAAGACAGTCCTCATCCTTTAAAGATTGATAGAAAGATAGTAGCCAGACAGTGGGTTCCTTGCAGCCATGAAGTAAGAAACTGGCATGTGACTGATTGGTCAATATAGTGTGACGTGTTCAAGTGATATGAGAAAGACTTCTTTAGAATTATTGGCCCTAAAGGGTATCTATGTCATTAATTATAAAATGATTCAGTGTTTATGTTTATAGTTATTAATGATGCTGGGGCTTGATACCACATCAGCAAAGATGTTGTTATCAGAACCCCAGGTAAAGTGAATTCCTGAGAAGACTTTTAATTGTATGTTTTATAAACTCAAAATAATCATTATAAGACTTCAATTTAAATAAGCTTTTAACACTGCATTATATATGAAAACTTCTTTCATTTTGAAATGACCAGTTATCACCCTAATTAAGATGATGTATTACATAGCATAATTATCGTTTTCAAAGGACTCAAAACTGAAAATATTTTTAAATCAGTCTTTCTGCAGATTATCTTCTGTCTGTTCAAAATGCTGTTTTCCCACCAGGATTCAATGTTGGACTTGATTTTACTTGTGACAGAAATAGAATTAAGTAGGTCGTGCTGTTTCCTTTATCTTGGAAGGTCTGTCTTTTTCAAGGCAAGGTTTCTCCAGCATCTAGCCCTATGTCAGTCTGAGTTGCCTAGGTCAGGAAAGACACCTGAGGACTCTACCTGTATAGAACCTGTCTGCTCTCACCCTAGTGTGGTGTTCGTCCCCCTAACCAGGTCACTGCACCCTCTTTGTATAATTTCTAAGCTGAATGCATACAGGTGTAGTTTGATGAAAACGCACGTCTTCTTAATTAGACAGGATTGTGCATATTTGTTCATCCCTTTTAGTAGTGTTGTTCTGCCTGTCAGAAATAGAACACAGAGTTTCAAAGGGAAACCTTTCCTCAAGGTAGGGAACGTAAGACTGATGTTGCACTCAGATACTGTGTTTTGTGGGAAAGAATACGAGTGAGGTCTTGTCGTCAAAATTTATAGTATTTTAATAAGCTCCACATTTTCTCCTACAGTGTCTCCTGGATTCCTGTTTATCTCAGAGATGTCCTAGCCCTTCATTTACTCAGTCCACACTGCTGTATGCCTCGTAGGGTCTGGTGCTTCCCCTGCAGGGCCTTGCAGAGCAGTGAGAGAACAAGGGTCAGAGAAGTCGCTACGAGTGCCGTGCATGTGCAGGTTGTCACTTACCATTCTCGCAAAGGAGCTGCAAGTCAGCTGCAGTCCTAGAATTGGTGACCGCGACAGGGCTGTCAGATGGAGCAGCCTATGCGGAGAGCCTACAGCTCCAAGAGGCCCTGGCCAAGGTGCTGAGCTCCAGTGCAGAGCTGCAGTATGCGTGCGGGCCCTGGGTGGATTACTAAGGACAAGACCAAGTGAAGGAACGAAGTTGGTCTTTATGTTGTAGAACCGGAAGAGGAGGCACACACAGTTTAAGTGAGGAGGTGGCAAGCTCAGATTGCACTTTAGCCAGATAATTCTGGAGGGACACGTAAAGGAGAAACACTGGAAAGCCACAGTGAAGACACCAGACTAGTCCAGGTGAGAAGTTCTGAACGATTCTAATGAGCCTAACGACTCACCTTGGGAACACAGAGGAAGGGTGCGTGTGAGAGTTAGGAGGTGGTGATGCATGACCTCACCTGCTGGTGCGAATGAGAGAAGGATGGCGAGGCTGCAGACATGGGTTCCTCTAGAGGTGTGCAGGGTGGTCATGGGTCTGTCTTGACTGTGCTTTGCCCACAGGTGCTGGAGTGGTATCAGAAAACACAAGGGAGGCATAGTACATCTCCACAGGCACCTGGATAGCCTGAGGAAGTTCTAAAGCTTCTTCCAGAGAAATTTTAATAGGGGACTTCAAATCAAGTGGTACTGCCCAATTTCCTCAGTTTTGGTCACATGAAGAACAAACTAGCGTGCTGAGGAAGCTATGAAAACCTCAGGACAGAAGCGTGGGGCCTGGCTTCTGTGTACTAGCCCCTCACTGTGTGTGGCTGTGTCTGGGATAAGGCACGTACTGGGTCGTACGGCAGGTGAAGACCAGGGAGGGCCCGTCCACAGTAATAGAGGCATGCGTCTGGTGCGACAGGTCCACATCCAGGGGTGGAAGGGTTTGTTGACTAAAATTTCTATTTCAAGGAAGCAGATGAGGTCCTGGGCTGAGAAGAGGGAGAAGCCAGAACATCACCCAGATAACGGTTAAAATGTTGAAGGGCCGAGGGTGCTGGAGCTCTCGGGGCCACTTCCATCTTGAGATGAGAGAGACTCTGGGGACTGGCAGTTTTGTTTCTAACCCGTGGACTAACCCCCAACTGCATGTGGCTGTGCCTGATACAAGGCACATACTGAGTCGTAATGGCAGGCAGGGACGGAGACAGTCCCATCCACAGTCATAAAGGGACATGTCAGGTACAGTGGATGCTTCTGTCCTGGAACTGAGAAGTTACACCAGAATGTAGGTGCCACTTTCCCCAGCCTGCGGGACCACTCTCTTCCACTCCTAAGCACTTGCCAGGGACAAGGGCATGCCACAGAGGTGGGTCCTGCCAACCCCAACACAGCTCTGTGTTTCACACTTGGCTCCTCTGTGACTTGGTGTGCGGGTTTCTCGTTCTGCCTTCTCTCTTCTTTCCCCTTTGTCTCACCCCCAGCTCTTGTCCTCCCTGTATAAGAAGGGCTCTTGTGTTTCTGATCCTTCTTGGCTTTGTACCTGCTATGTATTCTGCCTGGTTTTAATTATTGGTGATTTCCCCCTGTAACTTGTTTTGCTGTGCTGTGATACTTAGTTCTAGCACTGACGCATCCCTGAAACTTCCTGTCCCAGCTGCGCTGGTCTGTCCCACCTCAGCGCTTCTTCTGACGTGCAGAGTCATAGCTCTCCCTTTGGGTGTCTGTTACCGTGTTCCCACCTGACCTCTTGGCAAGCGATCTTCACACCGTGTCTAGCAGAGTGCCACAAACCGGTTGGATGCCACATGAAGACTCTTGGTTAATTTAGTAAGGAATGTTCCTTGTGTTAGGAGATTCCAGCTTCTTTTCATTTCTGATCTGTAAGAAGTCTTTTCTGCCTGTTGCTGCTTTTCTGATAACCAAACTTCTTGTTCACGTGTTTTCTGATAGCTTTCTCCTCCTTGTGTTGGCCATTGGAAGACGGTAGCTGAAAAGAAGCTTAGCTTTAGCCACTGTGAGGAACACTGGCTTGCGGTTGGAACCTTGCTCCCTTTATTCTTCCTCTTACTTCATTTAATAAGTATTTGTCTGGTATTCTATGTTGTTTCTAAATTGCAGAATACACTTCTGCTTGACAAATAGTTCTTTCTTTGCGGTAATTAAAAATATAAATTCTTATAAAGTAGATTCTACAAGGACAGTTCTATCGTTCCATGTTAATGTTTGTTTTACAAGATTGAAACCATGAGAGTGTAACTTTCTACCTGGATATTTATGTTTTCCTAAAGCAAGTAAAGATCTGGCATTTAACAAATATTTTTTTAGAAGAGAATATGTATGGTGACAAATCAAGATAATTACCATTGCCATTTCCTTAAACATACATTGAGCTGTTTTATTATGCCCCATAAACATGTACACTTGTGTTTGTGCCAGTTAATTTAAAAAACAGGAGAATAAGAGGTTGATGTTGAGCCCTGCATTGGCCTCATCTGGTGCTGGTTTTCCTCTGTGACTTGTACTAGAAATCTGGGAGAGAAGTCTACATGTGGAATGCGGTGATTGATGGTACAGTGGTTAATAATATTAGCCATTCTTTGTGAAATTCCTCATATGCCAGCATTGCGCTTCAGTGTATACACACATAGATGTATGTGCTTTCTTGTCCCTTGAAGATACCTGTCAGGACTTGCATTTTAAAGATAAATAAATTTTGATAAGTGGATAAGCATGCTAAAATTACTGATCTTGAATTAAATCAACCCAACTGATACTGGATACTGCTTAGCATGAAAACAGTGTTCCTCATCTCTTTTAGCACCAGGGGTTAGTTTCATGGAAAGCAATTTTTCCATGGATGGGAAGATGGGAAATAGTTTTGGAATGATTCAAGTGCATTTACATTTATTGTACACGTTATTATTTTGCATTGTGACATATGATAAAGTAATTGTATAACTCATCATAATGAAGAATGACGGGGAGACCTGAACTTGTTCTCCTGCAGCTGGATGGGTTCACCTGGGTAATGACAGGAGGCAGAGCTCAGGTGGTGATGTCACCTTGGGATTGGCTGCTGCTCGCCTCCTGCTGTGCCACCAGGTTCCTAACAAGCCAGGACTCACACTTCTGGTCCTGGTATTGGGAACCCATGCACAGGAGCACGTTTGTAGGGAGAAGGTCTCTTGTCTACTCTGTAATTATTAAGTGATTTACGTTTGGTAGTACTGATGTTCTGAGCTGTGGTTTCTAGATTCACTTCAATATTCAGTGATGGCAGTAAATCTAGTGTTGTTATGCAGTTAATCCTAGAAACTTAGGATCGGTTTTGGGGTACCGTGTACATGTTCTTTTACTCAGATTCGTTAATGCATGTGTGTTTTGGATCATTTTCTAGATTTTGTTTTAAATTGTATCCTTTAAAAATAAGGGTAGTAAACTTGTTATCATGTCCCTAGAATGTCCTCAGTTTGAAATGTGCTCCCCGCTAGTAGAAGGAGGATGGCTTTCACTCTTTTTTTTTTTAAGCAGTAAAAATTATTTACATATTCTGGATATTAGACCACTATCAGATATATGATTTGCAAATATTTTCTTCTCCTCAATAGATTGTCTTTTCACTTTCTTGCTAGTATTCATTTTTACTTCTATGAAGTCACTTTTACCTGTATTTTCTCAGGCCTTTGGTACATTCACCAGCATATTAAATTAATGACTTAGTCCAAGATCACAACATTTAGGCCTATATTTTCTAAGAGATTTATAATGTCTGTTCATGCGCCTACACACAGGGTATGTTATAAACACTCTGTTTTTTTCTGTTCATTTGTATGTCTGCCCACACTCTATTTTCTTGGTTACTGTAGCTTTGTGGTAAATTTTGGAAACAGGAAAAAAGTATGCTGTATTTATTCACCCTGGAGAATGTTCCATGAACAGCTCAGATGAATGTGTGTTCTGCTTCTATTGCGTTGAATACTCTGTAAATGTCCTTTAGGTGTAACTAGTTTTTATTGTTCAAATCTTGTAATTGTTGCCTCATGTATTTGATGCTTTTTGTTGTATGTGTTATTACTTGTGTTTACACGCTTACTATTTCATCTTCCTGGATGAAATTAATTGACCTTCTTATCACTTAAAATATTTTTTCTCCAGTGACAAATTTTATCTTAGAATCTGTTTTGTTTGATTTTAGTATTATCTGAGTAGATCTCTTCTCTTTTTATTACGTTTTCCATGGGCTATCTTCTTTTATCCATTTTTTTAAGCTAAATATTTTTGTTTAATCCAAAGTCTTTCTCTTATAGGCAGCATGTGGCTGAATTGTTTTTTTCCATAATGCACCTTATTGTATTTAATTGATACATCTAATTCATTTGCTTTTAAATTGTTTACTGATGAGAAAGTGGTTACATCTTCCAGTTTTGCGCTTTGCTAGCTATGTGCCCTACCTATATTTTTACCTTACTATCATCTTTTGTGTTAACTTTTTAAAAAAACTAGACAACTTTTATTCTCTTGTTATTTTTCTATTTTTGACTTCTAATGATTTTCTTACCTGCCTTGGACATCATGATTAACTTCTTAAGTCATGTCACATTTTCACTACACCAGCTTTCCTCAACACTCCACAGAAGCTTTGCTGTCCTTTAGTTCGATTGCCTTTTCCCGCTGCGTGTTGGTCTGCCGTGCAGTTGTGGCTTTGCATGTCATGTCCCTGTCCACAGAGATTGGTCACTGTGCAGCTATGCAGTGTGCGCTGCGCACTGTGCACTTATTTCTTAAATCAGAAGAAAAGGGATTCGTGTTAGTATCTAACAAACTTTAACATCTCCAATTCCTTCAGTATTTCTTGTGTGGCTGTCGATAAATTTTCTTAGATTTTGTTTGCCTCTAGTCTTAATTTCTAGTGTTCCCTAGATTTTTGTTAGTTTCCAGAGTCCTGAAAATTGTGATCATAACCTCCCCCGCCCCATATCTCTTTGCTTTTGTAGAGGTGTTGTGTGGAAGTTCTCTACCATTTGCACTTAAATCATGCCTTTATATTTTTTGAATTTAATGAAAATGCACTAAAAAGTGAATATTTCCTTCTTTGCAGAGAGTCCTCTGAATATATCTGTCCTTCTGTTGCATTTTAGGACTATGATGATGGATACGGCACTGCTTATGATGAACAGAGCTATGATTCCTATGACAACAGCTACAGTACCCCAGCCCAAAGGTAAGAGTCGGCCCTCCCAGCAGCCACACACCAACACACATGACCTTTCATCCATGCTCTGGAAGGTGTGACCTCTGCCAGGGACCTCTGCCAGTTTGTCCTTTTTTTTTTTTTCTCACTTACAGAAGTAATGTCTGGCCTACCAACTAGCACATTTTGCCACAACCAAATTTGGTGTAGTGTTAAAGCATTCACTCTTGGGAAATAAAAGTTGAAATTTTCTTTATTCTAAAATAATTAGGTTCAGTGTTGAGCATACTCTAAGGAGAAACAGTGGCCTTAAAGGATCTTAAGCTGGAAGTCCCATAGGAGATATGTGAATGTACTGCCCTATCTGTGCCTGGGGAAGAAAATCCTAAAAAGTTTTGTTTCCTGTTCATAGAAGTTTGATTTCCTAGTGATAATGCCCCTGTTTCCTAACAGCTTCCTCCTGTGAATAATGAGTTAGTTCTGGTCTGTTTTCTAAAGTATCTTCTCAGCAGCAGATATTGTCACAGGCAATAAAAGAGCTTTCAGCTTACCTCTTCTGTTATATCTTTTGATGTTCGTTGGTATATTGAGTCAGTGTTTATTCTGTTTAGAATGTTTCCTAAGTGCCTGGAAACCTTTTGCTTTATGTTTAAGATTTTGTGTTTAGAAGTAGAGAACAGAGGGGCTGGAGGAATAGCATAGTGGTTAAAGCACTCTCCTAGCAAAGCAGAAGGCCCTGGGCTCGATTCCCCAGTGCCATATAAGCTGGACGTGGAGGCCCATGCCTATAATTCCAGCACTTGGAAGGCTGAGGCAGGAGGATTGCCGTGAGTTCGAGGCCAGCCTGGACTAAGTAGTGAATTCAGTAACAGCCTGAACTACAGAGTGAGACCCTGCCTCAAAAAATAAATTAATAAAAATAAAAATAAAAGTGGAGAACAGAGGTGAGCAAACCTGAAACAAACTACTGGCTTTATAGTGACTAGAAAATATAAAGAAATACAGACTCTGGGGTGATTTTGGTCAAGCACTAATTCAGCTTTGAACCTACATGGCACCATTCAGGTTTTGAACACACAGTTTTTCTCATTTGTTGATTCTGATATTGGAGTAGACGGGGATATTTAAAAAAATTCATTTCCCTTACGACAGACTGTCTCCTGTTAACTTGTAACAGTTAAGCAGCCATCAGACTTTGGCTGACAGCTGGTCTCTTGGTGGAAAGTTTGGGCGTCATATTTGTGTTTGTTGGTTTGTTGGCATTGCTGCATGCCTGATGGTTTGGAGCCCCGTGACCATCACATCATCGTGCGTGTTAAACAAGGTAGTGCACATAGCATCTGCGTAAGTGTCCCCCAACTGCGTGAAATACTCAGTGCAGTTCCCGTTGGGTAGATGAAGAAAAGGTGCACAGACATTCAGTAATCTGCCCGAATCACGCAGTGAGTGAAAAAGAAAAACTAGAAATTCTAAGTTAAATCTAACTCAAAGATTTGTGCTCTTATCACTAGACCTTTCTCAGATTTCGCTTAAGAACTTAAGTATCCTGGAGGAACAAATCTTGTACTTCCACAGCATTTGCTAAGTGCCTTGTGTTTTTCTGGCTCTGTTCTTGAGAGTTTCCTAAGGCCTGCCCTCTGGGTCATGTGAAGTATCCCTCCTAGCAGTAGTCGTGGAAGGCAGATGCTGTGCCTTTGGGAGAGAAGGCGTGGTGGCCGAGAGTACCCAGGGCTTGCTGTGGCTACAGGAGATAAGAGGTGACCAGGACATGCTGCTGCCGGGCACTTCTTAACCCCAGCTTCTTTCTCGAGTCTCACTGCACCGGTCTGGCTCAGGCCTTTCTGTCCCTGTGTCTGTCCTAGTGTCCAGTGTGTTGATTTCCAGCTGTAGGTGCCTGCCCTTTCTTGAACGGCACGTACTACTTGTGTACCTGCCATAAACCCGAGACTGTGCCGCTGCTTCTTGTGTTTGATTCCTAGTGATCTTCACGGGCACCAGGCCAGTCCTTGGCAGAAAAGGTCATTGTTTCTAGTGACAGATGTGGAAACGGGCATGTAATTTCAGGAGACAGCGTGTGTAGTGTAAGGTTGTAGTCCACATAGCCTTTCATTTTTCTCTATTTGCCATGAACAACCAAGTTGGAAGCCCTCACCTGTGATCTGCCAAAGAGAATGATGTCAGAGCATAACTCCTGGTGAACTTATAGAGAACGGGAAGGGCCCTCACTCACTCACATATACCCGCTTCTAACCAGGCACCGGATGGGAGCCACTACTCACGTGTGTCATTTTATGTAAGTGACAATAGCTAGAGTCTGTCTACGTGATGAAGCTGGGGCTCAGAGAAGCCAACGGCTGACTGTAAGTGAGAACGCATGCTCACACCAACGCTCACGCCTTTCACTCTAAGCTTAGATCATACAATTGAGAGTAAATGTCCGTTCCCCTGGCCGTTCCATTAGTATTTACTGAACATCTGTTTTTAGTGAGGCCTGTGCTCGGTGACTGGGATACAGGAATTAAGATGGAGACCCTGTTCTTGCAAAATTCCCTGACTAGAACACACAGAGATACCTAAGTGCAGTTTAATGTGGTCATCATTATGAGAGGTCTGTAGAGAAAATCAGCATTTCCACTAAAGACCTCATTAAGTCATGGCGTGGCATTCAGTGGACTTATCCATGAGAGAGTGAAGGGTAGGTATCCATCCTCAGATAAGCAGCAGGGAACGGAATTTCACAGAGCAGCAATAGTTGGGAGAAGAGACATGACACCAAGAGAGGACTGGGGTAGTGGTGCCCAGAAAGAGTGAGGAGAGAGGAATGAGTGGAGGAGAGACCTAGGCTCCCCACTCACCGAGCTGAAACGTGACACTGTGGGCAGTAGTAGGGAGCCATTGATGTGGTACGTGCAGGGGAGTGGGGTGCAGGGGCTGGAGTTGAGAGGCGGTAATTAGCTGATGTGTGTGGAGCGTGGCTTGGCAGGTGGTGAGCCTGAGGGCCAGAGACCAGCTAAGAAGCTGGTACATTATAAATTATAAGCTCTTAAGTATCAGGAAAGACTCCCTAAAAGAAACATCTTGCCTTACTGCCAGTCTGCCTTCTTTGAAGTGATCTTCTCAGTGCTACAAGCTGCCTTTCTGGAACAAGTACAAAGCATTCTGCAAGAACTGAACTGCATAGGTGGGCAGTGCGGAAACCAGCTCTCTTCCTTAAACTCCCGTGACATGTGAAGCAAGCATTTCGTTGTCTTACAAAGGAAAACTAACTGTGAGTCACAAAAATTAGGTACCTTGGTATAATAATTAGATCATACCCCTAGGAAGCGAAGGAGTCAGCCTGGATATCGGCACGTCTGTCTTCCACCCCACCCCTCGGCGGCTTCTGTCCACACTGCTCCCTAGGAGATTAAACAAGGCAGCTCCCTGGCAGAGTTGAACGAAGAAATGAAGTTTCTGGGGTTGTTATAACAGAATTATAAAATCAAAGTGTCCTCAAGGTCTGCTCTTCTGCACCTCTCTCCTTTTGAGCATGAGGACAGCAGAGACACCTGGCAGAGGCTGCCTCCCAGGTGCTGGCTGCAGGTGGGCAGGTGCACAGTTAGGAAGCTATGGAACCCCGGAGGAAACCGAATAGCGCGGGACACCTGCGTGGCTGCCCCTGTGTACCAGCTGCTGGGTGGAAGGGCTGCGTCCAGAAATGACTTCTGACCTGAAGTCCTAATTATTTTCTGACACTGTGCGTCATAGAAACAAATTTCTCGCAGGAGGTTCTATGAATTAGAAATTTTTTCCTCTCCATTTCCAAATACCTTGTTTTAGAATTAGAGTACAAATGGCAGACCATACAGAGTGGTAAAAAAAAAAAATCAGGATATTTCAGCTATAGCTTTCACAACTGTGTTTTATAAAGACCTTGATGCCACTAGTATTGTAATACTGTTTATCTGACCCCATACATTTAATGGGTAGCAGTATTACAGTCACTGTGAGGAGAAATGTAAATTATTCTTTACAATATCAGGATTGTTCTAATACACATTGGCTCAAAAGTGACCACCGACTGATGGCTTCCCATGAGTGCACAGTTTCTGAAAAGCTTTAGTGAATCCAGAGAATTCAGTAATAAAGAAACTCACGTATCTAGTCCCAGCCTAGCCTTAACCTGTCTTCTGCTGTCACAGGTCTATAGTTTGACTCCTGGAAGCCTCTTCGAAATGTACCCATTTCATCTTAATTTGAATAGAATTAATTTGTACTTAATGTCTTATTTGTACTTCTAATCGCAATAGTTTAGCCTGTTCTTCCAAGTAATTGTAAAGCCTCCTATCCTATAGCAACCATAAATTAAGTAGAATAGGGAGTCCCAAAAAAGTGCTCATAACTACCGAACACCTTGTAGATGTCTGTGTTAGTAAGAATATTTAACTTCTGGATGAGTTTTATTCTAATTTCCTGTTACACTTCATGATGTGGATAACAATTTTAAGTATGTATTTCATTTCATTTTTCAAATCTCTGTAATTTTCATGAAAATACTTTACATTTCTCAAAAAAGGAGCCAGATATAACAGCTATTGAGATAGAAATCTATTCCATCTAGCACCCAGGTGTTCAGGTCTCTGAGTATATGGTCTCCCGCTTCCCTAATGACCCTGCCTTAAAAGTTGTTCCATACTAGAAAGGTGAGAACTTGGAGGTTGCAACTTTCCCAAGAGTAAACAGCTGTAAAATAGATTAGCTCAGGAATCTGTGCTTTAAAAATCATTCTCTACCCAAGAATTTTTTTTTTTTTTTTTTTTTTTTTGTATCAGGAAACCGTTATCTTGTTTCATGACAAAGCCTCTTTTATACAAACAGGCATTAGTAATAAAAACCATTAGAAGCTGAGAATACTTTTGGTGTGTTTTCAAAAGTCAGGTTGAGGAGATCAGTGAGACCGAGATTAATGTCATCATGTGCCTGCCATGTCCTTTAAGGTTGTTTCCATTGCTGTTTAAGCTTTCTGGGCCCAGGGAAATCTTTTTAAGTGCTGACCTGCAGGAGTCTGAACATAGTTTGGAATTGTCACTTTGGAAACAGTGACCTCTTGTCTAAATAAAGAGGTAGCCATTTAAGCTTCAGTAGAACTGTCTTTTGGATAATTAGGCTTTTTCTAGCAGGATCAGCAGTTTAGGAGTTTCAAAGGCAATGAGCAAATGGTTTGGCCTAGATTTCGACGTTTATTAAATATACCTTATGAAATTTTCACCAGATATACTTTTTTGTCAGTGCTTGGGGCCCTCGGTACACACTCTGCCTCTGCCACTGAGGCATCTTCATCCAGCAAATGTACTCACATGTGATTGTACAAATGGTCCTTGCACTTTTACACTACTGTCTAAGACAGCTGTTGCAGAAACCTTAGCACAAACTGAGCATTATAAATAATCAAGAAATAGATCTTTCTAATGTAGTTTTAGGTAGATGTTGACAAAAGACATATACCATCCCCGATTATAATATACACCTATGAAGACCTTAATTCTCAGTCTAAAACTCTATAGAAAGAAAAGGGGAGGTCAGTGGAGGTAAAGGGAAGCTGTAATCTTGTTAAAGACCCCCACCCCCCCAAAAAAAGTGACATTTTAAGTATAAGAAGGCCTAGGCCCATTAAGATAGAGATAAAAACCACAGCAGTGTGGTAGACAGTGAGAGGAACAGGGTGGGCTCAGCCTTTGCTAGGGCACAGGCAAGTAGGAATTTATAACCCTGGAGCAGGGTCGGGTCTGTGGATGGAAAATCACTAAGTGGAAACAGCACTTCTGGAGTTCTAGCTAAACAGACATAGCAGGATTGTTGCCCAGGTCGGCCATGGTGATCAAACATTAGGTAGGGCAGAGTGGGGGATGTGGAGCCTATCAGGTGTCAGAGCTGTAGGGCTTCATGCTAAACTGACTTTGTTGGTAAAGCTGGATTTTAAAAAGACACCTGAAGATGGGCCGAGGGAAAAGCTTGGGAGCTGGCTGAACGGTGGCCAGGCAGAGAATCTCTGTCAGCCCTGGCAGGAAAGAGGAAGGGCCCACACAACACCGAAGAGTCAGCATGCACAAATGCTACCATTCATAATTATTACTGTGCATTGACCATCTAGGTGGTGTATTCATGCTCTAAGAGGGATTGGGAGCATAGCTCAGTGTTTAGGTGCCCAGCAAGTGCAACGGCCTCGGTTCACTTCCTCAGAACCATACAAAACTAAGCCGAGTGGGATAGCTCGTGCCTCTAATCCCAGCATCCCTCAGCAGAGGGAGGCAGGAGGATTGCCATGAGTTTGAAGCCAGCCTTGGCTACATAGTGAGTTCAGGACCAACCTAGACTACAGGGTGAAACCTTGTCCAACAAACAAACAAACAAATAGATACATAAGTTTCACTAAGAATGATTAAGAATGATAGGTCTTGTCTGATCTTAAATTTGTTAACTTTAAAAGACAGGTAACTATTATCCCTTCCTCATTTTTGGGCAAACTGAGACTCAGGTTAAACAAGGTGCTCAATTTACATACTGTGTGACACTACTGATTTTTAAATTCGTTTTCTTTCCATTGTGCTACTGTTTTTCAAAGGGTAGGGCACATGTCACTGCTGTTTCTCATTGTGACTTAATATGTACATGGTAAGGCTGTTAAAAATGTTATATTTCAAAGTTATTGAAAACATGATTAGCATACCAAGCCCTGGGTTTTATGAATAATATTGCTATGCTTTAATTATGATGACTTTCACTAACATTAAAAGGAAGTCAGTACAGAGAGTCACATTAAGTGTCTAGTGGATAGAGGTCCGGCTGGCTGGCAGAGTCCTAGACATAGCCCCTGAGCGGCTGAGGTCTGGCGAGACCTGCACTCAGGCAGTAGGCCAGCCATAGTGCATCCCTGCTTCCCTGAGTTATGTGATAAATCATTCTGAAAACCACGAGTGGGCTTCCTGCAAAGTTAGTTGCCTCACTAAAGTTGATATCCTCATTGTATTGAAAATAATCTGGAGAATTTTGTAATCTCATTCAGGAAATTTCTTAGAATTAAGCTAATAAATATTTAAGGGAATTTATTAAATAAAAATCTTTGACTCAAATATGCACTCAGTACTTATCGCGTGTTAGCTCTGGCTTCATAAAATGAATAATTAACCTTTGCCTCGGTTCTGCTGCATACCAGTCAGGTGTTAGCTTCTGTGTCAGGTGCTCTTATGATGATAATTTCTTCAACTCCAGAACCCTCTGTGGGACTGCCTATCCTAAACTTTGCACAGACGAGGAAACTGCTGCTCAGAGAGCTGGATTGTGACCAGAGTCCTGCCGCTGAGGACAGGCTGTTCTTTCAGTTCCCTTGCTTCTGCCCAAGCTAAATGCAAGCAGTATAAGAACATTCCTGTGAATGCAGACAAAACCAGAACTCCTGCCCACCATGCTTTACCCACAAGTGTAAGGCGATGCGGCAGCCAGCGGAGGCGCCGGTGGGTGTAAGTCACTTGCCTCTGTCAGCTCACTGCTTAATGATCTTGAGAACAGGAGATTTATCACCGAGAACTCGTGAGATAACGTGTATGAAAGCAAAGTGCACCAGGGGAATGTACTACATCGTGCAGATTTAGCACTGCCATCTGCGTAATAGCATGAGAACACCCCAGTGGCACGTGTGCTCAGCCACCCATGGCAGTGACAGATGCCGGGCAGGGCCAGCAGCCCGGGAAAATGCAGATTATGTGACAGGGTTTCTAAAAGCACTGGATGCATTGGGCACCAAACCCTGATCTCACATCTTTGTTAGCGAATTTTAAGATTTACAAAGTAAAGATCTGTTCAGTAAATCTCTACGTGTTTCCTTTCCATAGTTTATATAGTTTAAAAATATGTTTCTGTTAACTTGTAAGTCTCTTAGCAATTCTTCTGTTTTAAACATAGGACAATAATGTAACTTTTAAAATGTCTCTTTAAATTAGATGATATAATTTTTTAAAAAACACAGAACAGTGGCTGTGAATTCACATACACCAGATTTAAATCAGCCTCATTAATTCATTGGTGTGTGATTTTGACCAGGTTGCTTAACTTTTTGTAGACTCTTTTTTTTCCATCTGTAAAATGATGACATTGGTGCTTGACGTACAAACTTGTGATTATAGGAGATGGCGGCTGTGACATACATAGTAATGGTGCAGTATTGTTATTGGAGGAGGTCGCAGTGGCCCCCACACCGCCCTACGGCTGTAGAGCCTTACGCAGGGAGACTCTACTGTAGCATTGTATGGGTGGGGGAGGAACCCAGAGCTTATGGAGCCCCCCGGCGCACCGAGCACTGAGTGCTGGAGCTGGCGTGAGAGTATGGACCGTGCGTGTTTTGGCTGGGCTCCCCTTTGCAGCTGGGTTTACCGCGAATTCGGCTAATGTGCCTGGAAATGGTGAAAAGTTTTCCCTGTAGACTTCAGCCAGTAAAACTTTTAACAAATAAACAAGCCGAATAACAATTTGTATGGCATTTTTATTTTTGTTTATGAAATTAAAAAGATGTTGGCATTTCATGTGTGTTAATTAGTTAGACTCCTGAAAGTCTGTGTCAGAAGCAGAGCCTTCAAGTCAAAACTTTAAGCCCCTTGCCAAACGATGGCTTATAAAAGAGAACATCAGTGCTAGAGTTCTTCAAAATTTCTTCAACCTTTCCTCTTGGACTTCAAAAGCTTAGAAAATGAAATGATTTCAATATGATGTGGGTTGTTTATTTTCCCTTTTATTTGTCATCACAAAGGGATGTTGCTTTTAAAATGTAATTTATGACTTTATTTTCAGTAATCTTAAAAAAGTTGTGACCTGTGATTCAGTATGTGTGCTGTAAGTGCCAAACTTCGGCTCCTGCAATGAGTGTTTGTCGGTAGAGCCGCGTAAGGAGGACAGTAGTTTCTGGTATGGCTCAGGGAAAGAGGAGAAAGTGATTGGTCCACTTTCTCCCTCAGCTTATTCAGTGGATTGGAATATAACCAATTAAAAGGAATAAGGAGATTTAAGAAAAATACAGTAAGCCTGTTAGGGCATGTCAAATTTTAGGTCTCTGTGGAATTGTAGCAATTAATTAAATAATTCATACAGAAGTATTATACACCACTGCACAAATGGTAACTTTATCGTTATCCCAGTTTTTCTTATTATTGCAAATGTCCTGTCATGGTTGAATTTAAAACAATTAGCAACCGAGTTGTAGCTTCACTTCTGGCATTCTCTTTTGTCAGTGACTTGAAGTACGTATACTCCGATTTTTGCGTGCCTAGTCTTCTAGCAATTAGAGCAGGGTGCTGTGAGGGCTTGGATCTGAGATGTCCCCCACGAGCCCCCATGTATTTGGACATTTTGGAACATGTATGGGTTCCATATGCTCTTAGGAGATGGGGACTGGTCCAGAGGAGTGGATCACGGGTGTGTGGCAGAGGACAAACTTGTGGTAAATTAGATTATAGGTGTGTAGCCTGGAATGTATTTTTCATATCCTGAATTTCAGCTCTATTTCTTTTCAAAATTTCCACTTGTTTATCACAATTTTTCTTCATAGCTTGCATCCTTATTTACCTCAAACAACTTTTTATCTGTGCCTTCTATATGCTCAGTGAGCTTTGTGTCCATTAGGACCACTATTTGTATAGGAAGTTTCTCTGTAAGCTGGCTGATAATGGCCTGCGTTTCCTTGAGAATATCTTGTTTGAACTAGTTGTTCAACTCATTCATTTACTTTTTTACTTCCTTCCCTATGAGTTTTATGATTTTAGGGCCCATGACATTAGTTTCTGGGGTCTCTGGCATGTCTGTGGGTGTCCTGTTGCCTTGTCTTTTTCCCATGTTTCTGATGTTAAGGGACTTCACTTTAAAGGCCTAGCCGAGAAAGAAGTGAAAATTCCTTTGAGTTCTGTGTGTGGAGTAGGCAGTGACAACCCAATGACCCCTGAGGTGTCGTCACCACACCCAGGCCCTCAGCAAAGCTCTCCCACTTGTCCTGGCTTCTCTCCCCTGAGGGTGGGACGCTCTTCCCTCAGAGGTGCCCCCATTACACCCGAGCCATTGAGGAGCTCCACAGCCAGTTTCTCCTCTGTGCAACTTTTTCATGTACCAGTTTCTTCCTGTGCACTGTTCATGAGTGACCCCAAAACCATCATGTGCTCTTTGGAGCTTCCTTTTACTTTAAGCAGTTCAGTCTCAGACTGTTGTTTTAAAATGGCTCCTGCTTACGCCGTTGCCTGTTACGGCTGCCGAGCACTGCTTCTAATCTAGGCTCCAGGAGGCCTGGGTCGGGTAGGTCACATTGCGTCTGAGGTATGCACTACCTGCAGGCTTGTATTTGGAAGCTGGGCTGTTGGCTGCTGTTAATTCCATCCTCTCCCGACTGGCACTTATCTCAGTCTGAGGTCCCTCCTGTCAGGCTTTCTTTTGTTAGGGATGCTGGCAGCTCAGGGTTTGCTCAGTTGCCCCAGTGGTGCTGCCTAGGCTGCTTTTTTTCTCCACTTTAGGTGTGTCTTCCAGATTTCTGACCTTCTCTTGGCCTCCTTTTAGTTGGTGGGGCACTCTTTCCTCTTCTAGAATGGTCAGAAATTCTGGGCTCTGAGCATGCTTTCCTCCATCTGAGAGGCCACAGCTCCCAGCTGCTCACTGCTGGACCGGGGTGGGTTCCTGGGTTGTTGTTTACCTCTGCTTCCGATGTGTTTTCATGGTTTCTGAGTTTATCATGGTCTCCTTTCTATTGTTAGGGTGCTTTTCCCTGTCTTAGGTACACTGAACAGGTGGGTTTTGACTATATTCTCAACTTTTTGAGACCACGATGAGACATTTTGTAGCTCTTTTGCTCAGCCTCTATCTTGACCAAAAGCAATATATACATGTAATTGTGCTCAAGCAAGTCACCTACTTGCTTCTTAAAGCGAAACCTAGTCATGATAAGCTGTCTGGAAATTAGGTAAGCTCTACAGATTAGCTGTGACAGACAGACAAGGCATACACCCACTCTTCTTGACTAGTTTGCGCTGGTTAAGTGATGTGATATGAAAACACTGCAGTATTGGAAATGAATTTTTCCAATATGTTTGTTGGGAGATTGTCTACAATGGAGAACATACCAAGAGACCCTGGAGGTAGACTAATAGAATTTATTGATATAAAGACATAAAACAAGAAACATTGAGGTTGAGATCTGTGCCACAAGGGAACAGTATTGTACTTGTCAGCTTTTGTCAGTCTGACACAATGCCTTGAATCCACAAAGAAGAGGTTCGATTTGGGTCATCTTTTCTGGGGATTCCATCTATGATCAGCTGGCTCCAAGAAAAGTGATATTATAGTGGAGAGGCTTGAAAGAGGCACACTGCTCACCTCCTCGTGGCCTGAGGATCAGATGGAGTTCCCAAGGTCATAAGTTCAGGACCTGCACAGACACATAGAGGTGTGTGCTTTACTCTAGGCAACTTCCAAGCTAATCAAGTTGATAAAATTAAGCTTAACTACAACTCTAAAATAAGTTATCACAGCCCCATAGCAAGGAGAGAGTAGTCATGGGGTAGAAGAAATACATTAAGAGATAATTGATGAATTTCTTCCAAAAGTAATGAAAAACACCAGATAAATTCATGAAGCTCAAAATACTAAGCAGAGGAAAGGTAATTACCTGAGCTAGCTTCAAACTTGTGTTCTTTATAGCTCATGAATCGCTAGATTTACAGGTATTTGCTAACACTCCCAGTATCCAAAATATTTCTAAGAATCACACTGTTAAATAATTCACATGCTGAAGAAGAAAACAAAGAAATAAAACTTAGGTAATATTTGAAGTGATAATGTAAACATAAAATATTTGAATTTGTAGAACGAAAACACTAAACATTCAGAAGAAAGGCTTCAGCATTAAAAAAATACCTGTAAGAGAAAAGCAGAGTTACCCAAGGCAGATCAAATTAAACCCAGAGTTAACAGAAGAAATAAAATAATAAAGACAAGGCTAGAAATTAGTGACATAGAAAAATAGCAAGAAAGAAGTTCAACAAAGGCAGATGTTGGTTCTTTGAAGGAATTACCAGAAGTGACACATTAGTAAAACTGATAAAGGGGGGAAAAAGAACTCAGATTACCAACATGAGAAATTTTTAAAGAACATCATTTTAAATTCTGTTCTCAAGAAAATGTTAGGGAGGTTGTACGAGCTGCTTTGTTCTGATGTCATTTACAACATAGAAAAACTTGAAAAATTCTTTTAATATCATTTTGAGGTGGAGTGGGGAAGCAGGGTCTCGGCATATAATCCAGATGGCCCTGAAGTTGGCCATGTAGCCCAGGCTGGTCTTGCGCCTGCACATATCCGATCTTGGCTGTTCAGTACTGAATTATAGACATGCATCATCTGAGCAAACTGGAAATACAGGGCAGTTTCCCTCAACCATGCAAAAGACAGCTGCCAGAAAAACACAGAAAATTATTAAAAGAAATTAGCGCTCCTGTTATCTGAAATATTTAATATTTTCATCTTGCGATTAAAACAGGTGGGTTTGTCCAGACTCACCGCTTTTGTTTGTTATCATAAAAGACATAATTAGTGCAGCAAGGTGAGCAAAAAGAGACGAGAGACTCTGGAAGAAGTCGAGGAAACCTGTATTTATCTACAGATGGCACAGTTAGAATTGAAAATCCTAAGGAATCTGCCCCCAAAATTACAGAACTAATGCATGGATTTTTCAGTTACATAAAACAAAGTCACAATACAACTCAGACATTCCTATGTATTAACAGTTAATACTCAGAAGATAATCTTTGAAAGAGACCATGTAAGTAGAATTAAAGAAATAGAATCCACAATACTTAGAGGTGATTTTCAGCAAACCATAAAATCCACTATTTAAATCTAAAATTTAATGTATTTTTAGTAAAAATTAGAGGTGTGCAAATGATATAATCTCTGCTCTCTAATTAGAGCTCAAAAAAACTGTCTCAAATTAATGCCTGTTCTCCCTCCTGCCCCAGCCCAGCGTTAATCTCACTTTTACTGGCCGTTGCATGCAATGGTAATCATACTCATTTGAATCAATAGCTTTCAGTTAGCATGGAGGTTTTTAAACCTGTTAACCTTATAGCATTTGTCACTGTTTCTTTCCTTTTAACTGCTGAATGATACTCAGTTTAATTATTTAGTCAGAGTTGTTTCTCTTTCTTCGCAATTACTGAATAACGTTGCTATGAGCATTTATGTGTGAGTCTGGTGGAGATCTATATGTGGATGACAAAGTGTTTGAATAGGTGGGTCATATTTATGTTTAACATTCTAAGAAACTGCCAACTGATTTTCAAAGTGGATATAAAAATTTTAAACTCCCCTTGGCAATAACTATATGAAGAGTCCTAAGAATTGTTTAAACATAAATGTCATCATATGAGCGCCTCTCAGGTGTTGCACCTATAGAGTAGTGAGGACCTGTGCAGTGGAGAGAGCCCAGGCTGTTGGATTAGAAGTCCCATGTAAACTGCTTCCTTTTATAATCAAGACCTCTACAGAGAGATTTTTTTGCTTTAGAAAATTACAGGCTGATTCTGAAATTTTTGAAAATTCAGAGGCCATCGTATAATCAAAACGATCTTGAAAAAGAAAAAATTAGGAATACTGTACTGACGTCTTGATTTATAAAACCCAGTAATCTAGATTGTACTTTGTATGGATAGATAAAAAGCAGACCAATGAGTACCTCAAAATAGACTCACATATAATTAATTTTAATATGGGTGCCAAAGGAATTCAGTGGGTAAAGAGGGGTCTTTTTCAGTAACTAATGTTGTGTAACAGTTACATCTATAGGTGAGAAAATCTTTGAAACCACCCCCCATACATACCTCATATCACTTACAAATGTTAATTTGAGATTTTTCCTAGTAAAAGGTAAAAATAAAGGTAATAATAAGTGTATGTAACTTTCATATGTATAAAAATATGGATGACTGTTTCTATTTTTTAAAGGAAATAGAAGCACAAATAGTAAAAGAAGAAAATTATAACTTTGACATCAAGATTATAAACATGTCTTCATAAAAAGACATCATTAAAAATTAAATAGGTTAGCCACAGACAAGTAGAAAATGCTTACAACACGTATCTGGAAGAGGATTTTTATCCAAATTCTATAAAGAAAATAACTCCATGAGGAAAATGTTACCTAATAAGTTGAAGCGGTCCTTGATCAATGTGTCTTCTCTAAGTCTGCTCACTGAGCTGTTCCCCAGTGCCTTGCTCAGTGCTGAAACCCATCTGCTTAGTATCAGTGGCTTTTAAAACAGTAGGCATTCTGTTCTTGTCACTGTTTCTTGTGAGCTTAAATCCCATGCCATGCCATGGTAATTTAAGTTATTTTAATTCTGTGTGTTTAAGGAGGGAGGCTGTGCAATTTGTATGCAAATTGAAGTTGTTTCACCTGTGTAACTTTTGCAGCTCACAATTAATGGTCTCTTAAAGAGGAACAGATAAGGCTTTGAAGTCCAAATAGCAAATACATGCATGTATTAAATATTTCCCCAAAATGATAACTCATTATAGCAGAAGGAAGGATTGTCTGTAAAAATAAATAAATACATAAACAAATAAATAAATAAAAATAGAAGATTAGCAAATGTTCCAGTAGAAGTACTGAAAGCATAAAGTGCTGATGGGCCATTGCATACTCTTGGAAGAGCCAAGGAACCCAGTACAGACAGATGACAGGCCCTGCCACCCAACGTATTTGGGCTTGGGAGAATCAAAATTGGAGAAGCAAAGAGTCAGGCTCCATGAACACAGCCTGGGCCTTCTCTCCCCAAAGGTGTTTCCATGTCTTTTGAACTTGGCTAGGCATTTCATTCTTCTGAGCCTTAGTTTTGGCAACCTGCCCACATTCCTCCTCTTCCTCAGGAACTTCTCTCCCGCCTTGTCCTCTGTCACCCCTCTGAGGAGACCCCCCACCGAGTCCGCATATGTACCTTCCTTTGCATCCACCAGAAAATCATGGCTCTCAAGCTCAGTATTTTGTATCAGAAGTTCTTAATGAAATTACTTGTGAGGTCTAGTGACAATGAATGCAATTCATAGTGTTTAACTCATCTTTTGCCAGGAGAATAAATTGTCATCAATGGATGTGTTTCCTTGCTGCATTTTATCAGGAAATCTTAGTTCTAAGATTAGTGTATTTTAATTCATTTTGAATTAACTGACAGATACAGAAAAATGAATCAGAGCTTTGCCTTGGGTTTAAAACCTCCCATTTAATTGACAAAATGGACAAAAAGTTCTTACTTTCCTAAAGTTTCACGAAGTTGTTAAACTGCAGATACTGTGCAAACAACAGGACTCCATTGCTGACTATTATTTTGTTAGGTTTGTATCGCTAGGTAAGTTCCTTAGTCTTTGAGGCAAGATTAAATGTTGGTTGATGAATAGATGATGTAGTGTGAAAACAAGCTTTCTAGGGAAAAAATGCTACTCATTTGGACAGCACCACCACTTGAATACCAACAGCTGTCCTTGAATAAAAACTCAATATACATATGTAATGCATTATTTTCTGAGGCTTACAATGGTCTTAAGAAAAATGTGTTTTTAAAACCGTTTTATAAATCGGAAAACTGAATTAACCTCACCTGAGCTGGCGTGGAGTAAGCTGCTGAAGTCGGTATTCTGATGTTTATTTGGCTCCAAAGCCTGCTTTTTTAGCAACTTAACTCTGTTTCCATCTTCTTAAATGAGAAAACCAAACCATAAAATAACGTAAGAGATATGGAAGAAAGGAAGAAGATGGATTTCGTGGAGAAGGAAAGATAAATTGGTGTGGTGAGAGGGTGGGGAGGGAAAAGGAAGAAGATATTTAAATTAAATAAATGTTAAAAATCATTTCAGTAAGATGGAGAAACCTGCTGAGGCAGACCTGTGTCTCTGAGGAAAGTTAGTGCGGTGTTGCACAGACCTCGCTGCACTCACGTGGCGTGTGCGCTGTGGAACACACTCAGGGTGTCGCTGGGACTGCCTGTGTGACTCGTGTGCGCACTCCGTAGGCTGGACTGCAGAGAGTCTGTAGACAAAGCAGTGTTTCCCTTTTACTCAGCTTTTCCTTAGAATCTAATTAAATTACGTAGTTTTGTTCTATTTTTTGTTTGTTTGTTTCTTCTTGCAGTGTAGAATCATCTTCAAACTTCCCACAGGAAGGAGTAGGAGGAGGGCTGTTTGTTGTTTCTATAACGGTGAGAGGTCTCAGAGTTCAGATCACTTCAGGATTTGAGATTCAGAGTAGCAAGGCTTCTTTTGGGGGTCTAAAAACACCCTGCTCCGCCTTGTGCTGCTGGGTGACAAGCTCAGTCAAAGTATATTTTTCTTTTTCGATCCCAAAAGAATGTGAGCAACTCCAGCTAACAAGAGGATTCTGTGTCACTAAGGATCAAGACCCTCCTGCCTTCTTTCTCAAACTCTCTTACCCTGCTTCCATCCTGAGGGTCCCTTCAGTCACAGTGGCTCTTGTAGTTCCAGCCACCAAGTTGGGGTGAAGGAAGGAGGAAGAGTGGAAAGTGTAGCTCGCAGGTGGTCCCTCCTCTGTTAGGAAATTTCCTGGAAGCTTCACTTTGTAAGTTTTGCCTGTCTCATTGATAACTTCATCTTGCTATGAATCAGATATGGGGGAGTAGGTTAATATGATGGCATACACCTGTATTAGTTTGGGTTCTTTCAAAAGGCAGAATTTACAGAAATTGTAACAAAAATGATATATTTGGAAGGCGTACAAAGCTGAGGATAAATATAGTCCAAGATGGCAGCCTGCTCACGCGAGAGCTGGAGTGTCTGGTGGCTGCTCAGCCACGAAGTAGGACACCTATCCGGGACTGCAGGGCAGCTGCTGAGATTCTGCTGCAGATCTTGGTTGTTAAGAGAACTATGGCAAAGACTGGAGCCTGAAAATTGGCAACCAGCAGACAGGTGCACGTCAAGACTGGAACGAAACTGTGGTGAAGATCTGTAGCGTGTAGCGAGTCGGCATCTGTAGACAGTTGCGAAGGCGAGAGCTTTCCCAGAGGAAGAAGCTGCAAGAGTCTCTCTTCTTCCCTCCTTTGTACAGTTCGAGTTCCCAGTTGGACCTCCCACGTCTGGGTGGGTGCTCTTTCCTCATTTGCTGGGCCACAAATCACTCACACTCTAATCCAGACTGGTTCTCAATTCCCAGTCTAGGTGTGGTTCCCAAACTCTGGTCCAGGTGTGGGTCCTGATTGCCTCAAGTTGACATATTCTCTCCAACGGTCACAACACCCCTTTCTCAGGAGTCTGTGGGTATGAAAAGGCAGAGTTCATGCTGCATAGTCAACACGTGCCACATGGTCAACATGTGCCTATGAATTCCTCAGCTTTAAAATATTAGTTCGGATTTTCCTTTTATGTTTTTCTTATACTAAGTTATGTACATAGAACAAAGTATAAGTCACACTTGTCTGAAAAACATTTCAGTGACTATATATATATATATATGTGTGTGTCCATGTGACTTAGAGGAAGACCTTTGAGCCCCTCACCAAGTCACCTGGATCTGTCTTTGAGGCTTTGATACGACATCTCAGTTCCAGTCATTTCCTTTGGTCTCTCTGAATTTTGTCTCTCCTTTGAAAAGTATCCAGACACGTTTCTTAGGAGTCTGCAAGTGTACTGATTGATAGTTATGTCAGATGGTGGTTGAAAGCTAGCGTTGTAGAAAGAATACATGATCGGAAGTTAGTGTGACTAGACCTTTGTCCTGACTCCGCGACGGTCTAGCTGTGTGTCTTCAGGAGAATCGCATTGTGCCTCTGAGGAGCCGGTTCCTCAGTGTCCAGTCAGGTTGGATGTGTTCTGTTTTCTGTGCTTTCTTCCTCCACTGTCTGGCTTTCCCCTTAGCTGTCGATTTAGACTTTTCTTTTGGCAAACTCTCCCACATTCCTAGAGCAGATTTACACACCCCACCTGAGTCTCCTGGACTTGTCAGTACCGTGATATTTATTCCATTTGCCTATCCCCACCTGACTGACTTGGCCACAGGACTCAACATCTTTGTATCATAAAGACCAAGTCCTGTTTGCTGATGTATTTGTGAGGCTGTCATGTGGCAGACTCTGCCTGTGGATTTTGGACAGGTGTTGCATGCAGAAGGTGGTGTTGGCAGATTCCTACCAGGACCATCTCACAACAGGCAGTACAAGAGGGAGAATTCTGTCTTCTTAAACTGTAGAAAGACGCTGCTTTCAACTTAAATTTATGTAACAGAGTAAATAGCTATGTTGCACGTTTGTAAAGATGAAAACCAGGTTGTGTAAATACCTGCCTCAATACGTGGGTCATGGTTGGCATTCAGTGAGTGGCCGTGACCCTGAACTCATGACAGCCCCGGGAGCTGAGGAGCAGTGAGAGGCCATCGAGGGTGCACACACTGCTGTCTTCCCGGAGACATCTGTCTTCCCTAGACTTCTTACACAGAACCTGGTGCTTTCAAGCACTGTGGAGAATAGAATTAGGAGAAAAAGGATCCTGGATGTCTCCTGAGAGATTAAGTTAAAAAAAAAAAAACTGTATGTCAGAGTTGTTCAAATATGTTACTGGGACAGACTACCCTGGCTTCTTTTCTGGAAGTTGTTGAAAATAATCATTTCTGTCAGCTGATGAAAATGGCTCAGCCTAAAGGGCAGCCAGCAGTCCACACGAGTGCTCAGGATTGATTTATCCTCTTTGATTCAACAGAGCATTCCTAAGTTCCCACACCTCACTGTGGAGGTAAATTCTGGACATTCTCAATAGTTGAGAGAGTAAAGGTCAGAAACTGAGGGCAGACCTGGGTCCCTTGAGTCCCTGACCCTCTTGCACACCTTTGTTAGCATTTAAAACTTTTATCGGACGGAGTAATTGCTACACCTGAGATGAGGCTTTACAAACTGACTTAGAACAGTATGGAAAAGAATAGAAGTCACCCTTAATTTTGCACTCATGGCAGGCCAGTGAGAAGTGCTTGGTGTATGTGAATTCATTCAGTTGTCACTCGTTTGTCATTGCCCTGTCCCAGAAGGCATGGCTGCAGGAGTTCCTCATTAAGCACCAACCGTGAGCCAGGTACTTCGTGTGCTGCGTGCCCTCTCAGTGTTTTCCTGAAAGTCTCTTGCAGTTGGAGCCTATGAGACCGAGTGACTGCTCAAGACTGCATTTCTTTTAAAGGAAAGAAAGGGCTTCAAAACTAAACTGAACGTTATCCAAACCCTTATTAATAAGTAGCTTTGCTGGGTCTCCATACGAATAACTGACTTTATTCATAATCTGTGTTTGCATGCAATCACATGACTTCCCAGCATTCCTGGGAAACAGGTAGCATATGGCATAGAGAGGCACTTCTT
Organism: Ctenodactylus gundi; assembly: GCA_004027205.1. NCBI lineage: Eukaryota > Metazoa > Chordata > Mammalia > Rodentia > Ctenodactylidae > Ctenodactylus > Ctenodactylus gundi. Next base: position 444,878 of record PVKB01000267.1, read on the forward strand.
GGAGGTAGAAGGACATAGGGGACTGACTAAAGTGGTGCCTTACGCTCATGCTGGACCCTGTGAGCCAGTCTGGTGTCTGAGCTTGAGTACCAGAGATGCTGAGAGAGCAGATGCTCCTCCTGTTGGGCTTCTGTTTGGAAGCAGCAAACAATGCAGCGGTAACTTTGGGGGAATATTATCAGGAAAGACCTAGACTGAAACCAAGGAAAGGTAGCAAAAATTTTGCCAAGGTTTAGATAAAAAATATCACCTCCCAAGGCTTGTTTTTGGAATCTGACTGGATCACAGGAGTGCTTTTCCAGGTGTGCACTTCAAGGCAAGGCTCCTGAGGCATCCAGGTAGGAGAGTCTGGCCGGTTGGATGTGGCTCATTTTGAGCACCTGCTTTGCATTCTCAGATTTTCATTCTTCCGCTGACCTTACCCCTCTCTGGTGGATCCATCCTCTGGCACATTCAGTAGCTGAATGTGCTGTTAGGAGCTGGGGTCTGATTACTAGAAGCAAGACCTGGAAGGCTGTGTCTCTCTGCTTCCCGACTGCTGTGGGTTGAGCAGGTTTCATCTGTCAGGCGCTTCCACCATGGTGCTACTGTCTGGAAGCCAACCAACTATGGACTGACTGAAACTGTGAGCCAATAGTAGATTAAGTTGTATTAGCCTTACTAACCAACATGTCCATTACTGAACCAACATATACTTTTCATTATGGGTGTTGGGTATTTAGTCTGAGCAATGTAAAGTGACCAAAATGAAGGGTGAGACCTAATCGCTGTGATGGGGTAGCAATGGACAGAGACAACTTAAGAAAGGACGTGTGCCTGCCTGATCTTGGAAGGCTAGGAGATGCCTGTGTGAGATGGAGAGCACTCTGAGACAAGAAGCCAGCCCAGCACGTCCCGTGGCATGCCTCATGGGTGGGGATGGTGGGCCAGGAGGCATGGTGCTGTCACAGCAGGGTTAAGTAACCCCTTAACGGAGCATGCCCAGCCATTGCCCAAAATCTGCCTGGTCCACACAGCAATGTTGGATGTGCTTCTGCAAGGGCAGCTCCGAGGTCAGGCTCCTGGGCATCCAGGTGGGGGCCACCCCTTCCTCAAGAGGAGAGTCTGGCAGGTTGGGTGTGGCTTATTTTGAGCCTCAGGTTCAATCACTTCTGAGTCTCAGAGAGTGAAGCACATGAGTTGTGCTCTCAGATTTTCATTCTTACCCTGGCTTCACCCCTTACTAGCTTTGTGACTGGTGAACATTTTCTAACATGAAAATCTGGACTTCCGCTACTTAATAAAATGGGGGTAACATCTACTTCAGAGGTTTATGAAGTGTAATGTGTATGTCCACACACACACACACACACGTATTTGTAGTGTCCCTTCCCCGTGATTTCTCGTGTAAGTCATCTGATCATGCTGTGTATCCTTGAGTTCTTCCTTGCTGCCCTTCAGCCTTCTGTTTCTCTCATGTTTCGTTACTGAAACAGCTGGCCTCAGGGTCCGCGGAACGTGGCCCGCAGGCGTCATGCCCATGTCACGTGCTCTGTGGAAGCAGCAAGTTTTGGTGTGGGTCTCAGTTTATTTCTTAATTATTTAGAAATATTGAACATGAATGGAAGAGTAAAATGGTTAAGTGTTTCTTCTACAACACTAACAACATTACTAATAAAGTAAGTGATTATACTGTTCTTGGAGAAATTTATAGAAATCTAATTAACATTAATGCCACAGTGAAATTCAGATTTTGTTGGCCTTGAGTTTAACATCTGTGATGACTTAAATATAACTGATTTCATTTTAATTACTAATTTATTAATAAGAGAAAAATCTGTTTTCTTATCTGTCACTTTAAAATTCTCTTTGGCCCCTGGGGGAAAAAAAGGAAGGATAAATGTTTAGTTATAGTTTTGAAAGATTATTTTTATAGAGGAATTTTGGATTATTCACAGCAAAATGAATAGGAAAGGACAGAGATTTTCCTTATACCACCTCTGTTGTAAACTGAATTTTTTCCTGACTCCTAATTATTTGAGTTAGGAAGGAGGAAAAATTCCTTAAATTGTTTTGAGCTCTACTTTCCTCCTATTCTGCCTATGCAATCTTAACTTCACAGCTTCAGAATGCAAGATGATGTTTAAGTTTACCTATCCTTTCCCTCCCATCAGCCCTAGGATGGATGTTCTCCGAAGCAATACAGTGTCTCACCACCAAGTTAACAGTATCAGCTCTGAAAGGTCTGTAATTTACAAAATCAGACCTGCTCTTAGGACCTGATAGGATTACCGAACCTTTCTCTTAGAGAGATTTTCTGATTTAGTATAAACTTTCTCTGGCCTTTTAAGTTGAAAATTATTTAAATGATTCAGTTACAAACATACCTTGGAGATCGAGTAGGTTCAGTTCTAGATCACTGCAATAAAGCACATATTGTAATAAAGGAAGTCACACACATATTGTGGCTTCCCAGTGCATATGAAAGTTATATGTTCACCCTACAGTAGTCTGTTAAGTACATGATAGCATTATACCTGAAAAAGCAACACGTATACCTTAGCCAAAATGAATTTATCCCTAGAAACTGTTGTTGACCACCGAGCTGTCAGCAAGTTGTTGTCTTTTTGCTGGAGGGCAGTGCCGCCTCACGGTGCATGACTGCCATCGCTGTCGGTTGGGGTGGCTGTGGCAGTTTATTAAAAAAATAAAACAGCAGCAAGGTTTGCATCCTTAAGAAGCAACTTCTCATTTGTGGCAGCCATAGTCCTAAAAGAAATGGATTTCTTAAACAATAAGACCTGAAATCTCCATGGAAGGTTTCTCTGTGGCACGTAGGGCTGTTCGATAGCATGTTCCAACCCACAGGCGGTGTTTCAGAATTGGAGGCAGTTTTCTGGTACCCTGCTGCTATTCTGCCAACTAAGTGCATGTGATATTCTGAAATCTTTGTCGTCACTTTAGCCATGGTCACAGCATCTCCACTGAGAGAAGTGGACGTTATTTGATCATCCGTGGGAGCGGCTCTTCATCCATTGAAGTGTCACCAAGAGACCATGCAGGCGTGGCATCAGGTGGCATGTGTTCAGCCTAGCTTGTGTTCTCTTCCCACTTCTGCCAGGTCTACACTGATTCCTCCACTGACGTCCTGAACCTCTCACAATCACCCATGCAGGCTGCTATCAATGGCCTTTCTCTGATCCCTGTTGATGTTGGTATGTTGACCTTTTCCTGTGAATCACAGATGTTCTTAATAGCATCTTAGAAAGTGGATCCTTCCAGAAGGTTTCAAGTTTGCCTAAATCCATCAGAGAGGTCCCTGTCTGAGGCAGCTGTTGTCCTACAAAATGGATTTCTTAAATAATAAGACGTGAAAGTCAGAATTACTCCTTGATCTCTGGGCTGCATAGTGGATGTCGTGTTAGCAAGCATGAGAACATTAATCTCATTGTACATCTCTGTCAGAGCCTTTAGTGACAGGTGCATTGGCAATGAGCACTTATATTTTGAAAGGGATCTTTGTTCTTTTTTTATCAGTAGGTCTCTCAAGAATGGGTTTAAAATATTCAGGAGGCCATGTTGTAAACAGATGTGCTGTCACCCAGACTTTGTTATTCCATCCATAGAGCACAGGCAGAGTACATTTAAAATAATTCTTATGGACTCTAGGATTTTCAGAATGGCAAATGAGGATTGGCATCCTTTGAAAGTCAGCCTGTCCTTGGGAGCTGTGAAGCTGGTCACTGACTTCTCCTCTCGAACTACGAAAGTCCTCGATGGTATTGTCCTCCGAGGAAAGGCTGATTTGCCTACACTGAAAATCTTATTTCATGCAGCCACCTTCCCTGATGGTCTTAGCTCCACCTTCTGTGTGACTCAGGGTGGGGGCAGCGTCTCCGTTAGTACTCTGTACTTCTCCTTAAGCTCATGTTATTAGGATGACTTCTTTCCTTCAGCCCCAGGAAACGACCTGTGCTGGCCTCAGACTTCTCTTCTGCAGCAGCCTCACTCACCTTGGCCTTCACAGAACTGAGAAGAGCGGAGGCCTTGCTCTGCGTCACTGCCGGGGCGACTCTGCGGACCAGTACAACCTTCGTGACTCAATAAGATTGTTGACTTTCTAGCCCTTCATGTGTTCCCTGGAGGGAGTAGCACTTTTTTTCCCCCTTAAGATAGTCTCACTATTAATTTAGGCTCAGCTTCAGCTTACTATGTAGACCAGACTGACCTCACACTCAGAGCATCCTCCTACCTTAAATTCCTGAGTGCTGGGATTATAAGTGTGCACCACCACACCTTGCTTGTGTGATGCTGGAGAATCAGACTCAGGCCTCGTGCATGCTAGGCAAGCTCTAACTCTTGCGCGATTCCTCTCACCCTGGAGTAGCTCTTTCAGCGTCCATGTTCTCTGCATTCACAGTGTGGCTGCTTCTCAGAAGAGGCGTAGCTTTGGGCCTGTGCTAGCCTGCCACGCACCTTGCTCTGCCCTCCCTGAGGCATACTTTTTGCTAGCTTTTAATTTGAAATGAGAAGCCTGAGATTCTTCCTTTCAGCAGAGATTCAGAGACCATTTTGGGGTTGTTCATTGTCCTAACTTAAAAAATGCTGTGTCTCAGTGAACAAGGAGAGCTTAGAGAGTGGAAAGAGAGGGAGAGAGAGAGATGGGAGACAGTTGGTGGAGAGTCAGAGAGCACATTTGCTGATTTATTTGGGTGTGGCCCATGGTGCTCCAAAATATTAAAATAATAACATCAGACATCTCAGATTGTAGATCCCTGAGATAGATATATATATATACAACAGCCATGAAAAGCTTGTAATTGTTGCAAAAATTACCAAAATGGGACACTGAGACCCACAGTGAGCACGTGCTGTTGGGAAAAAGGCACTGTTCTGCCTTGTGCAGCCTTGTTGTCACATGTGCCATCCCCCCATCCTAAGAGAAAAAATGCAGTTATCAGTGAAGCACATAAAGTGAGATATGCTTGTACTGGCAAGTATGTGTGAGTTTTAATTCCTAAGGAAAATTACTTATTTCTAACCTGTGGTTGAAATAAATAAGAGCAAAGTTGCTGTGTTTGAAGCAGAAGTTTCTGTTTTCTTCTGTTCTTGGCACTAGCAAAGAAGACATGCCGTTGGGGAAGGGAGCCTGCACCTGTAGGAAGCTGATCCTAATACTTTGGGAGAGCCACATTTCCGTTGCCCACAGAAATCCTAGTTTCACTCTGGCTTTTTGCTGTCTGTTCCACAAGACAGGATTGTAATTGCACAGTATTGTGTGATATCTGAGGCTCAGCAACTGTGACGGGGAGCTCTGTCCCCACAGCCGGCTAGGTACTGAGTCCTGCCTGTCCCCAACATCACATGGAAACAGTTTCCCACATGGATAAACCATGCTGCATGCAAGTGTGTGGTTTTCAGTCTGCCTTCCTCTTGAAGTGTACTGTATCCCTGTGGCCCAGGCCAGTGGCTCTGGGAGATTTTGGCATCATAGTTCTTCAACGTTTTATACTCTTAAAACTAGTGAGGGCCACAGAGTACTTCAGTGTGTATGGTTTATAGCAGTATTTATCATATTAGAAATTAAAACAAACATTTGATCATATTTAGTGATCATCAGATTCAATAATTGATCCACATCTTGTTAACATAAAGAATGTATTTTTATTAAAATTTGCTATTGGAATTATAATAAGAATTATGGCATTCTGGATTCTCCTGTCTGTTTCAGCATTCAGTCTGATATTATTTTTTGTCTTGATTAATGTGGTTGGAACAATACTTACACAGAGGTGGGGAGGAAGGGAGAATCATTTTTTTTGATAACACAGCAATACTTTGCAAGTGATCATTTTTTATTTACTACTCTACCCTCTTTCAATGCTAGATGTTGAATCCAGGGCCTGTACATACTAGGCAAATGATCTATGACTTCCAGCCCAGCAAGTAGTAGTTTCTTATATGGCACCCCCAGAATCCTTGTCAGTAACGTTTCCACACTCTTGGATTCTGGGACACACATACACACAGCATTTGAAGACTCTTAATTCATTGAACTCATGCGTATCATGATTCTATGACCATTTTATTATGTGGTATCCAAAAGTCCTATTTAGCACCGCCATTGATTGCAGCAGAAAAATCTTAAGTATTGGCTACCGTCAGTTTACAGTGGCAACCACTGTCAGTCGTTTTTCTTGAAGTGACAGGCTTTCTTCATTCATTTTAGAGGCGATGCCTGCCAGATACTGAAGTCTGTCTAACAGTAATTTGTTGCCAATCATTCTTTAAAGTAGAAGTGAGGCTCTGTGAAGTGAGGCTCTGTGTAGAGCAAGCAGACACCTTCCCAGGTGCCAGACTCTGTCCCCAAGGTCACTGTCACACAGCAGTGTACCCAGGGCCACTGCAAAGTGCTTTTTCTGTCTTCATCTAGAATTACACAAATGTTTACTTAACAGTTGGGATTTTAATAGAACTACTAAAGTTTACTACTTTGTCAAGGATACTAAGTGAAAATGCCTTCTTAAAAAGACAGAAAACATAAACAAAAACTTGTTAATGTAGTTTGATGACCCTACCTTGACTCTTGGTAAAGCACCAGTAGTTTTACTTATCACATTGGTGCAGCTCTTAACAGAGCAGAAGACACAGAGCAGAAAAAAAAAAGATGGATAACATCTTAGTATTATTGTGAACATATTTGGATGTGATGATATCAAAGAGCACACAAGTCACACGTCAGAACCCATGGTGCCAGGCCATCCTGAAGATGCCATGTGTGTTGATGCCATAGGAGAGTGGACTAGTGCTGGCCCAGCAGCGGGGGAGGAGTGGAGCTTGTTGTCTGGCGCATGTTCTGCCTTGTGCAGCCTTGTTGTCACATGTGCCATCCCCCCATCCTAAGCTCCAGGAGCACAGCAGTGTCACAATGGCCTGCGTGTCACCTAATCGGCACTCTGTGAGTGCTAGGTTTGCCCCACATCAAAACCCAGGCCCGCTGCTTCCAGATTCCTGGTTGAAGAGGAACAGGAACCTAACATTCGTGTATTTAGTGTGAACTTAATTAGTATAATATGAAGATGGGAATGAGGCAGAGTTCCCATACTGTCCTGTCACAGGATAAATGACAACAGCCCTGGCTGTGGAGTGGGTACCAGTAGGAGCTCAGGTGAGCTGTTGTGCGTAGCACAGCCAGGGTCATGTGACTGCCTTTCACTGTAACTTTTCTCCCAGTTGGTACGTCCTGGTTTTGTGACTTGTTGTTTGATATCCACTTGAGGAAATACAGTGGAATCTTATGAATGAATTATTAAATAAGTATAGCTTTTACTAAATACAAATTGTCATTTCTTCCCGCCATTTACCCTCAAGATATTTTGGATCGTCAGTTATCTATGATAATGAAAAAACAAGAGTAGTCCTCTAATCCCCAAATTTCAGTTCATTTTATTTTTTTCATTTGTTCTTCCTTATCTAAAGCAAACTCTTGGTGGTTAGTCTAAGTATGGAAAGCTGCTAAGGAGCTGGTCCGTCCAGATGTGACTTGGAACTCTAGAACACTCCAATGCTGGTTAAATGGTCTGAGGAAAAAGGAGAAATTGGAAGTTGGATTGATGAGACGGAGTCAGTGAGGTAGAAAGAAGGCCAGGAAGTTTATAGCCAATAAGTACACTATCTTGGAGGCCCAGTGCTGAAAGAATATCAGAAAAGGAGGAATGATCACCTATATTGTATGATTGCTAGCTGTTCACATGTGACCTGAGAAATAAGAATTAACTGTTGAATTTAGCAACAGATTTTATTGGTTTCTTTGACAAAGGATGAAAAGTTTAAGTGAATATTAGGAATGGATCTGAATGAACAGTCATTGTAATACTAGAAACTTACAGAAATGTGGACTCATAAAGGTGAAATGTTTAGGTTTCTGTTAGGTCTGTTATGCTGGGATGTGCCATGAGAATGAATGGATAAATGTGGTGTGATCAGTGGATACAGTGAGTCCAGGAAATTGGAAGTCATCTGGTTAGAAGGATCATGGGTTAGCTTTCTCGTTGTTGGATCCAGTACCTGACACCCAGTGCCTAAAAGAGGACAGGTTTAATTTGTCTCACCATTTCGGGTATTCAGTCCTGTTGGGTTGGCTCCAAGGGAGAAGCATCATGAGAGAAGGGAACGGCAGAGGAAAGCCTCTCATCCCATAGTGTCACGAGAGCAAAGAGAAAGGACCCAGGGACAGGAGCTGACCCTTCCAGGTCATGTCCCCAGTGACTACCTAAGAGCACATGAACTCATCTGTGAATTGATTAACTAATGAATATAGCATCCTGTGATCCAATTGCTGTCCAAACGCCCCCACCTCTGAACATGAGACTTTTGGATCTGTATCTAAACTATAGCAGATCATCTTACCACACGTGGAAACATCTAGGACTCAGGGCTACAGGGGGGATGAGTGTACACAAAGAGTAAAGCATCGTGGTCTGGACGTGGCAGTGATGCATATGTACCAGGGGACACAAGTCAGTGGGGAGAAAACTCACCCAGTGGAACTTCAGCTTCGGGAGATAAAGAGAAGTTTGGAGTGGGCTGTTGAGGGAGAATTCCCCTTAGCAGTGAACAGGCTTGCTGTGAGCAGGCAGTTTCAGAGAAGAAACTGAGAATGCGTAAGAGATTGGACTTGAGCCACGAATTCTAGGGGCACAGGAACAGAGCTCAGAGGCAAGTAGAGGATGAGGCCACCAGGAATGTGCAAAACTCCAGGGGTACTGGTGATGGGGTCATGGGCTGGTCCAGAGCCTCCTTTGGTGAGATAAATGCAAACGTCCACCCTAATGACACTGACTGGAATGTAGAAATGGGTGGACAAGCTTGAAGACATTGAGGGAGAGAGGAGGAAGAGATACCAGGACTGGTGTGAGAAAGAGTGGGCATCGTCCCAGTGGGGGATCTTCGCTCAATTTGTGCCCTTCCCTGCGTGCAGCTGTGGATGGAGGGACAAAGTGCTGGCAAGATGCCACTTGGTCTTGTTGGTATTGTTTGTGGCTTGCCTCCTTTTGGAGGGAAGCTCAGGGGATGTACCATCTTCCAATGTGGGAGGCTGCTCTTTGGCCCTATTGATGAAACTGAGAACCACTGGGAAAGTTGGGAGTTGTGCTGAGCCCTGGAGCTTCCTTGGGGCCAAGTGTGTGCTGGAGTGTGGAGGCGGGAGGCCGGGGGTCATGGCTGCAGCACTACAGAAGTTCATTGCCGACCTGGGAGAGGGAGCGACCCTTGGGTCACTTTTGATAGAGTTGAAAAGTAATCAGTCTCATGTGTTTTCATGCCTATTATTACTATTATAAGTTGTGCCTGTAAACCAAGGGTATTTTAGTGCCATATCTTGGGTTTTTATTATATCCTTGGGAAATAGGACACGTCTTTGGTTAATAGACATTTGAGGAGCACGAAATGAAGGCTGCGAAAGCCATTCGGATGGAACTGACAGGCAGGAGAAGGGGCTCAGCTGCGCACTGCGCTCGGCTTGATAACAGTCTTGCAATAAATAATCAGAACTGGGTGAAATGATAGCAGACGTCAGTTTAAAGTTTTCACTTGTCAAAACGAAGATTGTCTTATCACCGAACCATTGCTGGACCAAATTATGCTCCCTTTTATCTTCCTGTACATTGGAAGATGCTTTGTACCCCTACACAGGCACGCTTTATGCCGGACCGGGTTAGAGCCATTCACAGACAAAAATGTCAGGCCTGCACAGGTATTCATTACTTCTCTCCTTGTGGAATAAGGGAGGCTTGGTTTGCTCAGAAAACAATTGCTCAAGCCTTCTGTTTATTAGCCTCCACACCTGTCATTTGCGGTTTCAAGTTAAACAAAGGGGAACTGTCTTGCTCAAGGAAGTTCTTTTTAGTTTTATGAAGAGGTTACTCTCATTTTGTCTGTGCAACAGAGATAAAATTCTCAAGAACATCGGAGTGTATTTGTCTAAGGAGCCATTATGATGTAACTTCTGACCTTTGGAAAGAAGACTGAGGTTCGTTTAGTTTTCTACAAAGCATTAGCCAATTTATTTTCAGCAACGTGAGAAGTTACTCTGACTGTTTTGGGGCCAGTTACTCTGACTGTGGATGAGCCGTGAAGAAGACAGTGTGGGGCGTGAGGGCAGCATGTTGGTGCCCCGTGGAATGGGCAGACACTGACACACACACACACACACACACACACACACGGTGCACCACAGCAGAGGCCCCAGTTCACACTCAGATGTCCTCACTAACACTTAATTCTCACATTTGTATCAGGTTTGGTTGATTCTGCACTTGTGTTCTCAAGACAAGAAAATGTAATCTACTCTAAAAGTATCTTCATATTTAAGCTACACCATCTTAACAACAGATTGTTTCTTTTGTCATGATGTTAGATTTATTACCTCTTTGAATGCAAAAATGCATCTGCTCCTTGTTTAGCTAGTCCCTTCTTTGTCTTATCACTGTAAATGCTTATCATGTCTTACAGGAAATAGCAGAACAGAACAGGAAGGAAGGGTTGGAGACCAGAGAGGACTAAGCTAGGGACTCAGGTCACCATGATGATGAGCCAGGGAGTGTCTGGTAGAACCAGGCTTCTCTTCTGGTCATGAGGAGGGACCACTGGAGCCACATGACTGGCAGAACCTCGCCGATAGCACTGTCCCTCCCGCCTCCCTGGCTCCAGGATTCTGTAGATTGCTCTGCACCTGGAAAGGCCCTCAGCCCTGTAGCTTCAGGCTCAGTAACAGTCACCTCATTCCCGAGTACGTGGTCCCCGGCACCCAGGCCACTGTGCTGTGAGGCAGCAGCGCTGATAAAATAAGCCTTGTTGTTAATGTTTGCTGGTGGGAAGTACCCACAAGCCACAAAGTGCCACATTCTGTGGTAGGGAGGTAAGAGACAAAGAAGTAAACTTTCCACCTGATGGAAAAAAGTGCCTGCTGAGTGCCCACAGCCTAGCCCACAGCCGGCCTGCACTCTGAGTGCATAGTGCTAGTGTCACCCCTGGCCAAGCGGCTCCTCTGGAGACCATCCCTGAACAAGCGCCATCTTTGGGTCCCTCCCCAGCTGTGGACTCCAGGCGCTTCCTCTGAATCGGTTGGCCAGTTGTTGTGGTTAAGATGTCTAGCATACTTAGAATGTATTAAGGTTGGGGAGTTAAGAAAGAGGCCCTTGATACTTGTAAGGTGTAAGGCTTCCATGTTAGGACTCTATCATCCCAGTGGAAAATTACTTTTTTAGCGTGCTCTTCATTAGTTTTTAGTTATTTTGTTTTGTAGAATATGATTTAAACTCATAGCCGAACCATTCTGTGCTAACTGTGTGTTCTTTTCTTCACGCAGCGGTGCTGATTACTATGATTATGGACATGGACTGACTGAGGAGACTTATGATTCCTACGGTGAGTTGTGCTCAGAGTGACCCCCTAGGGGGAAGGCCAGGGGCCTTGGAAGCAACCAGCCCTCAGATCTGGGAAGGCAGCAAGCCGTGTGCCGTGAGAGTGTGAAACATCTGTTCCTCTCAGTTCATCTGTGCATATCCAGCTCTTTTCAGAGACTCCTTCAAGTATTTAAATTTAACATTTAAAGAAAACCAGAGACTTGCAGAAAATCGCATGCATTTGCGTTCTGGACTTAGGTTTTCTGTTTGGGCTGATTGCCTTAGTGTTGATTCTCTCTTCTCACGTAATAGAATACTTTGCCCAACTGCAGACACTTGATACCGTGGGTCTTTTTGAAGTGTCTTTGCTTCTTGACATTAAAGGAAAATGAAGCAATTGAGACCAGGTCTCTCAAGTGCTTCTCTCCCCCCTACACCACCTTTCTGTTTTAATTCATTCCCAGTCTCAAGTCCTCTGAGGAAGTTGCACTGGGGGTCGTTCTGGATTGCTTACTGAAGCTCTGAGCCAGGGAGGAGACACAGGGTCTGTCCAGCTGGAAGACAGCTCACCTCCACTTAGTTCAGCGGGAGTGGATAGAGATGTGGAGTAATCTGCACCCAAAGTTTCAATATGCAGAAGGAAGACAGGTTTAATTAAAAGAATCCACGGCCACCAGGAAAAGATAGTAAGAAACTCCTTTGCCGCAGGGCGAAGAGATCAGAGGGCTGGAAGCTTCAGTCAGTTACAGAGTTCGGGGAGCGAGTGCCTCGCACCCAGTGCAAGCAAATCGGGATCGTGGCTAATGGACGTTATGACATTTCTCTGAACATAACTGCACAGCCATTTTCCGGTGTTCCTTTTGAAGTGCTTTTTGTTGGATCACCTGCCTGAAGCTGTGATGACCGCACCTTGGATTTTTTTTTTTTTAATCCGTAACAAACACTTAAGAGAAATCCATTGGGCTGCTGAATGCTGTCTGCTTAAATTGATGCAAGTTAGCTTGAGGGAGTGACGTTGATTGCATGTTCCTATCAAAGGAAGAGGTCATTTTCAGCATTTTTCTTTCACAGCTTTTTAAATTGGTCTCTGTGGACACATGGCTTTTAAATTGCTGTGTGTTGCAGCAGGAAAGTTAACTGTTTGATGTCAAGGACCTGTAGATAACTCACTGCAGCCTCTGTGGCCAAGCAGGTGTTTAATTTCAGGAGATAAAGAAGATAGAACACCCATTGTTCTTACACCGTGGTCCAGTGTGGATTTCATGTTGACAGGATTGAAATTTGGCCTTATGTTACCTGTCTTATTTCATATTCATGGTGTGCTTTTGAGTGTAGCTTTCCACCGGAGCCGCTTGCCTTTAGCGTTTCTGTGGAAGGGTGTACAAGAAGACCAGTTTCTCTCTCCTGTTCCTCAGTCCGCCCATTCCCATTTCACTCTGCAGTTTTTCCTCTTTTGCTGTAATGGGCCATTCCTTTTCTTTGTTTTCCCTGTTACAGAAATGTTAGGTGCCCTTTCGTGCTCTCGCTCCCACTCGCAAGTGCCCTAATGTTTCAGAAAAGGCAACTCGGTTCGCTCCGTTTGCTCCTGAGGCTTGAGGAGCTTTAGTTGAGTAGGTAGCAACAGGAGGGTTCTTCTGCTTCAGACACAAACTTCATTTCTCTTCTTACGCTGACGGTTTTGCTAGTGATACCGCGGTATTCCTGTGGTGTTTGTGATTTTTTAACGTAAATTTCCTTGTGTTTATCAGCTCATGAATGATATATATCTTCAGTATGACAACTACCAGTGGTTTAGGATGCAGATGCGTTCTGACAAATAGAGCCAGCAGGCTTCATAGCGATGATCTAATTGTGATTCATCTTCCTGGTTCCAGGGCAAGAGGAGTGGACCAACTCAAGACACAAGGCGCCTTCCGCGGCGAGGACAGCGAAAGGCGTCTACCGAGACCAGCCATATGGCAGATACTGATTGTACTGTCTGATGTTATGAAATAGCCAATCTCCACCGTCCTGTATACTGTTCAAAGTAATTTTTTTCTATGAACAATCCCTTTTTAAATAAATCAAAAATGTTTAAAATCTGAACGGATGGAACTTAAAACTACTTTGTCGAAACATCAACCTGGGCAGGAAAAAAAAAGACATGTAAAATTTTGTTATTTCCAGTCTGTATATGAAAAAATAGGTCATCAACAGGAAAAAAATTAACTTTGATTAACTAGTGTTAAACAAAAAAGTAGGTTTACTAAATATGTTAATCCATTCTTTAACATAAGCCTCACCTTTCATTTTAAAGGTTTCCATAGGATTTAGTTATTTTATCTTTCAGCCATATGCTAGTTATTTTTTCTCTTGCCAACATGCGTAAAAAGGGAAGCCAATAAAGTGAAAATAATGTGGTATTCTTTTGTAACTCAAGTCTTGAAATGTTCTGTAGTGTTAAGCAAAGCCTTCTCTTGCTTGATACTAAATAAACTTTTGAAAGAAATTTTGTGTGTGTGAGCTAACAATTTCATGTTTCTCTTATTTAAAAAGGCCTTCATAAATAGTTGTAAACAGGGAAAGACTTCCTTTAACAGTGCTTGTCATAAAAGGGTCACACTAAATATTGTACAGCTTATCTTAAAAATGGTATAAAATTAAATGTACCATGATATACTCACCATAGACTTAAATGCTGTTTAAAGAGTCCACAGGGTATCCATCTGCGTGTGTGGCACGTTTAAAACTACGCAAAACCCAATCTTGTTTAAAAACTGGTTTTAAAAATAACTACTGGACTTTTTTTTCTGAAAAAGATGTGATCAGTTTTCATCTTGTTGAGCGTTTTTTCACTAGTGCAACTTTGGATTTTTTATGAGACTTTTGGTACCCTAATGAACACCTCGCTCCCTGCTGGAAGCAGTAAGCGCAAAGCTTTTAAAGACATTCTGACTTGACTAATTGAGGTCGCACTCGCCAAGGCTGAGGATGTGTAACCCTTAAACGGTCTTCATTTTCAAAGGTAAATAAATCAAATAAGATTTTAATCTCACTTAATTTATCTTAATATAACTAATAAAACCAGGGCGATTTACAACTTAGCAAGTTTCATATCCATTTTAGAAAGGTTTTTAAGATCACCTAAATTCTCATTTTAAAAAGTTTAATTTGTGTTAGTAATCTAAAAAAGCCTTCCTTAGGCTAGTCAGTTTAATTGGGGCCAATCATTCCCTATTAAACAAATGTAAAACCTCATAACTAGTTATTTGTAATACAGTATTTGGTTAGTAATTGAGGGCAGTCTTAAAACTGACAAATATTTAATAAAGTTAGTCTTTAATCATTTGGTTTAGGTTTTGTTTGTAGATAATGTAAACTGTTTAATTTTTATTTATGAGGGATTTCCTTGTCTATATTTTGAGTAAAAAAAAGAAAAATCTTTTCTTTTGCCAGGAAATGTCAGCTATTTGGGGATGCCAGAAGATCTGGTTGTGACCTGGAGCAAACCAAGGTAGGTACCACTTGTTTCAGCGATTCTGCGTTGTCATGGGAAAGGAGGAGGGTCCCAGGCCTCCCCGTAGACGCTAGGAATGAACCATCCTGCCTCCCCAGTACCAGCACCTGTGGGCCTGGTTCTTCAGAGGATGAAAAGCTGACAGTTGTAGGACCCAGTCACCTTTGTCCTGAGCTGTAGAGACAGAGGCTCGAGCCATGAGAGTATTTTAAGAATGCACAACACTTCCTGTAATAAAAATGTAACAGTCTAGTGTATCCCATGGGCACATCTTCCAAAATACTCAATTTTTTAAAAGCCATTTGCCAAATTTGCTATATAATCTGATCCTAGTTGTATGTTTTGTCATGTATACGCATACACAAAAAAAAAAAAAATTACACAGGAGTGGTGGTAGTCTTTGAACCGTAATTATTCTGGTCTTATGGAAGTATGTTTTTTCATGCTTTGTTGCTGTGTAAAACATATTATTACCTTTGTAAGATAAATACTAAAAAAAGTATTTTTTCAGATTATTTTCTATTTTTTTAAATCTAGAGATATATAGAAAAACATCCGTAAAGAAAAAATGTTTAATTGGTTTTCCCTTTTCAGTTATGTTTTCTTTGTTCTAATCTATGCCATCCAGTGGCACTTGCCAGGTTCTGATGTTCTTGAGTCCCAGCATCCCAGATGGCTGTTTTTTAGGTCTTTAAGTGTTTATATTTGTTTTTTTGTTTATTTTTAAATGTTTATATTTGAGCTCTGCCACTCAACTGTGTGACTTTGGACAGGCCCTGCTTTGTTCCTCAGAACCAGGAAAGTGATGCTTATCTCAGCGGGAATTATTATAAAACTTTAACGAGGTAATACTGTGAGCGTTTTGTAACCTGGAAGTGATAAAATCATGTGAAGTAGACTTGGCAAAATTGAATTCTTGTTTTTAATATAAATAATATGTATGGCCTTTTTTATTAATAGCCAAAATTAACTGAAACACATAAATTACCTTCAGAAAGAAAATAATACACTCAACATTCTCAAAAGACAAAATAAGTAAGTTCCACCTTTTTTTTCTTGTCATTTTGGGTTTTTTGTTTGTTTCTTTCTTTTTGCATAGAAAGGGAGTATACCATATACCACCTCTCCTTAGCCTAGGACAGTGTTGGGTTTTTTTTTTTTTTTTTTGCCACTTTTACTATTTTCTTTAGTAGAGTTCTGGAGTTTGTTTTGTTTTTGGGAGTCAAAATAGAAAATAAAAATAGGTTTCTATTTTTGCTGGATTATACAGCAGTTTACTACCTGGCAGTCCTGTGGCTCAGAAACCTGACTCTGGGCTATAATCAAGATGCATTCTGTTCCGAAGGCCCCCGAGCGGATGCAGCCCTGCCCTCTCCAGCTCTTGGAGACCACCTGTGTCCACCGCCTCCCTTCTCCATCCGCAGAGCTGCATAGCCCACCACTGGGCCTGTCCCTCCCACGCTGCCATCTCTCTTGTTCCATAAATAGAAACTTCTTGAATCAGGAATTATGGATAGGCAGAGGACCAGCCCCCACTTAATCTTCAGATCTAATTCATAAGAATTCCTGTACAATTTTATGTTTATTTTCATTTCTTAAAAGATACAGCCTCTCACCAGCCTGTAAAGAGAGACCATGGTTCAGGAAGGTCAGAAACACCATTGAACGGGGACTCTCCTGCTAGGCTGGCAAGATCTGTTCTGTTTAAAGTCCTAGTGTAGCGCCTGGCCCTGAGCAGGGCTGGGACACTGGGATTGACAAGACGTTCAGTGAGCCGATGCACCTGCCGTTTCTAAAACACTAGAACAGAGCACTTTGCAGAATGAAGTTCATTCCTAAATGAAAATGAAACACTTCTATGACGATGACCTTTGTCAGTAAAATCACAAAGATAAAAACCCAAGCCCTTTCTTTAATTGATAATATATGTGCTTCCTGTAAACCTCAGGAACTCACAGTGGAGGACACAATGAAAAGTGGGATGTACTTCCTGCCCTACCCACAAACACTTAAGGAGCTCTTTATTTTGGAGCTTGGGGTTTATTTGTTGTGTAATTTTACCAGAGATTAGCAATGCATAGGTAAGTCATATGTGTTTTTAGTTATCACTTTTTTAACTTCACTTTCGAGTACACCTTAGAGTTCATTTTCTGTTACGTATTATAAAGCTATCTTTTTTGTTGACCTTTTTCATTGTGTGAATGTATGAGCAAACTATAATTTAAACAACTGCTGACAAATGTGTAATTTTCTCTCAGTATTTTGCACTCATTAAAGATGATGCCAGAAAAGGGGCTTTGCGTTTCTGTTCTCGGGCATACATTTGCATGCATCTCCCGAGCCAGTTTCTACAGTAGATTTAACACGTCAGTTGCATTTTAAGTGGATTATTCATTTGTTGCCGTAGAGTTCATAGCTTTGTGTTTTTCTCTAAATTTTGCCACACCTTGGATTGAGCTCACAGCCTTGCATCGAGCTACATCCTCAGGCCTTTATCTTTTGAGTCAGACTATCACTACGTTGCCCAGGCCAAGCTCAAACTTATAACCCTCTGCCTCAGACTCCTTGATGCTGGAATTACAGACATGTCCCTCCACCTCTCAGCTTCTGTTATCTTAATGTAGCTCCTGTGGGGGAAAGTTGGAGTATTAAGTGCTTTCTGTATTCAATGTCATCTATAGCAGTTACCACCCATGGCCCTCTGAAAACTCCTGTGCTCAAAGATGGGCTTTTCAAGACAGCTCTGCAGCTACTGTGTGGTAGGGGTCAGGGCCTGGGTGAAGGAACATGTGGGAAACTGCAGGCAGGAAAGAGGGCCAGCCGAGCTACCCCTAGCCACCCGTCCATGTTGTGGAAAGACCTGAAATCCCCACTAGTCATCAGACACGTGTTCTCCTCGCTCCCGGACCTACTTGTGTGAGCTGGTGTATTTCGAAGACTGGCATGTCGAGTGACAGGCAGTGCCACGCACGCAGATTGACTGGAGTGAAGGTGGCAGCCTCCACCCTGGATCCTGAGATCTCTGTGAAGGAAACCCTCAACATGCCCCTGTCCTCAACGCTGCCTGTGCCCACCTGTCCTCTCCTCTGCTTGTCCAGATCCCTCTGTCCTTCACAGCCTCTGTCCTGCCACCTCTGCCCTACAGCACTCCATTAGGGCTGGTCTGACTTTGGTCTGCAGGTCACATGGCGTGACTGCCTTCCCCGCTCCCTCCAAGTAAGTTCCCAGAGGGTCATGAATGAGTCTTACGTTTCCTAACACCTAAAGCACTTAGTCACAAGCCACTCAGGAAATGCTCATTGATTAAGTAAAGATCACTAGATTTACTACAGTGGATGTTCAGCTTTTTAAGTAGTTACATTAGCCTTTAAAAGCAGCAAGCATCTCATTCATCCTAACAGTGCAGGTACTCTATGCAGGCGGCCACGTGGAGCCCACCGCGTCTCTGGCACTCAGCAGAATTAAAAGTCTACGTAAACTAGGCATGGCACACGGGAGCAAGCCACGAATCTGGTCTCCGAAAAGGAGAGAAGATGAAACTGGAAATACATCTTGGGAGTCAGGGGGGGGAGGGGAAAACTGTTAGTCCTGACAGGTTAGTGCAGCTGGGTGATGGGCTGGGCAGGGAGCAGCAACCCGTGTAAGGAGGCCGATAAGTCGTTGCTGGAAGACATGGCGTCAGAAGAGGACGCGTTCAAGGAGAGGCGTGTGGGAAAAAGGAGGGCAACGTCCTGACTGCACTTTGCGATCAAAGCCCCCGGCCTGGAACAAGAGCTCATGGGGCAAAAAGCAAGCTTCGAGGTAGTACCTTCCTGTCCCGCAGTTTTGGGGGTCTTTCCTCATGGGAGTGTTGCTAACTGTACCACATCAAGTAAATTTTCCAATGCTAGGTAAACATGAAAATGACCTGAGCCTGGCGGTGGTATAGGCTTGTAATCTCAGCACTTATGGGAGGCTGAGGCAGGAGGGTTATGAGTTCAAACCAGACTAGGCAACTAGAATTAGCAACTTGGTGAAATCCTGTCTTGATTTTTTTTTTTTTAAGCAAAAACGTGGGCTGGGGATGTAACTTAGTGTGAAGGCCCAGGCTCCATCCTCTGTACCACAGAATAAACAAGTTTTTAAAATATCTGCGAGTGCAGCCTTTTACTAGAAAACAAGAATGCAAGGACCACGCTAAGATGCACTCAACTCATATTTTAATCCTACAGGTTTCACACAACGCAGGCGTTGTTCTTGTGAAATAAACACCTGTCAGCATCAGCATGGCTCTCGTTACTACAGTAGCTAATTGTTCACCTGTCCTTTGGAAACAGAGACATTTTGAGGCTATAATTCTGATGATTCTCTTCTGCTTTGATCTCCATGAACAGGCTTATTGTGTATTAAATTTCGGCTTGCCTAATTTCTTTGCCTAAGTCCTGCCAGCATATAGTTATTGTTTATGGCTTGCTCTCTGCAAATACGTAATCCACTTTCTTCTCTTCCAGGAGCTTCTCTTCCGTTTGTGGGCAGCCTCACAACAGTCAGCTCACAGTTGTGCCTCGTCAGCAAATAATTCCACTCGGGAACTTGCAAATACACATTATTATTTTTGCACAAATTTGTGTTCTGTGAAATGTTTTTATCAAACAGTCTGCTTTTTTAATTTGGAAGGCCTGTTTAAAAAAAGGAAATAAAATCCTATTTTGTGGTCTCCTAATAACTAAAATGAATGGTTTGTACAGTAGTTAATAAAAGCTTCCTGTTGAAACCTTTCCTTATATAATATAAACGTAAAAACCCAGTTGTGCTGTGGGCTGTAAGTTCTGCACACTCGAGAACTGTAGTCATCTGCAGCTAACTGACCGCATTCCAAAGTCAAGACCTCGCACGCATTACAGATTGGAAAGTGATTTATCCATCTCAGCTATGGGCCAGTAAATATAAAAGCACCAGGCCAAAACCATGCTGTCACGCAGAAGGTTAACTATAAAGGCTGGTGTGGCAGACAGGCAGGGACAGTACAGAAGGCTGCCTTTCAAGCCTCTCTGATTCCTCATGGAGCCCAAAGGTCTAATCCCGGTGGACATCACTGCTCCCTTCCTTCTCTTGCCCTCCTTTCTGGCGCATTGTGTTTCTAATTCTGTGTACTCGCACCGGGGAGGATGTGTTTTACTTCTTTCCCTAGCAGCTCACACAACGTGTTTCCTGATCTTGGAATTTCAGGAACCGTCTGGCGCATTGTTAAATTGTCACTCTCTCACGTCGCAGATGCGTCTCTTCCATGCGCTTACACGGTGCAGCCGCGCTGGGGACGTGGTGTTAACCGCAGAATGACTTGGAATAGTTTCCCTTCTTCTTGTCCTCCTAGGGTGCATCCTCAGACGCAATTCTCTGCTCCCGTGGCTCATACCTTCGGGTTTAGCCGTGCGCACACTCTCCCACACCCACGTCAGCAATACAACCCCGTAGTGGAAGTGGGCGCTGGTTCCCCCAAACCTGCTGCTCTGCGCACTCCCAGGGCAGGGCAAGCCTGGGAAGGCAGGGGCAGCTCCATGCACTCCTTAGTTTGAAATTAATTTTTCAACAGGAACTTTAGAACCTAGGGCGGTTGTGGTAAACGCAAATGAATTTGAACTCTTGTGCCCTTTTCACTTAGCTTTGATACTGTAATAAACCTACAGGTGAAAGCTGTGGACGTGAAGCCTCCAGCTCGACTCCTCGCTCTCACCGTGCCCCGATGTTGGCCTCTTACCTCGCTGCGGACATCGCTTAATTCTTTAAATGCAAAGTTAGCGAAGCTCTCATGGGCTGAGTTCTGTCCTGCGTACTGGAGAGAAAGCAGAGAGGCTGCCCTGAAGAGGCTCCTCCCCCTCAGTGCTAGGTGTGTGTGCACAGGGGGGTACAGTCACAGGGAAGGGAGTCAGTTGGGATGGTTGAGGAACAAGAGGGCAGGCGGGGACCAGAGTGCAGGGGGAGCTACAGGGCGTCTCCAGCAAGGGCAGAAGGTCCTGAGGCAGGTGGAGCACGTTGAGGTGTTTGAGAGCCAGCAAAGGACCAGCACGCAGGGACTGGAGTGAGCCGGGGAAAGAGGCAAACGAAACCCGATTGCGGGCCGGATGCCGGGGTGCAGGTATTTTGAGGCTCCGAGGCAGCTGTTCCAGGGTTGGGGGAAGAGCTGCGCACCAAAGTGGCATGCTCCAAATCAGAGTCACCCTGAGAATAATATGGAGAAAAGGCCCAAGTGGGGCCCGAGGGAGAGACCTATGAACGTGGGCACGGGGGCGGAGAAAGCTGGCATGGCCCAGGGCAGCAGTGGGCCGTGTGAGGCGTGGCCAGGCTTCCAGGGGGCTCGGAAAGGAGCTCCAGCGGCAGCTGTCACCACGGCTCTGGTCCCTACGGACCCCCACAGCTTGGCGGTTGCTGCACATTCCACTCACTGCCCAGGCTCTTTCGTGATTTGGCCCCGCCTACCGTACTTCCCATCAGCCCCGCTGTGGGAACCGGCAGGTAATTCTAACTTCTGTGACACCTTGCACATCTATTGTCTGCCTTTATACGAAATTTCCTAGGCTTGGTACGATATGGACACTTGGGTATTTATGTTTGGAGGTTTGGGGTCTGGAATCCATTTAGCTGTCCTCTTTGACATAACTGGGCTAAGGGCCAGTACGCTCTACACTGTCATTCTCTGGTTCAGGTTTCTCCTGGCTTCTGTTCACACGAAGGTCTTCTCACGGCTGGGCAGAATTGGGAGTTCTGACTCTTGGAAGCCTCTATAGATCCCACCCTGGCTCCTCAGGCATGGAGCAGATGTGGCAGCTTCCATAAACCAGAACAATGGCTCAGTCTCCACCTAACCAGTGGCACTGTCACAGAGGGGTGGAAATGGAGCACTTCCAAACCAGGAACAGAACCTAACCACCATGCAGCTTCCACTAACACCAGAGCAGATGCCATGGGCTCCAAGCGGACACACAAGAGTCCTTGCGCTCGGGCCCTCAAACCCTGTGGGTATTAGCCAAATTTTCCATTACTGAAAACAACGTGCAAGTTGTAGATGGAGATGTTTAGTTTGACTCACAGTTTGAGAGGATAGAGCTCATAGCTGGTTCCACGACAAGATCACCAGGCCAGAAGGCCGCGGTGCAGCAACAGGCTCATTCGTAGTTCATGGCAGCCAGGGGTAGAGCAGGGGAGTAGTGCCAGGAGGAAGCAGGTGAGGGGCCAAATGTACGGGAAGTGCTCAAGGCCGTGCCTCTGTGATCCACCTACACATACTCAGGAGTGTGCTTTCCTAATTTACTGAGCCTTTCTCAATGCAGAGAGGTTGACACACGAAGCTTAAGTCACTGTGCACAGTACGGCCCACGTGTCTTCTTCACACGGGCTCCGGGGAACTGCATGGAGCTCTTCAAATGGTTTGCATCTTCTCCTTCACTTCTTCTTATGTATTCTTTCTGCAAGTCACGGCACATACAGGAAATGGTAATTACCTACCACTCCCTGGGAAGAGTGGAGAGGCCCAGAGCTGCCCATCCTCACTGGGCTGCAGAATGGGCTATGGGAAAGGAGTGTCTCTGTACGCCCGTGACACCCCCCGCACCCCAATCTCAATGATTTGGAAGTTCTGAGATTGTAACCAACCCACATTTGACCTTGAGGATTTATCTCCCTGAAACTTTCTAAACAATATCTATGCCTACATTGTCACTGTTTCAGCCACTGGTTTCCTTGCCTGTCCCTCCACTGGACCTTCCAGTTTTTGAGCACATCCTTCTGGGTATTATAATAAAAAATACCTTAGGCTGGATAATTTATAAGCAGAAGAAATGGATGCCTCACCTTCCTGGAGACTGGGAAGTCAAGACCCGGATGCCTGCAGATGCAGCTTCAGAGTCTCTCTGAATGTCCCCACAGTGCTGGAGGACAGGCTGCTTGTTCCAGCTTCTTTTATAGTGATGTGAATCTCATTCATGAGGCTGGAGCCCTCTTGACCTGGTCACTTCCCAAGGGACCCACCTCTTAATACTGTCACATTGGATATTAGGTACCAGCAAGTGAGTGAACCAACATTCAGAACAGAGCAGCTCACAGAAGGACTTTATGTTACGTGTGTACATTCCTGACTTGTCCGAAGGCTCTACCAGCAAGTACCTTCAAATGTCTGCATGCGTGTGTACCTTCAGTCACCTCTAGCCACAGGGGCGGGAGTGCAGGAGGGAGCTGCTCAGCACAGATGACTAACTGATCAAAAAAGCCTCCTGGATTTGAAAGACAACTTTTCTCTGACCGAGCTCGTCTTGCTCTATCTCAGTGTAGCAAGGCATCTCCTTGATATCCTCTGATCAACAGCTTTCCAGTTTGGCAAGCTGAAAATAGCCATCCTGGTGTTTGGCTTTAATAGATCTGGGTGACTTCCTGTGCTTTGAAAAGTAACTGTGATGGTTTTTTCAGAGTATATTTAACTCCATGAGGCCCAAAGCTACATATGTTCAAAGTGATACCTGCATGGAGCTGGGAAAGGTTTTGTTGCTACCACGCCGAGAGGTTTTCTAGTTACTGGTCATCCAAAGATTCTAGCTTCAGTGTAACCACAATCTCCTGCCAACTGACCTGGGTCAAACTAAACAATGAGAAGCTCTGACAAGGCAGGTGGCCTTAGTCACAGTCTCATCACTGGGCATACCCCGCACCCACAACTGAAGGGAGAAAAGGCTTATTTTTAACTCACAGTTCAGAGGTCTCAGTTCATTCATGATTGGCTGGCAATGGCGGACGGGCTTGTTGGAGGACCTAGCAGGAGATAGGTGCTCATGACTGGGCAAGACAGGAAGCAGAGAGTGAAAAGAAGACAGGGACCAAAATATAGACCCTTCCATGTTGTGACCCCAGGAACCCACCCCTCCAACAAGGACCTGCCTCCCACACAGCTCAAGAAATTGCCATTGGATTAACCCACTTCATATAATTAACCCTCACTATCCAATCATCTTCCAAATACCTGAGGCTTCGGCGATACTAACTACTAGATCCAAAACAGAGCAGTGATGCTTTTTTTTTCTTTTCTTTTCTTGCATTCTTGCTTAGGGGTGACTTACATTGCACCCACACAATGGTGCACCTGCACTCACCTGCACCCACCCACAGCCTGCCTCTCCCCTCTCTCCTAATGTCCCGTGTGTGACCCTACGAACCGATGCACGCAGTGCCTTCATGCCTTTGCCTGCCCTACATCCCTGAATCTGTCATTGCTCTTCTCTTGTTCCAAAGACGGGTCCTTCAAAAACACTCGTCACTTCAGCTCCTGGAGACAGTACGGACAACATATCAGAAAACAGCCCTTGGGATCACCCCTGTCCTCCCTGGATCATTGGCCTCGTACGTGGGTCTCCGGTGCTGCACGATGAATAAGTCCCTTGCTCAGCAGTTAAAAGAACAGCAATTGTCGATGGCCTCCATTTTTTGAAAGTTAGAAAGTTTGGATTCATCCTGATCCGGAGTCTCAGGAGTTGAAGCCAAGCTGTCAGGGAGGCTCAGTGTTCCAGGGATTCGGCTGGGACTCACCCATCCACTTACAAACTCCTTCATAAGGAGCTCTCATTCCCCACCACGTGGGCCCCTCCCCTAGGACTTCCCCAACATAAGCGGTCCAAGAAGGGAGAGTCAGTGCTGAAACACAAGTGACGTAAGGTCACGCCTGCCGTCTGCTGCTGCTCAAACACTCCACCCCTGGTCCAGTGTGGCAGGTTACTACACAGGGAAGTGAGCCAGGGGGTGGGGCCACTGGAGCATCCTGGAGGGTGGGTCCCACCTGAGCAGGTCCTGCTGCATCTTTGCACCCTCCTGCCGTTGCTTACAGCATTGGGGCAGGAGAGCCTGTTTCAGAGACACTGGCAGAATGGAGGGACATGGCATGCCAGGTGCTGATGCGGCCTGGCACCCAGGAAGCACCTGATGTCTTTTAGCTGTCATAACATGGCAGTACATCCACTCCCACACCCAGACTTCCAACGCAGAGTATTGAAGCCCCTGGCCCCCTCCCACAATCTCACTCGCCCACAAACCCTCGTCCATCCGCCCATCCACTTAGCCCTGTCCTCCTCTTTGTCCAGTTGTAACAGGAATCTGTAACATTTCTGCAAGATAACTCAGGGCGTGCCTCTAGTCCAGGCACCTGCGTCAGAGCCCTTCATGCCGCATTAGGTATACAGGTCATCTCTTTCACCATTCAGGCCCTTTCAATACTGATTGTCTCTAAGGTCAAATTCAAGACTCGTGGCTTGGTCCTCAGTGGCCTCCCCATCTTGGCCAGCCTCCCCGTCCCCCTGCCTTTACTCGTCCCCTGTTTTGGCCTCTTGGGGCTCCCATGTTCAAACGCTGCCCACCTGTCCCCACACACCTCTGTGCCCCTTTAGATGCTGCGTGGCCTGCTCCTTCTCTCCTGAAGTTTCTCCCCATTGAGCTGTTTTCCTGAACCCCTCAGAGACACTCCTTCCTCTCTCTGCTCCCCAGGTCTAGGGCTTTGCCACCAGTGGAAGTCTTTTCTCAGCATGGAGGAACTTGCCTTGGTGGTCTGGTCCTCCCAGCACCGAGCACTCAGGGGTGGCCTTAGAGACAATAGCCTTGGTGGGGATCGCCATGGTCCAGGTGTGGAAGAGGTAGATGTCTCAGGGTGGGAACAGAAGCCGGCCCCCAGGTCAGAGTGAGCCTAAATGATATCGATCTGCTAAGCACTTTCTGGGACCGAGTGAGGGAGCGATGCTTGCCTTACCTGAAAGCAGACAAAGCTGAATGGTGTGAAGAGCTCTCCACGTCTGCAAGGGTTGAGCATGGAGATGAGATCAACTGGAGCCAGACCGCCTCTGCCACAGGGTCTTCTGCGTGTCAACAGCAATCATCTGGAATGCAAACAAAGCCACTGTCAGCATGAGAAGCCTATGTGGACAAATCCTTCTGCCGCATCGCTTAGATAATTTCACAAACAGGAGACGTGTTGCAACTCCAGCAATTGGTAGCATTCATTCGACCTGAGTTCCTCTCAAAGTCCTTGACCCCTGAGGCTGGCCAAGGAGCTCCCTAGGGTGGCTCATCAAAACAGCTCACTAGCCAGGGAATCATGGACAGCCGCTAACAGGCAGGGAAGTCAGAAGTCTATTCTATTCAGAAGGCAATGTTGCTGCTTAGATTCGTTTGAGACAATCGCCAGGCAGAAATACTGTCGTTAAACAGGCACGTATGTAAAGTAAAAACCTTCGGCGCCTTTCTTTGTGCCATATTGCTAAAGTGTCTTCAAACGCCACTGCATGCTAGTAGCTGCGCAGCAGTGGTGGAGGTCTTCATGAGCACAGCACCCATGGGGGTCAGGCGGAAAGAACTGTGCCGCAAAGCCACGATCCAGGGCTCTGCTATAGTAGGGGGCAGCTACAGAGCCACCCAGCCAAGCATGAAGAATATGCCAGCCGCCCTCGCAATTCCTCCTAAGCCCGTGTCCTTGGTTATAGCTCGATCTGCCCTTGGGCGTGTGTTTCTAGAACACAGCTGGCCTCAGGACCTGGCTCTTGTGACTGGGCTGGAGGCTGTGGTGGGGGAGACTGGGGGGTGAAAAGAGTCAAGATGAGAAGTGGGGGCCTTCAGACAGTGGAGCTACCATGGATGTCACAGGCAGAATCTGCTCTGGGAGGCCCAGGCTATGACTGTCACCACGTTACCAGACACTGTCCTGCCTCCGCTAAGAGCAGACCATGACCCTGCAGGAGGGACCCATGTGGGTTGTGATTGGAAGGGTGTATTCGTGCCCTCTGGCACCTGTACAGGCTGTGCATGTGTGGATTCGGCTCCGGAGCCACCGGTCGCGGCGGCATCTCCCACTTTGGGAAGAGGGCAGGGGGTGGACCTACGTTGCGTGTATATGTGGCACTGGAGATTGAGCCCAGAGGTTTCACACTGAGCTGCATTTCCAGTACAGAGTCTTGCTAAGTCATTAGATTAGCCAGGTTGAGCTTGAACCTGCAATCCTCCTGCCTCAGCCTCTCAGAATTGAGATTGTGATTAAAGGCCTCTGTCACAGGGCCCTATGGACCGGAGCTGTATTCCAACTGCTAAGCGCACGGCACTTGTCTTTGAAAATGACATGTTGTGGACTTGACACAGACACTATGTCTGGAAACTGCCACCCTGCTTAGTTCTGCCGTGGCTTGCTTGGCTCTGGGATTTAAGGTCAGTCTCACGGTCGTCTGAGCCTCAGTTTCCTCAGAGGATAAGACAGGAGCATAGTGAGATTCACAGAAGGAATGAAGGGGGCCCAAGGGTGCAGGCCTGTAATCCCAGCACTTCAAGAAACTGAGGCAGGAGGCTCACAAGTTCGAGCTCAGCCTGAGAAATTTTGCAACTTAGTGAGACCTTGTCGCAAAATCAGAATGGAAAATATAAATTAAAACCGTGGACTGGGGATGTAGGTTCATGTCAAAGTCTAAGGCTTGATTCTCAGTACCGAGAGAGAGAGAGAGAGAGAGAGAGAGAGAGAGAGAGAGAGAGAGAGAGATCTGGTTGAAGCCACAGCTGCTCCAGGAGCCGGGAGCAGGCACTCTCCCCCATCCCAGCCCAGGACCCCTGTCCGGGAGCTAGAGGCGCCAGGGGAGAGGGGCAGGTGGGTGGCAGGCACCGAGGTAGGCAGCGAGAGGAGGAAGGAAGGGGCAGAAGCCACCAGCTCGAGCAGGGCAAGCACAGACACTTGTCTGCTATGTAATGACTTTCTATCTTTAGACTCCGCACTCGCTGTTTGTGACCTGCTTTGTAAATAGATGCTTCGTAGAAAACACGGAGCCGCACGGAGGGACTAGAGGCAGGGCAGGAGAGGCGGACAGGCAGAGCACAGAGCACCCCAGCTCCCTCTGCCTTCCTCCTGGACGAGAAGACCCCGGAGAGGATCCGGAAACCGAGGAGCACCACGGTTGGTGGGTGCCTGGGTTTTGCCCCCGTTGCTGGGGCCCGACCGAGGACGTCCTCTGCGCCAACACTGCTTGCTGGGTTTTGTCAGAATCGCAGTAACCGAGGCCAAAAGAGTGGGGAGGAGGAGTCGTCTGGCTGCTGATTGCCTACTTGGATAAAAATGGAACCAGAGAGAGAGGGTGGGGAGGAGAGGAGACCTAGTCCTGTGGGTACTTCCTGCAAGCAGACGCCCTTCTGGAGACCCAACGTGTGCACATGACAGCCACGAGTCGCATCCCCATTTGACTCCTGAGGGATCTGATGCTCCGAGACACTAAAGGGTGGCTCAAGGTCCCCAGTGGGTGAGGAGGGCTCGGGCTTGGAGGTGCCCACCCGCTTCGTACCCTCTTTCTCCTGATGGCCTACACCACATGTCTCAGCGCATCAGCTGACTCTGGCAGTGGTCAGCGACAAGTGCCACCTCCCTCTAAGTTGCGTAAGGGAAATATACCTTCCCTGCTGGGTGTCTGTGGTCAGCAGGCAGAGGACAAAGCTTCTTACCTACCCTGGCCCGTAGTGCTGGTGCCCCCAAGACATCAGGGCTTTGTGTGCCTGTCTCCTCAGTCCAGGCCCTGTTCCATGCTTCCCTTCCCTATACTGTGCTCCAGGAAAGTTCTGGGTGAGTCAGACCCACAGTGAATCTCAATAGTGTCACGTGGAAAATGGGGAGAAGCTACAGACCTGTCCAAACCCACTGCACCTCGGCATTCAGGCACCTTCTGGACTGCTCACGAGATGAACACGGCAGGGACCGAGAAGTGAGGGCCTCTACGTCAGGAGGAGGTGGCTCTCTTCGGCAGGGTCACCTCCATCTTCTGCACTGCCCCCACGTCTTCCAGTTCCCTCTTGGTCCCTCTCACTTGAAGTGACGGTCACAGAGCCTCTACAGCCTGAGCTGTGGCCTCGCTCCATATCTACAGACACTGTCAGGGCCCCATCAGGAAGGACAAAGTCCCTTGGCCACCTGAAGCTCCCATAGATGAACCCTTCACAGGGTAGTGGCTTCCAGCCTTGGGCAGCATGGTTGACTCTGATTCTGATGTAAGGCCCTGTACGTTCGGGGTGGCAGAGCGGTGGATAACTGTGCCAGGCTTCCTGCATCTTGGTGGGAACATTCACAAGCAGATTTTGTTCAGCTTCTTAGAGGGACCCCGGAGATATGAGACAGCCCAGCAGTGGACTGTTCATTGACATGCTGTCTCTGCCTTCCCCGCATCCTCTGGCTGCTGGTCCTGAGAGCACCTCCAAGGAAACCTTACTTCAAAGTCCTTATTTTGGGATCTGCTTTTGGCAGAATTCAAGCTCCAGTACACAGAACGCTAAGTCTCTTAGAAACTTTCATGGAAAAAAAAGCAATTTTGAGATGGAGAAATTATCTAGGATGATCTCTGTGAACTCAAGGAAGTCACGAGGTTTCCGTAAGAGGAACGTAAGAGTGTTGAGGTCAGAGAGAGGAGGAGTGTGAGTGAAGGAGACGCCAGAGTGAGGTAGGAGCCTGTGTGAGACACGTAAGGCGGCCGGTGTGGTGGCTCACGGCTGGAAGCCCAGCGTTCCGGAAGGCTGAGCGCAGCCTGGACAACTTATTGACTTAGTGAGACCCTATCTCAGAATTTAAAGAATAAGAGTAAAACAAGGCTGAGTGTCGAGTTCTGGAACAAAGGATGAAGGCCAAACTTCTAATTCTCGATGACTCTGAGTTCTGCAGGTTGACTTCACAAATTCACCCACTGAAGGCGGGGTGGGTGAGCTGGCCAGGCAGCCTTGTGCACAAGTTCTTACCCATATTTGGTAGAGGAAAGAAAGGCACAATGGGAAAATACAGCAAGCAGGGAAATGAATCGTCCACAAAGACTCACTAAAAGTGAGCCTGAAACTAACGCGATAGTTAACAAGAGCCACCAAGCAGACAGGATGGCCTGGCGATCAAAATTAATAGGCAGGATGCAATCTTACTGATCTCCAGAGTTATAGCAGGCCTGGACGTTTAGCAAATCCTGCAAGGGAAGGGTAGACCTTACAGCTGTCTTAGAAGTTCGCAATCGTCACAAAGTTCAGCTCTCAGGTAAACATCACCTGGCTCAGGTAGAGGCAAACAGAGGACGGGCGGACACGTGCTTTCCCAGCAAGCACTTACCAATCTGTGAGGCAGAAAGCTGAAACTTTAATTTGTGGGCTATTGAGAGGGTCTTTCACATTTATGAACATTTTTCAGAGACAGGGTCTCATTCTATCATCTAGGCTGGTCCTGAACACACTACGTAGCCCACACTGGCCTCTAACTCTCAGTAATCTTCATGCCTCAGCCTCCCAAGTGCTAGGATTACAGGTGTGCACCACCATGCCCTCTTTTTATGGTGCTGGAGACTCTACGGCCTTGGGCAAGTGCCTTAGCCATTAGGCTGCTACTCCCCAAACCCCAGTTCTTTCACGGTAGCTCCTAAGATCCCTATTGGATGTCTATCAAACTTTAAGGTAATAAACATGTGTTGTCTTAAACCGCAAGAAAATGCAGTGCGTTGTCACGGCAGCAGTGACAGCCTAATATTCACCATGAAGTAAATGTGGCTGACCTTTGGTGAAAGGGGAATAGCTCTGGGCCTGGAGTTCCTGCCTGCTCTGAATTCCGGGGCTTTACCAGCTAGCAGGAAGGCTTTAGGTGAATTACACAACCTCTCTAACTGCTGATTTTCTGACCTGACTTCCTGATAGATTTCTAAGCTTGCTTAAGAGAAGAGTCAGCAGGAGGTGAGTCGTAGGAAGAAGCTGAAGCGATTTATGTTTCATTTCTCTTAAGTGCTAGCAACATCTTACGTTGTGTGAAGAAAGCCCCATCTCCTTATCCCCCGGGAGAAATGTATAATCCCTATTTTAGTTATTTAATTGAATTCGTAGAAGTTGGTGGAATGTTTGTCATTTTAATTCACTTGTTTTTGTGCTGTGTCTCACCCCTCCCTCCATGAAAGGACTTAGGGATGGTTTCCAAAAACGCACATGTGCCTTGCAGAAGGATGAAATAATGAGATGAAGACCTGAGGTGAGAAGAAATTGGGATTTGGAGATGAGATTCAGCAAGAAGACGGTGGGGGCAGAAGGCAGCGTGTCTGAGTGACCTTGTGAGTATCCCAGCAGCTGAGACAAAAAGGGCTAAAGGTGAGTACAGGGCTTGGTGTCCACAAGGTACACCCTTCAATTATGCACGGACCCCCAGCAGCCAAAGGACATAGGAGTGAGATGGAGTGTTGAGTCCGGAGAGCCTTCCTGGAGGGAAGCTCTGTGCTTCAGTGGCAGTGTGAGGAGGTGAGCAGGAATCAGGGAAGTACCACCAGATAAAGGGGTCCAAGCACACTCTAGATTCCACTGTGGTAGGCGAGCATTTCTCAGGCATGCCGGGCTCCTGGTGGAGTCCATGCTGACCTCACTCATTCCTGGGAGCAACTTCTCTCCTCCTGAGCTCCTGGTAGCTTGAGGTAGATACAATCCCTGACCCTACCCATCCTTGGCCTCCTGGTGACACAGCAGTCCCAAAAGGTGACCAGCAGTCCCAAAACAGATGAGGAAGACACCCTGGGATGAGGAAAGGTAGGTGGGTGTATTGGTCTTTCCTTCCCGCTGAGGCGGGAGTGGGTTGGAGACAGGATTCCTCCTAACTTGCTAAGTATACCCTCTTTCCCTCTCCTAGAACAGAGCCATGTCACCATCGCAGCCTGCTCTGAGGGGTCCTTAAACAAGGATCCTTCTTGAGGAAGAGTGCGGGCCCTGGAACTGGTTGGCTCAGGCTGACC
Source organism: Ctenodactylus gundi (assembly GCA_004027205.1). Taxonomy (NCBI): domain Eukaryota; kingdom Metazoa; phylum Chordata; class Mammalia; order Rodentia; family Ctenodactylidae; genus Ctenodactylus; species Ctenodactylus gundi. The sequence goes on from PVKB01000267.1 coordinate 476,512, forward strand.
AGATGAGCTTGGGAAGATTCTGTCGCTTGAGACTATAGAAAACAGATATGAAACGTGAATTCACAATCGGCATGAGGACCAAACGAGACATCTCACAGAAGTCGCTCTGCACTGATCGCGGTACACTGCCTTGGGCCAGTGACTGTCCATTCGGCCACCCTCATTTCCAGATCCGTCACTGCAGTGAGGGCTTTGGTCCAGTTCAGTGGGGAACCTCTGCAGCCCCATAACGGCAAGGAAAGCCAGAGGATTTGGGGGTCACCGGTGTGCCCAGCACCTTGGATGTGGTGGGATGGGATGAGCTCCCTAGGTTCTTCTACTTGTCAGTGCCGAGTTTTGAGATTCGTATTTCCTAGCTGTCTTCTATTTGCAAGGGTCAGGACAGCCCAGAGCCAGATGGCTTCCGGCCAGTGGGGAGCTACTGATTCAAGCAGGCAGAGAAATGCAGAGGATAAAGCTCGCTCAGCTCTTGGACTGAGTCTCTTGAGACGGGCACCGTTCCTAGACTGGCTGTCCCCTCGGGGCCTTACAACAGGCGGGTGTCTCTGCAGAGTGTGACAAGGTCATCTTTATCCCGCGCAGTCTCTTCTGACTGAACAGACACTGATCACGTACTAGGCCCCCAAGCCATCACTGTTCCTGGAAACACCCAGCAAAGATTCTAAGATTCACTCTGATTGGACAGCGATAGGTCACATGCCAGGCCACACACAATTTCTCTGTCTGGAAAATGGAGACTGAAGAGCTCAGTCTGTTTCCTCCTCCGACCCTGGGAAAAGGCGGATGTGGGAGAAAGAGGTGGGGCCAAAAATGACCTCTGTGGTCTAAGATGACAGGGAAAGCTCGGTGGGTGCCTTGGATTTCTGAGTAAAGCAGGGGTAGAACTGGTGTAGAGGACAGGTGTGGAGGCCAAGGAGAGCACTGCAGGTGGAAGTCCCGGGTAAGCCACCTCTGCGCTTCCTTCAAGTCACAGCCCTGCTCACAAGTGGCTGCAGCCCACCTGAGTGCCTGACAGCACAGAGCCTCAGGGCTGCAGTCGTCAGATTTAGCAAACAAAAAAGAATTCCTACTTCAAATTCAGAAAGGTAACAAATAAATCCTGAACATAAGTATATCCTTTGCAATGTTTGGGACATATTTTACCAAAACTTATTCAGTGTTTATCTAAAACTCAGATTAAAGTGGATGCGCTGTGTCTTAATGGGACAGCCCTGCATATTCTCTTGGGTTCGAAGCATCTTCAGACCCTTCAAAGAGACACTGGAGATTTTCTCCATGGGTCTGGTCAGAACTCAGAGCTCACACCCACGGGCGCATCTCAGATGCAGGTTTTCCAGGGCAGTCTAATAAATAATAAAACAGCAGTCAGCATTGTCCAAGGACTGAAAGTCAGTCACATGAGGGACATAGTTGAGGATCAAATGTGTGCTGTGTTATGGTTCATATCTACAGTGACCTCCCAAAGTCTCATGTGTCTGGAAGACGTTTGGATCACGGGAGTGCTACACTCATCAATGGATTTATGAATTCGCATGCTATTAAGAGGTAGGGACTATTGGAGGCGGGCCCCTGGGGGCATGGTATGGACAGGTGGATTTTTGCCCCTGGCTCTTCTCTTTTCTTTCAACTTATTCCCATGGGCTGAGCAGCTCCGTCATGCCCTTCTGTGGTGCTGCTTCTGCCTTGCAGCCAGAAGACTGTGGACCAAACTGTAAGTCAACATGAGCCTCTGCTCTTTGTAAGTTGAGAGTGTCAATATGTCCTCCAGAAAGGAGAAAGCTGAGTAATGCAAAGGGGAGCACAGCGCCTTCCCGAGTCCCCAAATGATGAACTCCTCTGGATTTTCTCACCTGCGCAGAGTGCAGAACACTAGAACCCCGTCTTTCCTTCACACGAGGGAAGCAGTAAAAGGGCAGTGTATCATCACCGTACAACCCAGCTTTCCGTTTATGAGAGGTGGTGGCAGCAGCTGTACACTTGAGTCCTTTAAAAATATCGGGGTGTTCTTTTTACCATATACCTAAGTAAGTCGCAAGCTTTCTTTCAGTGTGGACAGGCTTAGTTGCCTGTGAGAATAGGCCCCAAATAATTATGATCTAAACATAGGGACCTTTATTCCTATTGTAAGGGATGTCCACAAATGAGTCAGATAATAGAGGATGGGTAGGATGAGTCCACAGGGCCGTCAGGCCCTGTAGAAATGACCTTTCCAGGCACTGACATACAATACCCAACACCGCCAACTTGAAGGAAGAGTGGTTTAACTTGGTTCATGGTTTTAGGAAAATTAGTCTATAGTTGGCTGGCCCAAAGGTTGAAGCAGTGTACCAGAAGGGTGTGGAGGAGGAATAACGCGGCCTGGAAAGACAGCTGGGAAAACACGACAGGGAGGAAAGAGAGAGGGCCCAGCCATAGACCCCGACGTCGTGCCAGTATGACCCATTCAGATACCTCCTGAAGTGTGCTTTACCCATTTGGTAGCTATTTCTTAATCTCGTCGACTTGAAATATCCCCATTAATGTTCACAGGCTCCTGGCCTCCCTCCCCATGGCCCTAAATGTAAGCTTTCGTCTGGGTAGTCACCCCAAGTGTCAGGATTGCTGCTGGATTTCTAACCACTGCTTCCACATTCCTTACTGGAAGCGGGGAGAGCAGAAGTGGTACCCAGCCTGGTGAAGTCGGCCTCTCCTGCACATCTTCCTTGGGGAGGACTTTTTGCTTTATGTTTTCCTGGCTGATATTTAGCAAACACTGCTGGCTGCAGTGGAAGCTGGACGATGTAGTCACTTAATAGAGTATATGATCTTCACAGCATCGTGCTTTATTGGGAAGGAGAGAAAGGACATTGCCAAGCACCAGCAGCCCTGCTGCAAGTGCCAGAAAACCCAGAAGACATCGTGTTGGTCTGCTGGCCTACCTTGACACTCCTGAGAGCAGCTTCGGTGATCTGCTAGCTGTGTCTTCATCCAACGAAGCTGGTAATCTAGACTAAGGGTCACATTGGGTCAAAGTCAAACTGAGCATGTCTCTAGAGTAGAGTGGTGTCTGCGATGATGTCCATGGCTCCTGAGAGGTAGACAGGAAAGGACTTGGAACCACAGGGAGCACAGTTCCCTCTACTCATGTGCCTGCCTTGCCTTTTCTTATCTTTAGAGCCTCTTCACCTGACACACTCTTTGGAAGTGCCCTCTACTGCCTTTGGCCTACTCCTCAGCCTGTGGGCTTCATCTAATTGAACTCTGGGCTATTGGCCCCTGCGTGACTGAGTTCTCCTTGTGGGCTTCTGCGTCCCTTGGAGGTGGAGGAGGTCTGCGGGGTGCTGGTTGTGGACCCTGGGGTCTGCATCTCCTCCAGTCTTTTCTCCAGAGAGGATCCGGCAGGAGAGCCAGGTCAAAGGGCACTGCCGCCCCACCTGGTGAAGGCCCCCCTTCCACCTCACCTGGCTGCTGGCTGCCTCTGGGTCCTGGATCCTCCAGCCTGGCACACGGGCACACTTGGGGCCTTCCTGCACACATGTGGGTGAGCACAGCCTCGGAAAGGAAGTATTTGGGGCAGCAGCTGCCTTAAGTGACAGGCACCATATAGGAATGAAAAATATCTCCAGAAAAAGACAATTGTGACTTCCTGATTTATTTATGTGTTTATTCATTTATCATTTATATTCTGCCTGCTCTTTAGAAAGGATTTGAGAAGTCTTACAATATTAAAACGTATACAAAGAAAGCAAAAAGAAAAAAAAGAACTATACAAAATAAAGATCATTTTTTAAAGTCAGAAAAAATAATGTAAGTCCTTGGCCTCAGACTGAAGCTGCTTTTGCCTCCAAGCTATGACTCTGGTTCCTAGGTGCCTGGAGGGCAGGCAGAAGGCGAAACGCAGCGCGGTGCCTGCACCCCAGGGCCGTGGGGCGGGCGCAGCAGCACCCTCTCCTGCCTCTTCCTTCTTTGCCGTCCACCCCTGCAGCAGCTACCTCGAACTCAAGAATGGGGAATTACCGGGAGGACTAGCTGATCTCAGTGGTGCAGGCCTGTCATCCCAGCATTCTGGAAGGGTGAGGCCAGGGCCAGCAAGTGCTCGCCCAGCTTGGGCAACTTAGTGAGACTCTGTCTCAAAGTCGCAAACAAAAATGGACGAGGGATGTAGCTCAGTGGGAAGGCCAGGTCTCGAGCCTCAGCACCCCCACTCCTAAGGAGAAAAAAGCCTGGGGGGGGGGGTGCTGTTCTTCTTTCACTTTACCATTGCGGGGACCTAATACTTGACACTCACCCTTTGTATTAGTTTGGGTTATTTCAAAAGACAGATTCTATCAGAAAAGGATCTATTAGGAAGGCTTACAAATCCAAGGATAGAGGTGGTCCAAGATGGCTGCTCAGCCGTGAAGCAGATCTCCCTTCCGGGACCGCAGGACAGCCGGTGAGGTGAGAGTCTGCTGCAGATCTTGAGCAAAACCTGAAGATCGGTGACTGAAGAGCAGTGATGCGCAGACAGGCACGAATCTAGACAGGAGCAAATCCGTGCTGAAGATCTGCACTGTGTAGCAAGTCAGTGCCCATGGACAATCATGAAGGTGAGAGCTTTCCCAGAGGAAGGAGCTGTGACAATCTTCCTTCTTCCTTCCTTTTATACCCTTGGAGTTCCAGTTGTCCCTCCCACATCTGGGTGGGTGCGCTTCCCTCATTGGCAGGTCCACAAATCCCTCACACTAGAATCCAGGCTGGTTCTCAATTCCCAATTTAGGCGTGGTTCCCAAATCCTAATCTTAGTGGAGGTGTGGTTCTTAACCCTTCAAGTTGACATAATCCCTTCAACGGTGGGTCACACCCGTAAAGGAGGAGAGTCTGAGCTTCTCTTGTGGTTTGGAAGAGTCAGCCCACAGCTGGCTCCAGAACAGAGAGAACATGGAAGGCGGGCACGGAGGAGCAAAGCTACTCACCCTGGGATGACAAGGAAGCAGGGAAGAGGAGCCAGGGGCAAGAACACGGTCATGCGCGAGTGGCCCGTGTCTCTGACCAGGCTCCACCGCCTAACTGCGTGTGAAATCGTCGGTAGGTGGATCCGCTGATGAGTACCATGCTCTGTGACCCCAACACCTTGAGAACAGCGAGGTTTCTAGGGACATCCTGGGTCCAAACCCTAACAGATGGTAACGTGGCCTGTTCCGCTGCACAGTAAGTGAAGGCCACTTAGACCAGCAGCTGACAGCTGTTCCCACAACACCCACCCTGTGGGGAGTTCATGCCCCAAAGAAGGTGCCACTGGGAGTTGTTTCCACATCCGAATTTTTGAATGCCTTTAATAAATGAGACCAAAAACACAGTGAATGCTCCGCCAGGGGCCACCCAAGAGAAAGAATGTGGTGGTGTGTCCCCACCCACTTTGTTCACTGTATCTGGCACGAGGCAACTTCTGTCAATTCCTCTAAGTAAAAATGACCGTGAAAGGCCAATATTTCAAATTGACTCAGGACGTGGAGGTGGCTACGGCATTCAAGAAAGAGGACTTCAGAGTGCTTCAGAAGGTGACATGAATGACGTGATAAGTAAGTGTGTTTGAGGAAAGACGGATATTTGAGAGGAGGATTACGAAGGGGAATATTTTGAGGGCAATGCGTCTTGAACTGCGGTAGTTTTTTCCAAAATGCATACATTTGTATTGTGTACCTCATATTTTGGATAAGCCCATGGAAGAAGCAGAAATGCTGACTGTTTCTGGTAGCCTTACAGCAACTTGCAAACAAGGGTTTCAACAAACTAGTGTTTGTTTATTTATTTATTTATTTGTTTTGTCTCAGTGCTGACCCAGGAGGCCCCTGTCAGGATGGTAGGTGCAAGACTTAGTACAGAATGCAGGTGTCACTGAGCTGACGCTGCTGTTAGCTGGGGCTGGGGGAGCACCTCACGGCTCCGAGGCTGGGGTGGGGCCTGCAGAATGGGACCCTGCCCCACACTGGATGGGGTGGTTGCAAGAATACGAGCAGCAGTTCCAGACAAAACCGAGAGATGCTGCCCGGCACGCGGGGCCTGGCGGCAACGGAAGCCATCGAGCCTTGTCTGAGGTGCTTCTCACACGGAAACTGCGTGGAATCATGGCACGTAAAACAGCAGCTGTTGCTGTGCCCTGCCCAGAGTTTGGGGTGGGGTTTGAGAATCTGCTGCCCCAGCAAGCTCCTAGAGGTACTGTTGATGTCACTGGTCCACAGTTGGCATTTTGAGAACCACTGGATAGAAGGTGCAAATACTAGGTAGGCACCGGGCTGCTTTTGTGACTGTGCAAGCCCGCGGGGGTGGGCGGCCAATGAAGCATGGTACGTCAGTTCCTGTATCAGTCATTTCCCATTGCTGTGACGAAGTACCTGGCACCCTCCACTTAATGGCGGAGGGGCTTGTTTTGGTCCACAGTATCAGTGTACAGTTCACTTGGTTGGCTCCAAGGCAGGGGCTGTGTGGAATAACAGCACGGTGGAGGACAGCTGCTCATTGTGTGGCAGCCAGGAAGCAGAGAGAGAGAGAAGTAGGTCCAAGAACGAGAATGCACCTGTCAGGTTGCTCTCCTAGAGACCTGCCCCTTCTGACCTGCCTCATTCCCAAACGCGAGGATTTTCAGAGACACTTTAGATCGAAACTGTAACACTACTAATGAAAAGCAAGACCTCATCACTAACTAGCTATAAGCCTGATACTGGTCACGCCAGTGTTCTCACCTGTAAAGTGAGGCCGCACTGTGTGACAGCCTGAGGCTCTTGCAGCTCTGGCCTGATGAGGATTCGCCTTAGCAATGGCAGTGACTCCCATCTTTCTTTCCCAGTTTTGACTGGAATTGGCTTCTGGGATTTTTTTTTTAAGCTTAAAAAATAAAAAAAGGAAAGAAATATGAGAATTTGCTCAATGAATGAAAATTCCTTCATTTTCCTGGAGAGCTTAGTGCTGCACGTTGCCACAGAGCAGACTGTGATGGAGAGGGCTGTCTGTCTCCAAATTAGCAGAGGCTGGAGGCTCTGGGCACTCCAGGGCTCATCGAAGGAGATTAGCTTCCCCAAAGCACAAGGCCAGGCACCTCTGTGCCCCTCCCCAGCAGCTTGGCCGGATGCTTTGCACGAACATGGGTGTGAAACTCACCCACAGGCCCCTCATTCTCAGCGCAGCAGACTCAGGTCCTGCAGAGGCGGGTCTTGTCCTCCTGTGCATTGGGAATCACAGAGAGGTGCTGGTCGAATTTACCAAGGAGGCGACTCACATTGAGTTGACATAGTTGAGTGTATGCAGTAATGATTGTTTTGTTAGCAGTACATTGTCTCTGATAGCTTCAGCTGTCAATTTTTATCACTATTGATTTTTAATCCCAATTTCCCATGAATTATCTTCCGTCTGTCCCTTTAGGTTGATCCACAGTGCTCTATGGGAAACCTTGACGTGTGTTCGTGGCACATCACGTCAAATTTGGAAGCTTGTGTTTTCATGAGTCACAGGGTGCTAATGATATTTATTTTCAAGACTTATGAGAAAACAAAATGCAAACTCACACGAGGGTCACTGCCCACCTAGACAAAGATGGGTAGACAAGAGAGGGAAGCGTGTGCCACGTCTGCCCTCACCTGGCTAGGCACAACATGAGGGTTTTCTGTCTTAGATAGAATTATGATTCATGCTGAATGTAAGGCAGGCACCAGTCTAAGGGCTGTGCTTCAATTATCTCGCCTGCTCCTCATTGTTTCATGGGATAAATATGGTTGTTGTCTTGTTAGAATTTCTCTCTCTCTCTTTCATACTGGGGATTCAACCCAAAACCTTTGCACTGAGATGCCTCCCCAGTGCTTTCTAAACTTGTTTTTATTTTAGGAAAGGGTCTTTCTAAGTCACTAATTTGCCCAGGCTGCACTCAAACGCTCCATACTCCTGCCTCAGCCTCTCAGAGCACTGGGATTACACGCTGTCCTCTTGTCACTCCCTTTTTACACAGAAGGAAAGCAAAGTCTCTTAGTTGGCCAGTGGGGGAATTCAGATTTGCATTTCTCTATGATTCATTGGGACACTGAGACACACTGCAACACCCTCTTCCTGGCTGGTCACGGACTCGTGCCTGCATGGCTTTGCTGCAAAGACCCAGCTGTGAGCTCAGTGCAGAACAGAGTGGATGAAGTGTCACCCACGCACAGTCACGCTCCCACAGCACCCTCTGTGGCCGCTGCTCCCGTCTGAAGTTATGAAGACACATGGCCTTGATTAGGCCAGACCCAAGCCCCAATTCATCACCATCCACACACCTTTCAGAAAGCAGTGTGAACTTTAGGTAGAGTGGTCTCTGTGTCAGGCAGCAGTGTTTTTATTAGAAGTAACAAGCAAGGCTTAGAATCGATCTAGGAGTCGGAGTCCAGCTCCTTTCAGGAGCTTTGCCTGCAGAGCCTAGCAGGTTGTATGGGCTGCGGTAATGATGAGGGATGACTGGCGTAGGGTACTGTGCTGGGGAGTTTCCAGGGTATCTCAATGAGATCCTGGCTACAGAGCTTCTTCCCTGTGTGGCACCTGGCTCTACCAAGGCATCACAGACCAAGGGATGCACGTCTGGACTCTGAGGGATGGGGATGATCCCTGACTGACTGACACAGCAGCTGCCCACTTACCTGCAGCTCAAGTGAAGATGATGACCAGGCACAGCAGAGGCTGTGTCATGGCTGGTCGGCAAAGGCCCCTGCTCAAGGGGAGGAGGCCCAAGCTCTACCACACGACAGCTGATGTCCCCATGAGGGTGAACGGCCTGTTGTATGTCGGCTGCATAGAATCACCTTTGACCAGGTAAACCATCCGGCCGGGGACATGGCCTATGTCCCTTCACTGGGCTGTACAATGCTTCCCAGGAACACTGAGAGTGAACTGGCCTTTCTCAAGTAGTTTCCCTACAGCTCTTCCAGACATGCTATGTTATTGCCCTGTCGTGCAGTTGAAGCAATTGAATCCCAGAGAGGTAAAAGTTGCTCAGCAGGGCTGAGCATGCAGCTCAGGGGTAGAGCACTTGCCCACCTGCAGATGTGCTACTTGATCACCAATGAGTAAGTCAGGATTCACGGGCCTCCGCTTTTTACACTAAGATCTCTGTCCTTACCTAGATTCCGTGATCTGGCATAGGGCCACCTGCTTCAGGAAGGTCTCTGGTACCTGCCCCACAGACCAGGGCTTCTCCTCAGTTTGTGTTGGCTCCCTTGTAACTTAGTGAGGGTCTTTGATGTATGCTTTCTGGTTAGACTCTGTGATCTTCTAAGGAAAAGACTGTGTCTATGCACTTAAGTAAAATCCCTCCCTGCCCAAGGCTGGCTTCTGGGGGGTTGGTTAAAGAAAGAGTGGTTTTGGTTACATGATTCTGGAGGCTGAGAGTCCTGGAGAACCAGGAGAGCTGGTAGCTGGCATTCTCCTGATCCAAAGGCCTCAGAACCAGGCAAACCTTGGTCTGTCTTTTAGTCCATGGCTGAAGGTCAAAGAAACTTGGACCACTGTATTTATTCTATATCTCAAAGGCTGGACTGCAAGAAGTTCTGAAACTCACCACTTGTGTCCTGGTTTTAGAAGAAACACCAAGAATTGACCTACATCTTTTTTTTGTTTTCAATGCCTTCACATGGAATAGATCCTCCTCATTAAACCACCAACTCATATGTCATTCTCCTTTTTGTTATTGTTGTTTATTTATTTGTTTGCAGAATGGGAGATTGAACCCAAGGCTTTTACATGGAGCTACATCCCCAGTCACCAGTCCTTTTGATTTATTTTTTCAGTTTTGAGACAGGATCTTGCTAATGAGCTAAATTGCCCAGGTTGCACTTGAACTTGCAATTGTATTCTACCTGCCTCTCACAATGCTGGGATCCTCAATCTTCTTTGGAGATACAAACTCTGCCAAACACACAAAAATGCACTCCAGCTCTCTATATGTCCCTTCATCCTGTCAGGCTGACCTGAAGTGAACCTCACATGGACCCTGAGATGACAAGGGACAAGAGATGACGATGAGAAAGTCTCTGGGTATCCCAAGGAAACTGGGAGCTGCTCTGAGCCAGATTTAAAGATGAACTATGTTTTTCCTGGTCCAAGTTCCAAATCCTACTTGATACTTATGTGCTGGCATTGGTGCCCATACCAGACACACATTTTTTTTTTTTGGTCCATGCAACCTTGAAGAGGATAAGGAAGTTGTGAGAAATCTGGAGACACGCTGACAGTGAATGAGTGGGCTACGGAGAGGAACAAGGCTGAAGAGGTACTTCCTAACTCACATCAATAAAGTGTATTTTGAGCTCTTGAAGGCCCAGACTCGCACTGAACCACTTCACTAAATGTCAGCTGCTAATCTTCCCTGCAAGAAGGATGCTGCTGACCACGGTGTGTGCTAGAGGCCTCTGTCCTGCCTTTATTTCAGGGTGAGGGGCTTTAGAGTGTCAGGTACAGCAAGAGAAGGTGGTGTGTATGATTTTCTTATCACATAAACGTGCATGGTTGAAACCATTGTTCTCAATTAACAGATATAGAACATTAGGCCCAGAGAAGTTACGTGACCTACTGAAGGTCATGCAGCCAGGAAATGTGTGTTTGGTTTAGATCTAGAATGTCCTCTGAGAGTCTCACGTGCTCAATGTGGGACTTTTGGAAGGTGATTGGATCAGGGGAGCTCTGTTCCCATCAGTGGGTAGATCCGTTGCTGGGTTCATAGCTAAAGTACTGTTAGGAGGTGGGAGCTGTTGCAAGCGATGAGGCCCTAGTGCCATGCCTTTGAAGGGTACATCTCCTTCTGTATCATAACTCTTCTGTGTCTGCTTTCTATCTACGCCAGGATACAGGGCTTTCCTCCACCGTGCCCTTCCACCACGGTCTTTCTGCATCGAAGCTAGGTAACCATGACTAGAACTCCCAAACCACTAGCTCCATTAAACCTTTCTTCTTTAACTCATGAGCATGAGATATTATATCTTGGTGATGAGAAAGTTGACTAATAAAATGGAAGTACAGAACTACACAACTGTGTAATAACATCATCCTCTCCATAGCCCACTCATTCTACTGGGGAGAGTCAATAGCATCTTGGAATACAGATTTCCTCTGGAGTCTCCAAACTGAGAGACGTCCTGAAGAGAGGAACTCCCCTGACTGAAGGCGAGGGATGTTTCATACCATTGACATAGAGATTGTTGACACATTGTGTGAGCCGTGCTTGTTCTGTGATCTTGGGGATGCCCTTTAACTTTTACCCTATCTACCGCCCATTTGATAATTTATAAAATGGACACAATAAATACTTCCCTTCTGACAGCAAGATTCTGTGCCTTGTCCAATGGTACTTGATCGTCTCTGTGCAGGATGGATATACCACCAAACAACTATAGTCACTACAGCTGAAAAATTACTGTAGAATCATGGGACTGTTCAGACAAACAGCTATCATTCTTTGTCCTATGTTGGGGTTATGTATAAAATTTCAAAACTTTTAATGGCTTAACAGTTCTAGGACAGAGATCAACAAATCAGTCCACATCACGTGTTGAAGTCACACTCACTTGTCTGTGTACTGTTATACTTGATTTCATGCCACAACTTGAGTAGCTGCAGCAGAGACCTGGTGGGTTGCAAAATTAGCATACTTGTTTTCTTAAAATATTACAGGAGTCCACCCATATCCACAGTTTTGCTTTTGCAATTTCAATGACTTGTGGTCAGTGGAGATGGAGTAGTCGGCTTCTCCTCTGCTGGGACAGAATACCTGACATTCACAACCTCAGGAAGAAGAGGCTTGATTTGGCTCATGTTTTCAGGGGGTTCAGTCCATGATAAACTGATTCCAAGGAAGAAACATCCAGGTGGAAGGGCAGGGTGACCATAGCTGCTCAGCTCATGGCTTCCAGAAAGCAGAGCAGAAGAACAGCATCAGGGTGGAAGCACCAGGGACCGGACACAGTACCCATGGTCATTCCTCCATGTCCCACCCAGGGACACCCAAAAGTGGGCTTCTCTGAAGTGCTAGACATTTCTTCCTCCAGTCAAATTGACACACCATAGTTTCAAAACATTAAATGTAAAATTACCTTCCAGAAATAAGCAGTCCATAAGTTTTAAATTGTTTGAATAGCATGACAGCCCTTGCTCCATCCCACTTTATTCCATGTAACCCATTCCTTCCTCCAATGTGTTCACACTGTATGAGTTGCCAGCATGATAGTCAATCAGGAAACATTTTAGTTATCAGATAACTGTCACAGTATCACCATACTTACATTAAAGTCAATTTTATTTTACTTAATAATAGTAGCTTTAAAACATAAAAGTAGTAACACTGGAAAACTTATTACACAGTATATTATTGCAATTGTTGCACCTTACTGTGTCTAATTTATAAATTAAACTTTGTCATAGTAATATACATAAGAAGTAGTAGTATAGTCATGCATTAACGACAGCAGTATCATTGTTTGATATCAGAGATATTAAGAAATGTGCAATTGAATTATTTTGACATTGTGTGAATATCGTAGTGTGCCCTTACAGCAACTAAGATGACCAGGGTGTCCTTAGGTAATGGAATCCTATTGGACCCCATTGGACATGAGGTCCACTATTGACTGAAATATATGAATGATGGCATAAACAGGGCTCAGTACTAACTGTGGCTTCAGGCATCTTGGAAAATATCCCCTGTGGATAAGGAGGCAGACTAATATACAATTTTACAGGAGAAGTTTGCGGCCCTAGTTCTACAATGTACAGAGTCGACTTAGCCACGTGTGCATCTCAGAGGCGGGCAAGCATTTGGAAAGAGCTTGCAGGGAGACTTGACCAACACTGAAATGGAAGAAAAAAGATCATTCTCCAAAGAATTTCAGGGCCAGTTGTCACCCCTTATTGCATTCTGCCCCATCCCTTCGTGTTCCATTCGCTCATCTCCTGTGTGTGCTTTTTGTGCATGTCTTGACTGTCCCTCTGAGAACGCTGCCGTATGTCCCCACCCCAACACGCCGAGAACTTCCCAATTGCTTCTCACTGCTGAACCTTTACTTTGACTCTGAAGTAGCCACCAGAAAGACTCACTGCCGTATCAGAGGTGGTTTCAATCTGCCATCATTAAACTGATAGTGGGATAAGGCGGGGTGGGGTAGCTATAAAGAAAAGCTTCACATGCTGGTAGTCAGGAAATGTTAGGAGAAAACCACATTTTCAGAAAGAAACTAACACATTTGGGGGCTGGTTGGTTGTTGATTTATTTCATTTTGCTCGGTTCTAGTTTGACTTTCCAAACTTACTCAATTTCAGTCTCAGTGTTAATTGCAGCATGTAAGTAAGCAAAGGGAGCAAAAGTCAATGTTCAATTGAGGCTTTGAGGGCATGTATGGGGACTTGATTTAGAAAAAATGGCCAAGACATAAATGGAAAAATAAAAGAACAGAAAAACAGAGTAGAATGTGTGGTCTGAGCACTAGAAAATATGTTAATAATGAATGCGGAGAACTCTCAGTATTGGTTTATTGCTCATGCTGGGGAAGTCAGATGGGACTTTTATCAAAATTTATGATTTTTAAGTTGAACCAAATGAAAGTTCTGGGTTTATGAGTTAAAGTGACCTAATATTGACATCTTTGTATGCTTGGAGCTAATATACATTAATTTATTTGATTAATGTCTGTTTCCTGTGCTGATCTGAAAGTTCTGTGGGAATAAGAACACTGCCTGCTTCCCCTTTACTGAAACTAGTGTGGTGTCTGATAAATAATAAATTCTTATTAAATATGTTCTTGAAAGAGTACAAAAGGACCCAAGAAAGGAGCCCAGAACATAGAGGCTGTGAGTAGGGGAATGAGCCCTGGGTCAGGCTTGCATAATAAGTGGGACCAATCTGTGGTCAATCAGCATGTCTGAAGGAAAGGGGTCCTTGGTAGCAGCATCTCAGAGGGCACCTGGGTCATCTGCTGCTGCGGCAGGGCTGCTGTTGGGGGCACGTACTCACAGGTGGACGCAGACATGCAGGATGTCATAGGAAGTGCCCTGAGGGAGGGAGAATGGGAGGGAGGACTAGGCCGTATGAGAAGTTGAGTCTGCAACACAGTGAACCTCCCGCCAGCCCGGTGGGACATCCGGTGCTGGGACACACCCCGTTGCTGTCTCGAGTTGGGGCAGGAGGCTGTGGTTTCTGCTGATTACTGGACAGTTATAGGATGTGGGCTGAGCAAGAAGACATGATCTTGGGAAAAGCCGAGTCCCTTAGACCGAGGCAATTTTCCAGGGGGATGAAAGCTAGCTTCCGCCCAGGGAATTGAGTCCTGAAGGGACATCTTGGTGGTATGACAGTATCCACTGTAGGCATGGGGCAGCCGAGGGCAGGTGGGTGCACGCAGAAGAGGCACCTACATTCTATGCGAGTGCTGGAGGAGGAGAGGAGCCAGTTCCAGGCCATTCCAGAAATGTCTAGACCTCGTCAGGGGCCTGAAGGCTCAGAGGTCCTTGGGAACAGGCGAGAGAGCTCAGTATATAAAAACATCAGAGCCCAATATTTTTCTGAAGGAAGAACATTCTAGGTTGAAATTCTAGCCCTTCTGCAGGTGGAAATGAGTCTGCGTAAGTTTCTTTTGGTATTTTCTTGGGGCATTTTCATTTCATAGTAAATAAGAGTCCTATGGGGGGGGGGAACAAGTTCATGATTTAGTATTTATTTTTTAGTACAAAAATAATACAAAGCATGTCCAAAATATATGGCGAGTGTTTAAAAATTGGCATAAAAGTCACATTGCTATAACCCTGCCTCCATGCTTCCTTTTCCTTGAAACACACATCCACTGTTCCTGCCACGTTCTGAGGTAGACCTGAAGGCCCGATTTTGTGTCTTCATGAGCTGTGCTCAAAACATAGTAGATGAGGTTGCTCAGGGCCATCCAATGGAATGGCAGGCTCGTAAAAACATGGTGGTGTGTCCCTACCCACTATAATCACCAGATCTGGCACTGCGTGATTTCTGGATCTTCTGTAAAGTCAAAGTGGCTATGGCAAATAGAACATTTATATCAATTTAGGACATGGAAGCAGTCGCTGTGGCACAGCTAGAGTCACGCCCACACCCATTCATAGAACACAGCGAGAAGGGCTCTCGGCAAGGAAGGGACAGTTGTCACCAAGAACCAATGGTGTGGACCTTGAGCTAGAATTACCTGCCTCTAGACAGGAGAAAAAGTAATTTTCTGTTTGGTTTACAGCATTTTTGTTTTGGCAGCCCAGATACAGAAGTCCAGGTCTGTGGAAGCAGACAAGGGGTACTGATTGGGTCTTTAGACACTCGGAAGTACTGGCTGCTGGTTGTGAGTTTTCTGGGAGGCCTCCGCACTGACGCAGGGGTGGCGGATGCCCTAGGGAGTGTGCTTTTCTCTCTCTTGGTCACACTTAGGGCGGAGATCCTAGCCCTTTGGTATTTCAGCTTCATTTAGAAGCTCCTGTCAGGTTTTCTCCTGACCTCTGGCCCATTCTGTTTTTTCTTTCTCCTACCCACGTGTGGTGAGGACATTCTCCTGAGGCTGTGACAGGTGTCCCCAGGTAGAGAGTGATTCCGGCACTGCTGGTATCTCTGGTTTTCTTTGTCATCTACGAGAGCTTTTATGGCCTCTGAGAGTTTTTTTTTTCAATCTTCTTCCAAACTAGGCAACGCATTAAAAATGTTGTAAACCTGTTTCCAGCACTTGTCATCATGTTTCAATGGGAGGACAGTACGGGGAGTCGAATATTCCACCCTGCCAGAGAGATGAGTTGAGCTCAGGACCGTGCTTTATGTTAAGTTGATTGGCAAGGCAGCCACGCGGGAATTGGTGAAGCGTGTTCCTGGTGTGTCTGGGTGGGTCATGGAGGCCATGACCTGGGGTAGTTTACCTGGCCCCTCACCCCTCCCTCTCTACACTGTCACGCTGATCTATTTCTGGGCTGCAGTAAGCAGCTGGACTCCACTGTGTTCTTATGCCGTGGCGTTTCTTCTTTAGAACAGCCCAACCATGGACAGAAGCTCCTTGAAACCATGAGCTGAACTGAATCTCTCTTCCTTTACCTGCGAACATTGAATGTTTTGTCCAGCAACCAGAAATTTAACACACGGGTCAACCTCCACCTCATAGCGGGAGGCTAGGCTGGTGCTGGGAGGACACAGACCCACCAGCTTTCTGGGGAAGATGAATGTGCAGAAGGTACATGGGAGTCTCCTGCGAACCTCGCTTCCTGGGTTCACTTCCCATCTGATATTGACTCTAGCTCTGGCCACTTGGCTTGCTTTGGCCAGCAGGACGGTAGGAATGAGAATGCTATGTGGAGGCTACCGAAGTGTTGGCTTACTGGGGGCTACTGCCCGTGGAATCCATTTCTTAGGCGGTCTCGTCTAGCAGCCGACAAGAGAGCACAGGGGTAGGGGCCAGGGAAGATCAGGTGCTCCGGGGAGGGCTTGGAAGAGTGTCGAGGGTCCTGGCCAAGTGCGGAGCTACAGGAGAAGCGCTATCCAGCCAACCCAGAAACTCTGTGAACCTGTGCACCTCAGGTGGAAATTGGGGGCCAGGCATTAAAGGGATTTGTGCATCATGATTATTGCTACGCTGAGAGGAAGCAAGGCAAACCGTGAGGTGATGCTGTCTTAAGCCACTCTGTTTTGGGGTGGTTTGCCAGGCAGTGTAGGTAATTAAGCCAGTGGGATTCATCTTCCTCACCTCTCTCCACCAAGTGCAGAACACATGTGCAGGAGGATTAAGGATGAGAGTCTGGTGAAAGGTTCCACGTCTGGGCTTTTTCCATGTCCTCATGTTTAGGGGCATATAAAAGCTTTTGTGCTCCCCCTGGGGGTTCATGTCTGCGTCATTCTCCGTGGGGCCTTTATGCTCTTCGTCTTTGGCAGGAAGACCCTGGGTCAGAAGTGGTTGAGGTCCTTCGGTACTTTGCAAATCTAGACTTTGGTCTTCTGCCTACCGCTAAACACCTGCTTGGACCTGTCCTTGTCCTGGACCTCAGGGAAATCAGACAGAAAATATAAAAAGTGTCGCATTCAGCCTTGCAAGTCTGGAATTCTTGAGGGGACACATTGCATGTGGCATGTGAGGCTCGGGTGAGGGTTGTGGAGTCCAGTGCAGCTTCTGCTCTTCTGGTGCTTCTTAGACTGGACCAGCAGCAGGTGGGTGAGATGCTCATCAAAGGGCTAGCCCCTCCTCCATGCACCTGGACATTAGCCAGGCTTTGGGACAGGCAGGGAAGCAAGGGAAAGCCTCAGCCAGAAGGTAATGGGCAGTGGGCTGTGCTCTTCCAGGGTGGGGCTTTGCTGCTGAATCCTAAGCAAGGATATTCTTAACCGTTGACCAGCCTCCCCCAGTTCCACCCAGGTGCCGCAAGGAGGGGATCTGGAGGAGAGCTGGCCCACTGCAGACGGGGCACAGTGCCAAGGAGACCCACGAGCCCTGTTCTCTCTTATCAGAGCTTGCTGTATTAACTTTCAGAAGCTCCTTGTTGCGGGGGTGGGGGGGGGTGTTGAGGGGGAATTTGCTTGGTTTCAGTTTCAGAGCTTAAATCTTGTGACCTTATCAACAAAGTCAGTATTTGTGGGGGGGGGTTGGCACTGGGGTTCAAGCCCAAGGCCTTCACATGGAACTATATCCCCAGTCAATTTTTAATATTTAAAAAAATTAGTTTGAGATAAATTCTTGCTATATCATGAAGTTGCCCAGGCTGGCCTCAAATTTGAGAGTCTCCTACCTCAGCCTCCTATACTTTTGAGATTACAGGGCTGCAAAATCAGTTTTAGTTGAAAATTGCTAGTCTCTTCAGTAATTGCCCCAGAAATATGAGAGGGGCAGGTCGGATAGGAGGTCAGTGAGCCACCCTTGAGAAACCAGGAAGGCTTTCTGCAGGAGGTGGGAGTCTTCCATGGTCCTCGCCACTTTGTCAAGGTACATCTTCTCTGTTTTTCTCTCTGGGATCACAGTGTTGCTTGTTACCTCTGATGAGAAGGAAAGGGGACAGAGGGTCAAAGGTACGCCCCAGGCAGGTGACAGCTGGCTGCCCTGGGATTTATCAACACAGCACTGGGACAAGCAGCTTACCAAAGATTTAATACTTACACTCTCTTACAATATTTGCATTTTTTGATTAAAAAGCATCTTTCTCAACTTCACTGCAGTCAAACTGACCAAAAAAGAAAAGCGAACCTGTGTAGAAGGGGTAATTAAAAATACGTGGTAAACGTATGAATTTAAAAAGTAATTATTACAATAAAAGACCCATTACCATACCTACCTCAAAATATCACCCCTGTCTTCAAGCACACTTGCCTGATCGTTCTCGCAGTGAGCATCTCTGGAAGCAACCTGGAAGTCTTCCTCCCGGAAGGTCCTCAGGAGACCGGTCAGCACGCGGCGAGGGCTGCTGCAGAGCGCCATCGGACGGAAAGGCAGCCTGATGAAAATCTGACGGTGTGTCCTCTCCCACCTCACTCACCACAGCTGGCTCTCCCCAAAGTCCAAAGGGCGCTCAGCCAGCTCAGGACACTGAGGCAGCCGTGGCCGTGCAGCCAAAGGCGCTCAGGACGGAGGCCTTCCAGAAACGCCGCAGAAAATGGTGAGGGGACTGGGATGTGGGTGTTCAAAGCAAAGGGAGTATTTCTGGGGATCTGTGGCCACGCTGACATAAGGTCTTGCTGAGTCATTAAGTTGCTCTTTTACTATAATTTTAAATTTTTTAAAAAAGCCTTTCCTTGTCTCAAAGAAAGCCTTTTTTTGAGACAGGGTCTTGCTTTACAGTCCAGGCTGGCCTTGAACTCACAGTTGTCCTGCCTCAGCAGTGTTGGGATTATGGGTGTGTGCCACCATGCCCAGCTTACGTGGTGCTAGGGAATTGAACTCAGGGTCTCTTGCTTGCTAGGCAAGCGCTCTACACTCTAACTGCTGTGACATTCAACAAAACAAACCATATGTTTCTGTCACACCTCTTGTGTTCTTTTTTTTTTGATGTGTGATTAGATTCATGTCTGGTTTATCTCTGTTACCATCATGTCCTCCAAGTTTATCCATATGGTTACCCATGACAGAGTTCTCCTGAACGACATCAATATTCCATTGAATACGTACCACGTGCTTCTTATCCATTCATTGGTCATCTTACTCTTGGGTCGTTTCTGCCTCTTGCTGCTGGGCACAGAGCTGCAGTGATCAAAAAATATAAAGACCTTATATAACTCAGAAGCCAGCAAATGAATCAATCAATTAAAAACCGTGTTAACAACCTGATACTGAGTTCACTAAACACATTCTATAGAATAGGAAACTGGGGCTCAGAATGAATAACAACTTTCTCAGAAATACCCAGTAGCTAAGTGTCCAGGATAATGAAAAGTTGCCCCAGGCTGGGGACGGGGACCTGGGATTTGTCAAGATCACCCCGCCCTTCCCCTGGGACAGGTGAACCCTGCAATCATCACCACAGCAGTGATGTTGATTCTGAGCTCATGTCACGAAGATCAATTAGCCCATCTCCATGGCTCCCACTCTCAGCAAGCTCAGGCACCGGGCAATTACTGAGGCCCCAAACCTGGCAATTAGCTCCTTGCTGGCCTCTTTAATATCTCCAGTTCCCCTGGTGACTGAACAAGGAGAGGACCAGGCGACCCACAGTAATAAGTTTGATGTCTCAGGGGTTACTGGGGAGGTGGTTTGGGACATGACGATCCCCACTGGAGCTTCTGCAATGCCAAGGAGGAGGGCAGGCCAAGGTGGGGCCGGGCCTGGGTATCGGCCACGACATGTGGAGCCAAGTCCCTGCTCTGCTACACAGCGGTAGGTTTGGAGGCCTCCCCATCGTCATCATGCACCCGGATCACAGGGATCTTGTCACAGGGAGAAGTCAGAGCTAAAAGGCTGGGGTGTGACCTGGGAACTTTCTCATTTCTTCTTACTCTTCTTGCCCAGGCTTCCTGCCCACTAAGGCCATATTTCTGTGGTACTCTCTGTCCACAGGTCGGCCTGTGGGGTGCAGTGATTTCCTTAGCAAGCCCAAAGGCCTGCCCGAGCATAACCCCCTTACTGCCTCCTGTAGAAATAGACAAGAAACCGAACTCACAGAACTAGCATGGGGAGGTGGCAGGTGGCCTCATGACCACCATCTTGAGTCACACTTCCTTTGGGTCACAGGACAAAGACCAGTCAGCAGATGTGAAGTGACCGGCCAGTCTCTAGGACATATCTTTAAATAAGGAAATTTCTTGCTTCCCAAGGCCTAATTTCTCCTTTTCCTCCAGCTAAGACTTGGGTGTGAAAGGTATGAACTAGTTTCACAGACAGAAGTGACAGCAATGGCTGAAAAAAAGTTAAAAAAAAAAAAAATAGCAGGAGGGAAGGTCCTGCCTGAGCCTTGGAATTCTATGTGGGGCCTGACTAGACTGATCTACCACCAAACTATGACTGACAGCAGGGGGAGATTGAGTCTTATCTGACTTCTGTGTCTTTGGGGCTTGGTCTGTCCCTGAACTAATTGGTATCAATGGTTTTGAATATTTTCCTAAGTCTATTTAGCCATGCTAGACTTCTTCTCCTAAGGGTTTATTCTTTAACCTTCTCGGCCAGGTCAATTATCTTTATAATGTGCTTTCATATTTCTGCACACTTCTCTGTATGTATATACGCTACATGACTTTATCTTCCCCCAAAGGACCTTGAAGGTAGAAATTTTTTTCTCATTCTTGTTCTTGTCAGATTTGAATCTCAGCATCTAGTAGCAGGCTGGCATGATGATTATCAACACTAATGAATAAGTGATGAGTGAGTAAGTGGCAGGGAAGAAAGGATAGGAGAAAGAAGGGAAGAGAAAGAGGGAAGAAAAGAAGAAAGATTCCGGTGCTTACGGCATGACACACATCTTCAAGAAAACGAGGCTTGTTTGGAGTTGCCGTGGTGAGATGAGACACTGTGGCCCATGTGAGTGGGGTCACATTGTTCCTCCCAGCTCATCGAGAGAAGAGCTTCGCCTCTGCAGAGACCTTGGCTTCTGGGACCCAGAGGCAGAAAAGAGCCTGAGCCCAAGTCAAGTTGCTGATGCGCTCTCTCAGAGTCCTACCAAGTTTAAGGAGCAGAGGGGGCCTACAGTGACGACCTCGGAAACTCCTCCTCATCCAATGAGCTTCTTCCCAGTGTTGCCTTCTACCGGGCTCCTCCAAGGGCCCTTCTGCAAACCTTCAGCCTTGTGTACCTCTTTTCTTTTCTGTTCTACCAGCCCTGCAAACTCACAACATATTGAAAGTGTGGGATGCGCTTTCAGAGCCACTTGAGCATCTGTTCCTGAGCTGCTGTCCCTACCTCTGGGTACAGCAGGGTGCGTTCCCTACAAACAAGAGCATTCTCCTACGTGACATCATGTCCGAACAACCAGTGGACGGGACAGATAGGTCACTGCCATCTTGTCCTCCATGCTAGGCACGCATGTGGCTTCAGCGCAATGTCCCTTTAGGATTCTTCCTTGCCGGGTGCCAGTAAGCTCTATGCTTCTCAAGGTTTGGGACCTGACCTTCTGTTGGATGCTCCTTTCAGGTATCATGATCACTTTCTCATCCCTGGCACATAATGCACAATATCCACAACTTAACAGAAAAGAGGCTTATTTTGACTCACGGCCTCAATCCATTATCAACGGCTTTAAGGCAGAAAGGGTGTGGTGGAAGGACACGGTGGAGGCAGGCTTCTCACTCCGTGGCAGCCAGGAAGTACAGGGAACATCTGTGGATTTCTCTGCCAAAGGGTACGGCACCCCATGATTCGATCACCTTCTGGGCACTGGAGACTTGGGAGACATTTTAGACCCATAGCATAATGTTGGGGCCGATGTTTCCTTGACATTTCTTCAAGATTGGTTGCAGGCTGTACACCTTTGGTGGGAAAGTCACGAAAATCAATGCTGTGCTAGTAGCTTCAACATGTCCCAGTACTATAAATATTTGAGTGTGATGGTATGTCCTGTGTAGCCTACTCCACCGGGACATGGATTTTTCCTTTGCAAATAGTAAGTATTTTGCAACAAGTACTATTGCAATGAAGGATCATTTTTGAACAAATATTGTATTCCAGGTAGGTCACTTCCCCAATGAAACTCCCAGTACCTTTCCTCCCTCCCTTGTCCCTAGACTTGTTGCTGTGACCTATCACTTTGATTGGGAAGCCACGGTTCCCCGGGTTTGGCCAGCAAGGCCCCTTCCTCCTGGCTTCTGTGGCCCTTGACAATATCCCCATCATTCTTTTTTTCACTAGCTCCTATCTTGGTACAGAGTTTCCAGGCTCCTCTTGCGTTTTCCTCATCTCAACTCTGAATGGGCTTGTTGTCAACTCTGCCCTTGGTCAAGAAGCCCTGCCTCCCATTAAGAGACCACAGTATATAGAAGCCGGAAGTCAGTGTCCAAAGGTGTGCTTGCACAAAGGGAGTGCGGTTTCTTCAGAGGACTCACCTGGACACCTGTACCTGTCTTATTTCCATATCTCTCCGTGTACATTGGAGCCAGGAGTTTATACAGATATGTCTATTTCCAGTCCATCTCCAGAGCTTATTTTAGTGTTCACACATTTTATATTTGTAAGTTGGCCTCTGACAGTGAGAACTCTGGCTTTTATCCTGTTTATTTAACCAATCCACTTGCTTGGAAAGCTCGCGTATCTGCTGCTACCACCTGCCTCCCACAAACACCTTCCTCTTCCTGTGTGGCTCTGACTCCTCCTACCAGCCATCTGTTCCCAGGTGTGGCTCTCCCTTATCCTGGCCAAGCTTTAATCTGCCACTCTGGGCTTCCTACCACCAGAACCTTGTATGCATGAAGCTTGTTGATAATCTTTCTATGGAAGAGCGATGAAACTATGACAAATGATTATGGAATTCATCACAATAAAAGCCACTGCTCATTCCCCTCTAAGCATTCCTCCACACTGGACACACTCACCCCACCATCCTTGCCGTTTCTGAAGCCATTCTGGAAGTTGTCTTTTTGAGTGTTTGAATAGATGATCAAAAAATACAGTGAACACTGATTCCCAGTGCCATCCGATGAAAAGGCAGGCTCCTCAAAATATCACAGTGTCCTCAGCCATGTTATTCACACGATCTGGCACTGTGTCACATCTGGCTCTTCCCCAAAGTCAAAATGACTATGGAGGGGAGATGCATGGAGTCGACTGAGGCCATGGAGGCAGCCACAGTGTGACGAGTGTGTTTGCAGCGAGGGGCCGTGCCTTGCGAGGTGCACAGCAACGTGCCTCTTACTGTAACAAACTTGTTTCATTTCAATGCTCACCACAGTTTTGGGTTATGGTTCCTGCATTTATCCTTTCCCTGGGCTCTTTTCCTTTTCAAAGATTGGGATGTGTCTGATCCTTGTAATTATATGTAGCTGCCGACTCCTTGGCCCAGTGCACAGAAGAGGCATGCAGGCTAATGTGACTGAAGGAAGGACAACAGGTGTCTAGGCACCGAGGCAGAGAAGAGGGACAAAGTGTCCCTGCTTCCTCCTGGAGTCAGAGCAGAGCTGCAAGGACTGAGGAGTAGGAGGGAGCTGGTGAGGAGGACAAGCTCACGTCCCAGGGGAAAGGGGCTCCACAGGTCCGGGAGGCGCTAACAGCTCCTATCAGCCTGGGAAGTGTCAGTCAGACCTTCCTTCCGGAATCAGCCCTTGATCTGCTCCATGGAGGACGCCCTGTGGGAGGGCACAGAAAGCCCAAGGGGCACACCCTGTGCCTGTGTGTGCACGCTCATGCGTGCGGGCCTGTGGAGGGGGCTGGAGCCACACTCAAGCGCTGCGTTATCAGCGCCATTGTGACCTTCCGTCCCTGACTTTCAGTCCTGTAGTTACTTGTGTAAATGGAAATGTGGCATCTGTGAGACGTGGTATTTCTGATGTTCTCATGTATAAATGCATAAAAAGAGAGATTCTTTTCATACTTCATCTGCTTTCTTGTCAGTCTCAACTTCATTTCCAATTCCCTACTTTAGTGTCCTAATTTTCTTCTTGATGGATTGCTCGATGCCATCCTTGTGGGCCCTCCGTGGAGGAGAGCAGTAGGAGGGGTGCTGCCCTCCCCTCTTTCCCTCTCTCTGTTCATCTTTAAATCCCGGAAGTGGCTGGGGTGTAGTAAGTTGTACTGAAGGTGGGTAGAGGATCTGCAATCTGTTCTCAGACCCTGCACAGCAGTGTCCTGGGTGACCTGGGATCATACTGACCATGAAATCTTGCTTATTCGTTTGTTTGTTTTGTGGTATTGGTGGCCAAGTCCAGGACCTTCACACTGAGATATAACCCCATCAGAATTTTGATTTTAGATTTTGAGACAGAATTGAGCTAAATTCCTCAGTTTCCCAGGCTGGACTCAACATTGTGGCCCTTCTGCATCAGCCTCTCAGAGCTGGGATTAGAGGCCTGTGCCTCTAGTCCTGGCTGCAACCACATAATCTCTAGGAGAAATCTCTGGGATGAAATCCAAAGGCGGTTGAGCACACACCGTGGCCCCATATAACACCATACAAGGAGGATGTTTCCTCAGCTCCAATAGTCCAGTGTGATTCTGTAAAGGAAACATGGTCACTACACACTAAGCAGGCTTTCGTCTTTGCCTTGCTGTCTGGGTGGCTCAGGGCTACAGCCTGTCCCCTCACAGCATTTTCTCTGCTTTTCCCATGAGAGCAAACTGAGAAGCGAAGTGGCTCAGGAAACAGCCCCAGGGGTTGACAGACTGGAACTGGAGTCTCTGTCATCTGCCGCATTGTCCAGCTGTAGAGTTGACCTTAATATTTAAGGTTTCTAAGACTCATTTTGGATCTGGGAGACTTTCAGTGGAGTATTTTGGGAGAGAGGACCAGAGTCCGCCACTGTCTAGCGAGTAATTTCTGCTTATTTTTACATTTGTAAAACATGGGCAAAAATGATGGAGTTGCTTCGAGTCTCCACTTTGTCATTTGTAAGTGGGACACACACTTCCTTTCTAGATATGCCACCTACCTAAAGTGCTGCCTTTTCTCCAGCCGTCCTGACGGCTCTCTCCTCCCGTCTGTGAGACAACACTCTCAATGACGTCAGTGCTCTAGCCCCTCCAGCCCTACCCATTGTGTTCCATGTTTCCTGGAGAGTCTGAGACCCTCTAATACGTCCGTATGCGTGGATCTGTTGTGTTGTGGACACCTCGTCGGTCTCCTTGCCCAAGGATGTGCAGCCTTTGGACAGTTGTTGTGTTTTACCTGTGATGTGGTCTAAACCCCTAGGACAAGCTGGGTAGTTTGGAGCTGAAACCCAACCCTGTCTGTACCATGTGGTGCAATCCCTGTGTTGTGACAGTACTCCCGGTGGACAGGAGTACTTCCCTCTGACCTGGCTTTGTCCTGAGTCCCGCTTCCTGTCCCTACGTCTACACCCTCTCTCCCTCCAGGGTGGTCCCGAAGCATGTTTCCAGCGCTGGCACTCACTGTGCTGGGAGCTGTCACGACTCTGGTCTCGTGTCCAAGACACGGCAGAGCTGGGCATGCATTCTTCTTGATGAGTGAGCAGAGTTTTGGAGAAGTTTCTAGAGAAGAGCAGTGGTGTCTGGATGAGGTCCCCAACGTGCCCAGGCCTTAGGTGGGTCTGCTTTTGCATAATCCCCCAAAGCTGAGCATTTGGCAGGGAAGAGCGGCCCCGCCGGGAAGGAGAGCACCTCAGCATGTCTGTAGGAGATAGGATGGATGCAGGACACTGGGGACAGAGAAAGCTGCGGGGACTCAAGACTGGCGGGGCTGCCTCAGGAGCCTGGATTCGGGGTGGTATGAATGTTGCTTCCCATGGGTTTATGTGGAAATCCTGCACCCGTGTGATGGCGCGAGGAGACGGTGACTTTGGAGGTGACTAGGTCGTGAGTGTGGAGCGGGGTTCCCTGTGCACTCTATGATAAGAGGAGAGTAAAAGATACAGGAGCAAGCTCTCGTGCCTTCTCTCTGCTCCATGCCACAGGAGAGCACATCACAGCCACCCGCAAACCTGACTGATAACCCTTAGCAGCAACGTCCCAAGCTGACTCCTCCATCATAGACTTCCAACTTCCAGCCAGGTGGCTGTCCTTACGTCACCAGTACAGTGAGCGTGTGGGATTTTCCCATTGCCATGGACACCACAGTGGGTGACTGAGAGGAAACTATCCTGAACTGGTCCTCCAGAAAGGGCTCCTCCCCGTGATTGTGGCTCAGTCTTCTGACTCAGATATTTATCTTTTCATCTCTCCCATCAACACCTTCTCAGATACTTTAAGAAGAATGTTTTGCCAGCTCACTGGCTTCTTTTAGGTCAGTCAATCTTGGGGCAGAAATCTCACCTCTCTGACAACTCGTGGAAGTAGAGGGCTTAGTGGGTGCAGGGCCAGCTGAGGCAGGGTGAGGGGCTGTCCATCATGCCTAGGGACACAACCAGCATCACAAATGCGCCCCACTTTAGGGTGTGAGGAAAATGGTCAATGTTGAAATCTGTGTTCCATTTATGAGGTACAATGGTTTGGCTCATGTGTGGCTGGTAACATATGTGAGACACTTGTCCCTTTGAGCACATGGTTCATTGCCAGTAAGATGGGGATAATAGTGGCCTGCCTCTCAGAGTTGCCCAAAATTTATGTTACCAAATGCTAACCAACTGAGCCCCTTTGTCCAAAAATTTAGAGATCCCTGTAGAAAGTGCTCAGTGCATGGTAGACATTCAAAAAATTATAGTGGTAATACCCCCACGACTATTAATGGCTATTGTCATTTTCCCCTGTTCTTAGAAAGCCACCTTGCATTTAATAGGTGTTCGATAAATTATTCTGGTTGAGTTAATTTTCTTTCGGTACTCAAAACACAGGCATGTCCTGACCACGGCCCAAAGGCTCACTCAATTAACTCTGAGCTTTGAAGTGTCAAGAAGGGCAGGGAGAAGGCGTTGCTTCGCTGCGTGTTTTTATATCTCATCATCTGCTGTGGTATTTGGATGGGGAATCTGATTGCCAGGTAAGCATCTGAAGGAGAGTTCCCTTCATCAGAGCACACACACACACAAGCACCGTATTTCATGCAGAATCGGAGGCGCTGCCGTCTAGCTGAGATTTACCACCTCGTGTCCCAGCAGAGAGAATTTGCAGTTGGATTAATGTCCCTTTGTCTGGTAGTAGATCAATTCCATGCATGTGGCCATATTTTCACCCAAGTGACAGGAGGCAATGGCTGCTGTTTTGTAGGAACCACGGGACAACTCAAGGAAAACTCCCAGGGAATTTAGCACCTTTTGGGTGAAGAATGTAGAACCTCGCTGTTTTGCTGGGGACAGGCACTTTAGAGAGCTTAGCCTGGTCCTCGCAAAGCTGAGAGCGCTGAGCTAGGGGCCTCGTTGGAGCAACTGAGTCGGCTCCGTGGGATGCCTTATTGAAAGCACGTGAGGCAATCCAGCCGCTCCTGGGGCAACTGTCCTCTGGGGGCTGCACTTCCTCCATCTTGGCCTGGCACGTCTCCCTCTGCCTGGCACGGGCATCCTCTCACCTTCGTCCACCCAGAATGGTTTCATGGCAGGAGCATGGGTGTGTTTAGTCTGCACAAGGAGTGCACCCCCGTGGTGTGTCTGCCTTCCCTCCTGGGGGTCTCCGCTGTGCAGGCTTTAGTCCCCACAAAGACGAGTCTCCTTCACTCAGCTGAGAGCATGGCCCTGGAAGGAATTAAAGAATCGGACAGAGTGAATGAAAGAGCCAGAATAGAGGCCCGCAGAGGGGACGAGCAGCCTGCTATGTCTGGAATGGAAGGCTCAGCGGTGAGAAGAGGGCAGCGAGCTGAGAGGTATGTAGGGGCCAGGTCAGGGCTTAGGGAGCTGTGCGCAAGGGTGTGGGCTGACTTCCTGGAGGGAGATGGGGCTTGGTCAGGAGCGGGGAGGTGAGAACCTGACCTGTGCACAGTGTGGGATTTCGGATAAACACTCTTTCTGGCTGAGACCTGAGGCTCTGCATTCT
The DNA here is from genome assembly GCA_004027205.1 of Ctenodactylus gundi. Taxonomy (NCBI): domain Eukaryota; kingdom Metazoa; phylum Chordata; class Mammalia; order Rodentia; family Ctenodactylidae; genus Ctenodactylus; species Ctenodactylus gundi. The sequence continues at coordinate 504,495 of PVKB01000267.1, forward strand.
CTAATAAGCTCCCAGGAGTTACCCATATTGCTAGTTTCTAAAAGGAAATTACTTTTCTTGCTATGTATTTGCTATAAAAATAATCACCTTGGTATTGGGAAATTGGTACACTTCTTTGTTTCCATTAGTTGGTGGAGGATCGCCTGGAGGGTAAAAACAGAAGGGCAGAGACTCCAGCGGGGAGGAAGTAGAGACAACATAAGGACACCTGAGGAACTGAGCCGCAGGCGCGGAGGAGGGGCCACCAGGACCTGAAATCCTCAGGAAGAGGAGGGAGGCTCCTTACTGACACTCAGAATTCTCCTTTTCCTGTTTTATTGATATGTGTGTGTGTGTGGTACATAACGTTTACACGGAACTTGAGTATTTTGTGCACATATATATCGTGTCAAAATTACAAACCCTTCGCCTGTCCCTTTTTGACTCTCCCCCACTCTCCCCTCCCCACTGGTTCCCATTATCCCTTCCACCTATTGACTTCTATGAAAATTACAGTATTCTGGATTTCTCATATTAGAGAAAACATTTGATATTTAACCTTCTGCAGCTGCCTTACTTCACTGAGCATGGTGGTCTAAAGTTGCATCCATTTACCTACAAAAACCTCAAAGCTATCTTTGACTTATTGGTGGGTATTTTAATACACAGATTTCTTTTTAATTTCTTTCTTTGTTTCTTTCTTTGTTTCTTTCTTTGTTTCTTTCTTTCTTTCTTTCTTTCTTTCTTTCTTTCTTTCTTTCTTCCTTTCTTTCTTTCTTTCCTTCAGTAATTCTGGGGTTTCAAACCAGGGCCATCGCAGTGGGCTATATACTCAGGTCATTTTTATTTTTGTTTGGAGACAGGGTCTTATTTAGTCATTAAGTTGTCCACACTGGGCTTGAACTCGCAGTTCTCCTGTCTCAGCCTCCCAGAGTGCTGGGATTACGAGCCTGCTCTCAGGGCCCAGTTCAGATTTCTGACACTTGGATTCCCTACAAATTTGGTGCTGAGATGGCATCCACCTCATCTCTCAGTGCTTATCTTAAAATGGAAAGAACTCTACTTGGTTGCAAATGCTAGAGAGCAAAGCCAGGCAGCTTCCTGTACCCTGGCTGAGGGGCTCAAGGAGCTCAGGCTACCTGGACCGGGTACTGAGCAGAGGATTGGAATGTTTCCCAGTATTTATTTAGGCTTACGTCTCCGGCTAGGGGCTGAAGCACCCTCCAAACCCAGCTCCTGTTCAGAACCTGGGCCTGGCAGACCCTTTCTGTAGCTCAATGCTGTGCGCCTGTCTTTGTCACAGAAACTTCTTCATCCAGCACCATGCTGCTGCCACTGGCTGCTGTCCCCTCCACCAACTTGCAACCCAGTCCCCCTGGGATCTGACCATCCCCATTGGCCCCGGCGCACAAATTCTTTTTGGCTCCCAGCTGAGATGCTGGTCACCTGCCCTCACCCGTCCCTATCTGGTTTACTTCTTCCTTCTTTCTCCAACCTGGATCACCTTTGGCCAAACTCACTAGAGGCAGGTTGGTGCCTGGCAAGAGCTACCTGGACAACCGAGGCTCACTGGGGTGGCTCTGTCATCCCCAGCACGCTGCGGTGCTGAGGCAGGAGGATCTCAAATTCAGCGAGGGCCATTTAGTGACTTAGTGAAACCCTGCCTCAAAATGAAAAATAAAAATGGTTGAGATGTAAAGCCCCTAGGTTTGATTCTCAGTGCTAGAAACTCAAGCAAACAAACAAACCAACAAACAGCCTAAGTAGAAACAACCTGCAGCAGAGTCTTCTAGTCATTTTTGTATAGAAATTCTCCCGTCTTCCCTTGCAACAAAATCTGTACTTTATTAGAGGCAGCAGTGACTTGATACAAGCTTTCGTTTTCCATGTGTTCCCTAGGGGTGGGTGTAGTTGCCAAGTTGATTTCTGCCACTAAGATATAAGTAAAAGTTTCTGTAATATTCAGCTGGGAAGCTTTTTTCACCTTCCACTATCCTTTGTGCCCCTCAAAATGGAGATGTGGTGGCTAGAACCTCAACATCCCTGCCATCGGTAGTGAATATTACTCCTGACCCACTGCAGCTCCAGCCTCTGCTCTAGGTTCCCCTGTAGGTCTCCCACAGTCTCTGTCATCTTGATACTTTTCTAGGGTTTTCTTCCACATGAACATCTCACTTGACCCCTCTCTGCAGGCTTGTGGCCAGCCCTGAGCCTGCCTGGAAAGTGCTGCCTCTGAGCCTCCGCTGTCTTGAGTACTGGCTCCAGCACTGCTCTGAAGTCACCAACTCCCTCTCAGTCCAAAGTCACCTAAAGTGGCAGATGTAGCGGGCCCAGGGTACATCAGGATCCATGGTGGGGTTTTCCCATATCTGGGATCAGAGATAAGCATTTTGTTTGCATTTCTCTGCAGAGGAGAAAGCAGTCTTATGGAGCATCTAGAAATTCCCCAGCATCGTTTATGTGCTATGTGCTCACTCATTTGGTCATCATCAGTTCCTCTCCTACTTTGAGCCCAAAACTCTCATCATTGACCATGAAACAGATCAGGGCTACGTCTCAGAGATGTTATTCCAAGGATTATGTGGTTTATGTTCTCGGGAAGGGAGACGGTCAGTAAGCTGTCAAGCACAGGACCAGTAACTCATGTGACCCAGGTGATTACAACAGGCAGACGGGACAGAGAGTAGTGGAGACATTGAGGAAGGGTAAGGCCTATGGTTTCTGTGAAGTTTGTGTGTGACCCTCAATGGCTCAGGCATTGGCAGGCTGGTCCTCGGTGTTGATAGATGGGAGTTTATGAAAGAAAGACTGCAAAGTAGGGCATCCGGCGGACCCTTCTCCCTACAGCCCGGTTTTCAGTACAGTTTGTTTCCAGGTTTCCCAGAACAAGTAGTTACTATGTTTCAGTCTGGCAGCCATGGGAGCTACACTTTCCCCCAACAGTCTGAGGTTAGTCCTGGGTTTTCTCAGCTTCCTGCTGCTCCAAAGGAGGGCTGATCACCAACAAATAAATAAATAATCCCATAGCTCCATCTTCTTTTGTCTTGGAGTGGGTGGGAGAGAAGAGGGGGTGATATGTAAGGAATAGCCCAAGTGCCTTTCTTTTCTCTCTCTCGCTCTCTCTTCCAATAAACTATTGCTTGCGTCATTGCAGTCTCTGCTTTCTTCCTAACTATGAGAACCCAAGGACCTGGGAGCCTCCTCAACGTTACTCTGGGGAGAGGAGGATTCTCAGCAGTGTGGTGATGCTGGCAAGTGGGGGAACCCTTATCAGGTGTGAAATGATTACGTCCTTGGCAGAGTTTGAAGTAGTTCTTATAGGACTCTATTCTGTCGTGCTGCAGAGCTCCCAGGGTGCTGGGATTCCAAGCCTGTGCCACCAGGCCTAGCTTCTGGTTATAAGAAGTTCTTGAGAGGGAAGATGTCATAGAAGGGAGATAGGGGCCCTAGCATATTTTCTGGCTTCTTGTTTGCCACGTGGCCTCTTCCTTTAGCACTTGGTCCCATCTTGGGATCACTTGCCACATGACTCAATGTTGTCATTTAAAACTATAATGTCACCCGAAAGTCTCATGTGCTCAGAGGTGAGGCTTTAGAAAGATGAATAGATCATGGGGTCTCTGTGCTCATCAGTGGATTCACGCATGTATGACTTCATAGCTAAGGGTGTCACTAGGAGGTGGAGCCTGGTGGGAAGGAGTGAGTCCTTGGGAGCAAAGCGTGGTACGGTGTTCCTTATCCCGACTCCCTCTTCCCGGCTGTCACTAAGTCAGTAACTTCCATTCTGCATGCACTCTCACCATTGCTTCTACTTTTTGTTCCTGAACTGGATGTGTGAGCCAAATTAAGTCTCTTCTATTTTTATGTAATTTGTAGGCATCAGGCATTTTGTCCCAGCAATGGGATATTAGCCCAGAAGCCCCTCAGGGTCAAGCAGATGTCAACCTCCTGCTCCTGAACCCCCAAAAAGGTGAGCTGGGAAAGCTTCTTTCCTCAGGTACCACTTTGTCATGGCAATGAAAAGTGAACTGGTAGAGTAAAAGACATTTAGACTGAGTGACAGAAAGAGCCCAGTCTTTTAAAACTCAAGGAAATGAATATTTACTTTAGAAGAAAGAGGCAGAAGATAAGTTCTTGTGGGGAAATGGGCTTGAATTCTCAGATCATGGGTGTTCCATGAGGCACTGAGACTGGGTGAGTGAAGCCTTCTGAGGCTGAGGTAGGGTGAAGGGAGAGACCGCGGCTCAGTACGCTGTAGGTAAGAATTTGGATTTTATTCTAAGTACAAAAGGAAACTTGATTTTGAAAAAAATCTTATTTCGAAACAATTTTAGATTTATAGAAAAGTTGCAAAGACAGTACACAGAGCTTTCATTTCTCCTCCCCAGTTTCCTCTCATGTTAACATCTTACGTAACCATGACCCATTTATCAAAACTCAAAGTGAACATTGACACAGAACTTTTAACCAAGCTCCACCGATTATGCAGAGGCCACTAGCTGGTCCATGAAAGTCCCTGTCCCACCCCAGGATCCCTTCCCACCTCACTCTGGTTGTCATCTGCCTCCTTAGGGTTTCCAAGACCTCATGGCATCCAGATCTTTCTTGTTTTTCACAACTGTTTTCTGAGGAAGAGCTGGGGTCAGGGCTTCTGCAAGACGGTTCCAGCTTGGGTGTACGCAGGGTTTTCTGGTGAGCAGACTGCCAGTGTCAGTTTTTATGAGGACGACCACAGAGATAACATGGTATCTTTTGTACTATCATGTGAGGGAGTTTGCAAAAGCAGCTGGAACTGTCGTGGAGTTCCTGCTCTGTAGCTCCTGGGCTGACTTCCTTGGCTCTTCTCACACAACGCCCTTGACTTTCTGTGTATGAGCTTGGCTTGGAGAAGGTAACTTTCTCATCCCTTGCCAGCCATAGTAACCTAACTCCTCAGGTCCAAACAGAACCGTTTTCCTGGCCCCAGCGGTCAGCCGACTACTCAGGACAACCCTGCCTTTCAGGGTTGCGTCAGCCTCCTACGAGCCCATAGCCCATTTGCCCGCTTTCCCATCCTATCAGGCCACCCTGCCTTGTCCTGTCTTTGTGATTTCCAACCCACGCACCAGCTCAATGGCCACCCCCTGGCCCTCACGCTGACCAGTCCAGCCACACTAAACACAAGCTTCGTTCACGTCATGCTTGGGGCCGTACACCTGGGCTTGCCACTCAGGTGTGAGCTCATGGAGACGACGCGATTTTACTTCAAGTTCTTTTGCTGCTGGCCATATTTTGGTTTCAACACAAATCTGTTCTCACGGAGTCAGGACGAGAAGTCCAATACAGGTGCTTCCAGCATCACGTGGCCTCTGAAGGCCCGGAGGGTCCTTCCTCCCTTTCGCAGGTTCTGCCGATTGCCAGCAGTCATGGCGGCCCATCTCTCCGATCTGAGCCTGCGTTTTTCAGGCTTGTAACAGCATTCGTGTGTGCTCCCATCTTTTTATTCAGGGGGCAAGCACCAGGCAACTTCTGGCTGTTCCTTGGTGATCATAAAAAATAAATGTTGTGAACCAGTTCAGGACGTAGAGGCAGCCCCTGAAGACACTCACAAATGAAAGGTTCCAGAACTACTTCAGAAAATGGCACGAGTATGGCACAGATGTGTTCTAAGAGAGGGAGAGGATTTTGAGGGAGGTACCGGCAATGTGTTACTTAACACATTTTATAAAAACTCAAACTTTTTTTTATTTGTCAGTCAGATATCGGACATTTTAGGAAGACACAATGGAACCCAGAACACCTCCCTCAGTCTGTTTAGTGACATTCACTTTGCCTGTGGTGTACATTGTGCTTTACGGTGGGAAGGGCCAATCAGGGGCAGCAGTTGGAGGCTGTCCCTGTCTTCCAGGTAACAGACATGGGACACCTTGACCAGGGGGAGGCAGAGGCCATGGAGAGCCATAGCTTCATGCAGAGTACATTTTGGAAGTGAAGCTAATAGACCTGCAGGGGGAATGTTTGTGTGTGAGGGGACGGTGGGCATTTCTGGACATGTGAGGTGGAGGTTCCTGCCCTGAGAAGGAGAGACCGCTGGGAGATGCTGTGTGATCCTCTACTTGAGTCTGAGTCACATTAGGACATCCAAACGCAGGAGGGAGAGTTCCTCCACTAACCAGAGGGTCCAACAAAGCAAGAAGAGTGCCAGGAGAACGGCTGGGCTCCCCTTCTCCCCACTGGGGCTCTCTGCGATCACTCCGGGCTAGAGCAAGGTTTGCCTCGTTTTGGAGATGAAATAAGTTTCCGGAGGGGATAAGAAGCCAGAGCTGTCCAGCTGTGGAACATGAAAGATCTTAATCTTATACATTCCTAATAGCTGTAGTGGTACAGGCTGGGCTCCTCAGTGACCATGCTGTTCACCATAAGAGTTTTCTTTTCTCTTTTTAGAAAAAGAGGGCTCCTGGGCACCAAGGGCTCTGTGTGGGTTGCAGGGCTTTGGTTTTGAGTGAACTGTGCCTTAATGGCCCCGCATTGATTGCTGCTATCGACCTCTCAGTTTCAAATACCCGACACAGTTTCCAGTGGATCCACAGATAATTAAGACTTCTCAAATGGCAACTCATGATTTACATTTGCCGTTCTTGGGGGATTGAGGGTCCTCATTGGTGAGAAATAAAAGAAAAAACGCATCCTGGTGTTTCTTTGATCCTTGCTAATGGATCTTTTAAAAAAAAGTCACTTTACCCTCCTGACCTATTTCACTGACTCTATCATGTGACCTTGGGGCAGGAGTTCTGTTTATTGGAAAACTTACGGCACTAGGATGTGCGGGTGGTCTCGTTCCCAAATTCAGCCCCGGCTCCCGCACAGGTCCAATGTGGTGAACCCAGAAGTCTGTGGTAGGACCTTCCGCTTCCAGCCCTTCCCTTCTCATCCATCCTTCGCGTTCTAGAACCTTCCTAAACCCATGCCTGGGTCTTCATCTCTCTTCTCCCTAACTTCTATTACATTCAGAATTAAGGTCCAAAATCCTATGAAGACAGCAAAATCTTTATGATGGCACAGTCACATTCTGCAAAGAGTAATCAAAATATAATGTGGTCAATATTTGAGTTAAAAAATCAGTGGAAGACATATTGCCACTAGTTCCTCTCAAAATACTCCCTCCATGTTTTTTGCTTTGTTTTGTTTTGTTTCTCAGAAAGGATCTCACTCTAGTCCACCCCCATCCCTCTCCCCCCGTGTCTTGGCTATCGTTAGTTGTGCTGATGTACAACAGCAGAATACCCGTCGACAGACCAATGGACACAAAATTTGTGGTATATGCACACAATGGAGTATTGCCCTTTTATCAAGACAGATAGTGAAGAGGCATTTATAAGTAAATGGATGCAAATTGAGACTATTATACTCAGTGAAGTGAGTCAGGAACAGAACGCTAAATATCAAATAATTTCTCTAATATGAGAAATCCAGAATACAGTCACTTTATAGAACCCAATGGGGCGGAGACGGGGACTTGGGTTTTGGGAGTGTGAGAAAAAAGGTGATCCCTTCCCCAAAAATAGTCTGAGAGCAGAGCCTGCACACTCTGCACGAATAGAAACAGGTAGCCATTGCAGAATGATAAGCTCAGTATTCATAATAGCAAGGCCACCATGACAGCAAGGCCAGCAGCCTGGGGAGCACAGGATGGAGGCCCAGAAGGGAGCATGTGATGATGAGTTTAGATGGTGAGCTCAGAGGTACCTAATGGCGAACTCGCTACCCTCTTCTTATGACCAGCAAGGCCTGATTTCAGGAGATAAGTCAGTGTGTGCACCAGTAGAGCTTCAGCTTGTAAAGCTTCGCTGGTGTCAGCTCCACGTGCCTTTTATCAACTGGGCATCTCACCTCCCAAGATCCTCCTGCACACCTCTATGGCTGACAGGGAGGGTCAAAGGGAGGAGGGGAAGGGATGGTAATTTGGATGAGATATATACGTGCATAAAATTCTCAAGTCTGAGGTAGACGTCATGTATTGCACACACACACACACACACACACACACACACACACACACACACACACACACGTATAGATTAGAGAAAAAATAGAAAAAGATAATCTCCCCATTTTCAAACACAAGTATCCCATGCTTCTTGCCACTTTCTGACGCAGGCCTTGGGCTCCTCTTACATGACTGTGTTTAGGAGGTGTGATTAAAAATGCAGCAATGGCTGCTGATGAGATCGTCCAGTAAAAAGGCAGCCTTGTAAAAACATAACGGTGCGTCTCCGCCCACTTTACTCTTCAGATCTGGGGCTGTGAGATTTCTGGCTCTTCCTCAAAGTTGAAATGACAGTGGAAGATTTCAGATCACCCTGAGCACAGAGACAGCCGCAGCACTGCAATTGGAGTCGCTCCCAAGGGGACTTCCAGAGTTGCTTTAGAAAGTAGTGAGAACAAGGGGCCGGGCATGATTGCAGCAAGGGGGCAAATTCTGAGACGATGGAGTGTTAATGGCAATGTGTCTTTGACCACAATTAAGTTATTTTAAGTTTAATCACACACTTTTTTTTTTTCAGTCCTACTTCATGCGTGTTTCACATACAAGAAGGCAGCGGGTGTAGATCTTACACTTGGGCCTGGTTAGATGAATTTTTTTCTGCCACTGGTATGTTGGTGGGTAAGTGTGCTTGCCTGGCAACCTGGCCGTCTTGAGCTCTAGTCATAAGCCAGTGAGAAACGTTGCCCTGAGCAGCTGCTGGCCCCACAAGGATGAGGGGCTGGTACAGTGAGTGAGACCCAGCCTCCAGCTTGGATTCTGGGCCAGCTGCATCCAGTGCACCCCATGGCAGCCTCCCAGAACCTGCATCCTGATAACTTGTGTTGACTGTTGCAAGAGAGAAATTCAAGGGTGTCTAGTCATGCACCCCTGTTAGAGTAGTAGGTGACAGATAACTGCCACATTGTTTGGTGGTTATTCATCTATGGTCTGTTTTCTCCAACTGGCCACTTAACTGCCGGTACCTTTTTGCAGGTGCAGGCATCCTGACACCCACTTATCAAGCTACAAGTCTTGGTGATAGGCATGTGGCTGATAGCAGCTCGCTTTAACCCTTGCACAGTGTATAACCTGCCCTACCTCCCTCTGTTGCTACCAGTTCATGACTCCCCAGCACGGCCGGCGTCCAGGCCTCTCTCACCAGGCTCTGCTGGCACTTGCTACTGACTCAACCAGGGTAAGGCTGTGGGCAGGAAGACCCAGACTGTCCTCTGTCCCTGCCATCCGGTCTGTGGTGCCAGGGGCAGCCTTGCATGGGGACAGCTCAAGCGAGAAAAGGATGGGACAGGGAAAACCAATTTGTTTTATGTTGGAGTCAGAATTAAATTCAACTCCTAGCCAGTCCTTCTACTAACCAGGCAGTGCCTCTTTGAGATTAAGAAAATGCTGACTTTTCACTGCCATCCATTGAAAAAGTGTCCCAAACTGTGACAACGGCAAATATAAATGACACTCCTAGAGGTACACAATTCTCAATTTGCACAACTGCACATGGGGGCCCTGCTTCTGACAAGTTATAATATTTTGGAAGCTTATTATAGTTAGCCTATTATCTGGTCTTTATAGATGCCTGTTAACAGGTGTTAACAATTATTCAGTTATTGCTGCTATCAAGTGTGATAAAAATGATCATAATATAGGTGAAATCTCTTGGTGTTTAGAAAGAATTTATGCTTTCCCAGTTTGGCTTCAAAGTTACTTTCTACCTATCCGGTATAATCATGTTATATCCATACTCAGGACTTAGATAAAAGAAGACACATTATCAAAATCCAAAACGACTTTCCGACTATACTGCTTCTCATGAAGTTTTTGTCACAGTCCACTGGCCCACTGCAGGGGTGGTCATGCTGGGATGGGGACTAGGGTGTGGAGGTGCAGATGTGTGGTATGCGGTGTGTGTGTGCATGGCGTGTGGTATGTGTGGAATTGTGCTTTGTACTTAGAATGACCTCCAGAAGCCTCACGTGTTTGGCTGTTGTGGACCACCTGTGGAACCATGTGCTGGTAAGCAGTGGGGCTTGTTTGGTAGCTGTGGAACGCTGGGGCCTGCGAGGGTCAGATTGCTGAGACTTAAAGTCGAAAGATATATGCTACATGCCAGCTCCACCCTTCCTTGCTCACGTGGCTTCCTGTCTACCATGCTGGGAAAACCGCTCTCCAGCTAGGTCCTCCACCACTGCCAGCTGCCCAAGAATGGGCTGAGACCTTCTGAAGCTGTGAGTAAAGACGTCTTTCCTCCCTTTGGTCCTAGGTGTTGGGTATTCTGTCCCAGCAACCAAAAGTAACAAAGGCAAGAATGTAGTGTGCGAGGTGTATGAGGTGTGTGTGTTTTGCGGTATGTATGGTGTGTGCGGTATAAGACATGTATGGGAAATAGTTGTCATGGCGCGTGATGTCTCTAATGTATGGAACGTGGTGTATATGTGTCTGTGATGTGTAGTAGCTCCAGAGGTACCCGAGGAGATACCATGGAAGCTTACATCTTGGGGGCCTCCTGAGCCTTGAATAGACATTGGGGCGGGTAGGAAGACACACGGGACGTGGGGTGCCCTGTGCTCAAACGTGTGCGTGGTGCCACCATTACTCGGAGGTGACACCTGCACTCTTCCTCTGCGACCTGGGGACACCAGCAAGAAACCTGCCATGGACTTCACTGGCCCATTTGGCTCTGGGCCTTGAGCAGTTAAACTGGCTTTCTAATGCTGATGTATCTGACCATGACTGATTATTCCGACTTGAGGCAATTAGGAATCATGCCTGGATTAGAGTTTAGGAGCTATGCCTAAGAGCCCCCACCCTGATGTGGAAGACCGAAATGGGAGATCCAACTGTATACAAGGAAGGAAGAAGGATTGTTAAGAGCTTTTCCTCTGGGAAAACTCTCGCCTTCTCAACTGTCTATGGGCGCTGACTTGCTACATACGTGTCACTGATCTTCATCACAGATTTGCTCCGTTCTCGACTTGAGCCCGTCTACACATCACTCATTTTCAGTCACTGATTTTCAGTCACTGATCTTCAGTCTCTGGTCTTCGCCATTGTTCTTACAGTAACTGAGATCCACAGCAGACTCTTACCGGCTGCTCTGCAGTCCTGGATGGGTATTCTGCCTTACAACTGAGTAGCCATTGGGCTTCCAGCTCCTGCATGGGCAGGCTGCCATCTTGGACTATCTCTATCCTCTGACTTACATGCTGTCCAAATAGACCCCTCTTTTAAAAAAATAATTTCTGTCAATTCTTCCTTTTATAGAATCCAAACGAACACACTGTCTATATACACTGGATGACTTAAAAGAAATGCCTTCTCCCACAGATCTGGAGGGCAGAGGTCCAACGCCAAGGTGTTGGCAAGACCGGTTCCTCTGGGAGGCTTCCTGGGCATCCACGGCAGGCCTCTCTCTCCACAAGCTTGTGGCGGCTGCAGCAATCCTTGGGGGCCCACAGCTTGTAGATATAGCACTGCAGTTTCTCTCTGTGTTCACACGTCCTCCCCTTCGCATCTCAAATCCCCCTCTTCTTTCTCTCTTAAGGACCCTTGTCCCTGGGTTTAGGACCCACTTCAAATCCATTTAAATCCTTAACTTAATTACATATTCAAAACCCTCTTTTTCAAACAAGGTCATATTTGCAAATACCCAGGTTAGAGAAAAACTTGGACAAGGTGTGATGGTAAGCATGCTCGTTAATGTGAATTAATTAAGAAATACCCAGTCAATCACTAAGTCTGAACTTTGGGGCAGGTCTTTGGATGACTGACAAGCAGGCCAGCCAACTGAGGGAAGAAGACCTACCCTGCACGTGGGTGGCAACAACCAATGGCATTGTAGCCTGACAGAATGAAGGGGAAAGAGGAAGCATGCACACCTGGTCTTGCCTTTACACGCTGTCTCTGGTGGCAGACTCACACTGGTGAGCTTCCAGACCTCCAGACCTTCAGCTGGTGCTGCCTCCTTGGTTCCCTTTTTCTATGGTGTCTATCTAGGGTTGTGTTGTATTCTTGACCTGCCTATTCCATGGCTTCTGTCCTGTCTGTGAAGCTACTAAATCTTCCAGCTGAATCCTCTGTGTGCAGACAGCCATTTGTACTTCTAAAACCCTCTACAAATTCTGTTGATCTGGAAGACCCCAGATAACAGCCATGGGATTTTTGGGACACAATTCAAGCCACTGCATCATGTGTGCAGCAGGTAGGTACTTTCTTTCTTGCACCTCTCTTTCCCTTCCTCTACCACCCTAGGTCTCCTTTGGAGACAATGTGTCCTGTGCCCTTGTCAGGTAGCCACAGCAGAGCACAGCCTGGCTAGACTGGGAAGAGTCTGCTTTTGGTGCATGAGAGGCCATTGGTGAGGCAGCCTGGGAAGCTGATGAAATCAGAATCCGTTACTTCTCCATTTCCTGTTTCAAAGAAAGTATTTTTTAATCCCCTGGGAATGAGTTTTCCCAGAAAAGATTTTAAAAACATCCTAAAAGCTCTTCTCAAGAAACACACACCTAAAAACAGAAGCTTTGCTTGTAGCCTCTGGGCTCCTGGCAAAGAAAAAAATATTGAAAAGGCAAAAGAAGAGAGTGTAAATGGAGAAGAGGAGGTCCCGAGCACCCAAAAGTGTGGCTGCTCTGTCCTGCTAGTCCTGAGAAGGGAGACTCTTTCCTTCTCTGTTCTTCGCCTGGACTGGTTTCAGTCTCTTCGTCTTTAAGGGCAAGGAGAAGGGGTGGTGGCAGCATCACGCAGAGTTCTCCTAAGTTGGTGGTACAATAGCTACATGAAGCCTTAGTGTCCTTGTCCAAAAAATAGAGGTCAAAAACTCACTCCGCAGGATGGTCCAGAGGAAAAACCAAACCAAACCAATGGGAAAGGGCAGAGCTTCACACCTGGTGTATAAGAGAGGCTTAGTGGTGTGTGTGCGCCACGTGCCCTTCACCTCAGGAACAATACAAAACATGCAGCCATTAGTGTCCTCTAAATCACTCTCCCTCACTTCAAACACTCACCATGTGTGCCCTGTCTGAAGCAGTACTCAAGGCCTCCGGTGCGAGTGTCTTCAGTTGTAGCTACCTTGGTGTCCTGGATGGACTCAACACTTTCACTTTTCATGGCCATTTTGACTCTGGGGGAAATTTAGACCCAGTTTGTTGCCAGATACAGTGATTAGGTTGGAAGAGGAGACATCACAATGTAAACACGCTCATGAGAATGACTTCAGACGTCAGCAAGAAAGATGGGATACGCGTGTTGAGAGCGAGGGGAGTATCTGGAGGAGGGTTATGGCAATGTGCCTGTGGCGGCAATACATTTTTATTTCAGTATTAGTGCTATATTTTGGTCACATCCCCCAGAGAAGTTGTCCTAGTGCACACCCCAGCCTTTGCAGATGCTGTGTCCTCTTCCTCGGGCACCCTTCCTCCATTTTGCTTCCAGCCCAACTCTCCCTGGTCACGCAGGTCTGCCACGTGGCTCTCCTCCGGGTGCCTAGGCTGGCTGGATGCCCGTGCCAGCTTCTGGCCCTCTGATGGGGACTTTCATCTGCTGCCCACACAACACTTGGAATATCCCTGCCTATGTACTCATGTGGACAAGCTCCTAGCGTGTGACACTGCCCACTGGGCTAGTAGTCTACCCATCTCTGTGTTTTCCACTTCTACCCTGGCACAGGTGACAGCGAGAGACGTCACTCACCTGTTTCTTCTCTGCTTAGCCAACAGCACAAGCTGTGAAGGCTCAACAACGCAAATCAAATGTGTCTGCCTCAAATTAAGCCCCGATTCTGGTCCAGTGGGGTTGAGCTGTTTCTTAGCCAATAAATATTAATAAGAAAAATAAACCAATCTTTTAGGCTCCTTTCCCCCAGCCACCACCCCGGGGTTATAAATTATGTACCGCCTGGGTCTGCTTTGACAGCTATGATAAAGTGGGTTTCAGAATCGGAGAACGTTTTTCTTGAAAGGATGCATGCGGCCTGTGCATTTCCCATGCACTCGCCGGCTCCTCCTGCCACCTCTGCCTTTCCTTGTCTAGGAGGAATAACTAACTCCAGGAGCTTTTTTTTTTTTTCCCCAACTCTGGGGCCTTCTCTTTTACCTCTTTGCCAAACAGACCTTGTGAGTTGCAGAAAAGATTGTGCACTGTTATCACAACTCAGACGGATTTTTTTTTTAATAAAGTAAAAGGAATAACCCACTTTTCATGGTGGGGGGAAGGGCAGGACCCTGCTGAGCGCCTATCCTGATCGCTCGCATTTTCATCTCTATGATCCGTTTTCTTCACTGCCAACTCTCCCAACCAAGCTTGAGGGGTCATGGCGATTACAGCGCAGTTGCTGCTTCCTTCCGGCTCCTCTATCTTCCTGTAGTCTCTTGTTGCTCGTGCGCGGCTACAGTCAGGACGAAAGAGGTTTCGTTTGGCTCTCCAATTCTTGCTGCTTCCCATCCGGTTGGTTTCCAGCATGGCTGTCTTCACCCCCTGGTACCTATCCAGTACCCACCCCTCTCAACGTCCCCTGAGCTTTCCTTCTGCCGTTTCTAGACTTGCTTGTGTCTTCGTCAAGATCCCTGTCTTGGCTACTTTCTTGTTGCTGGGGCACAATGCTTTACACTCACAATTTAAAGGAGGAGTCGCTTACTTTTGCTCACGGTTTTAGAAGGTTTCTGTCCATTCATGGGTATCTGGTAGTGGTGGGTGGCGTAGCAGAGGACCTAGTGGAAGAAAAGCTGTTCATTCCATGGTGTCCAGGAAAGAGTGAGGAGTAGAGCTAGCAAGAGAGTTAGACCCTTCCAGGCTGTGCCCAGTGACCTACCCTCCTTTGACCAGACTCTGCATCTTAATGACATGGGAGATCATCAATGGATTACTGAGATTAAGTCTATAACAAACTGTTACATTAAATGAACTTAAGTCTATACCGCAAAAGTATATTACACATAAAGCAATAGATATAACTGCATACTTAGTTATTTCAGAAAAAACATTTTTAACTTTCATAAATTACTCACTCACATGTCACTGATTACTAACATTTTGCCAGATTTCATTTATCAATTTATCTACCTATTCATCCATAAATTCATGCATACATATTTTAAAGGGTTTTATTCCAATTCCCCATGTTGCATATAATGTTTTGCAAACTAATATACCATTAAGAATAATAATTGTGTGGGAAGTTTTGCAGATTTTGTAAGAAAGCTGGTACTGTGTTAATAGGATACCAATCAAATGATTGAAGTACCAATCTATTTTTTCTTACACTTTCTCTTTAGACGTTTCCTTCAGGTTCTTTTGTATGACATATCTCTCTGTCTCTCTCAAAGATTCCTTCAGGTATTTTCTGCAGGGCTAATGGCCACAAAACTCTTTAGAAAATCTTGGTCGTGAAAAATTTTTACTTCTCTTTCAATTTTCAGGGGTAATTTTGCTGGATACAACAAAATTTTAAAACTTTGCAGATTTTGCTCCAGGCTTTCTTGTCCTTTAAAGTTTTCACTGAGAAATCTGCAGTAATTTGAATGGGTTTGCCTTGGTAGAACAAAGTCTATTTTTCTCTTGTTGCGTTTAATTTTCTCTCCTTGTGTTGCATTTCTGAGGTTTTCATTATGGTATGTTGTGGCGAGTCTCCTTGCTGACTGAGGTTATTTGGTGTTTTATAAACTTCTTTTTCCTGAAAATTAATTTCTTTTCCTGGATTTGGGAAATTTTCTTGCATGATTTCAGTGAATAAATTCTTTATCCCTTTGGTGTTATCTTCTGCTCTTTCTCATAATTCTGAGATTGATTGTCTTTGAATTACTCATCAGCTGTAGTATCCAGTTACTTTGTTCATTTCTAATTTTGGAGTTGTGCCTAATTATAGCATCTGTTTCTGTAGCCTTGTCTTCAGGGTCTGAATTTCTGTCCCCACAATGTTTGAGTCAACTTTTCCTGCTTTCAATTGTATTTTTCCTATCCTGAATTTCAGCTATATTTCTTTTCAAAATTTCCACTTGCCTATGAGAATATTCCTTCATATCTTGCATTTCCTTATTTACCTCAGCCAACATTTTATTTGTGGCTTCTATATGCTCAGTGAGCTTTGAATTTATTGAAACCACTATTTGTTTATTAATTTCCTCTTTAAGTCAGCTGATCATTGTTTTCATTTCTTTTAGAATATCTTGTTTGAACTGATGGTTCAACTCATTTATTTGCTTTTTGACTTTTCCCCTATGAGTCCCACTATTTCAGGGCCCATGGCATTAGCTTCTGGGGTCTCAGGCGTCTCTGTGGGGGTCCTGTTGCCCTGTCTTCTTCCCATGGTTCTGGTGTTGTTCAGGGACCCGATTTTAAAGGCCTAGCCAAGAGGTTTCTTTGAATGACTCTGAGTTCCGTGCTGGGGGTAGTCAGTGAGAGCGTACCTAAGAGTCCAGTGGCCTCTGTGGTGTCTTGATTACAACCAGCACCCTCAGCAAAGCCCTCCTGACTCACGCTTCTGGCTTTCCTCCCCTGAGGGTGAGTCTCTCCATCCTCGAAGATGCTCCCACTACATCCGAGCCCTTCAGAGAGTCTTGGCCTTTCTCTCTTCTCCGCAACTCTCTCTGGTGCCAGTTTCTTCCTAGGCACTGTTCAAGAGTTACTTCCAAAACCCTGATGTGCTCTTCTGAGCTTTGTTTTACTCTAAACAGTTCAGTCTTTTGCTCTTTTTTTCTTTAGTGACTCCTGCTTGCATCATTGTTTGTTATGGCTCCAGGAGGCCTTTTCTAGAGGAAGCTCCCATCGTATTTTGTGTCTGTAGTATGCACCACCTGCAGACAATATTTTTCTTTTTAGAGGCTGGGGCTATGAACTGCTGTCAATCCCCACTTCTCCCAGATCTATTTACTTCAGTCTGAGGTTCCAGGATCCAGGCATTCCTCTGTGGATGCCGGTGGCTCACAGCCACTCACAGTCAGCCTGGGCTGCTGTTTACCCCCACTTCTGATGGGTTTTGGTGGTTTCTCCCCTTCTCATGGTCTGCTTTGGATTGTGGGAGCACTCCTCCTTGTCCTTGTTACTCCAAATAGGTAGTTTTTGACGATATTCTCAACTTTGTAAGTGAGTTCACGAGGAGACACTGTGTAGCTATGTTACTCCACCACCGTCTTGACCAGAAGTCCTAGCAGAAAAATTTTTCATTAAGAAGTAGCATCCTAATATATGTTTGCCTTTGTAGCACAAGCATATTATGTATGTGCATACATATATGTGTCCCAGATGATTTTATTCTTCTTTTAATGTGCACATTAATTTTCAGCCTTTGGTGGATTATGAATCATGCTCTGGATATTCTTTCACTTTTTTGTGGGTGGAAGTTCCATTTCTTCTAGACACAAAGCCAAGAATGGAATTTCCAAGTCATAGAACAACTGTGTTTTCCCTTAGCTAACTTGGCAAGTAGTTGTTCAACTGATTTATACTCCCAGCAGCAATGCAAGAGGCCTATAGTTACTCTTTATCTTGGACAACACTTGCTATGACTTTAGGCTTGTGTGATTTTATTTGAATCCATTTTAAAATTAATCAATCTTTGATTGGCAGGAATTACTGATATATTCTGAAATATGAGAATTTTTCAAAAATATGTGATACAAATATATTTTCCCAGACCATGGTTAGTTTCATTACTCTCTTCGGGGGGTCTTTGATTGATGGCTTATAATTTTTTTGTGGCATGCTTAAGCAATCTTTGTCTACACAAAGGTTATGAGGATATACTCCTATGTTTTCTTCTAGAAGTTTCATTATTTTAACTTTTGCTTTTAGGTTTATGAACCATGTCAAATTAATTTTTTATGTACCATGTGAGGTTCACCTTGACTTCTGAAATACCCTCTTCCCTGACATCTCAGTTTCCTCTCTTGAACTTTTCCTTTTTCTGCCAACACTGCCTTCTATTCTGAGGTCACTTGCAGTCACTCGGCCGTTCTGATTAAAAACATGTCTGTGTTTTTTGACAATAAAGTCTCAGGGTCTTTATAAGGCTTCTGATGCCTGCCACGTTCCCACAGGGACTTACCTTCAGGCTGCATCGTCTATTAATCTTCTATATGAGTGTTATAATATAATCCTTCCACTCTTCACATTTTCTCTTACTGGTTTAATCCTATCTTCTCATGATCCTCAAAAGGGTATGGTGAAGTACCACCTCCTCATAACTCATGATGAGACTTTAACGAAAAGAGTCTTCATGGATGCAATCAAGATCATTTGACTTCATGAGGGTAGACCCGGCTCACCCTGGGTATTGCCATTACTGAAAGGAGAAATTTGGACACAGATCATCTTAAGTACTTTTTATTTGCTGAGAAAGAATGCCTAACATCCACGACTTAAGGGACAAAAGATTGACTTTAGCTCATGGTGTTAGAAGTTCTCAGTCCATTTGTGAGTGGCAGACAACAGTGGGGGCACGGGTGTAGCTGCCGGAAGAGCTGCTCACAACACAGCAGACAGCAAGTCCAACGAGCAAGACAGGACGGAGTTAACATATGCTTTTCCAGGTCATGTTCGGTGACCTTCCTTTTCTGACCAGGTACTACCCCTTAATAGCACATGGTTCTATAACCCTAACTCTAACCCTAAAACATCCAAACATATGAGGCTTTTGGGAGACATTCTGAATCCACACCATAACACAAACACCCTGCAAGAGGGACAAAGACAGAGATTAAGTGACGCAGTCCGAGGTTATGGAGCACCAAGGACAGTCTGCAGACCACAGTGGGATGGAGCAATGGGACGGAGCAGACCCTCCTCACAGCCCAAATGAGGATACCCACTCCGCTGGTGCATAAGGATTGTGTACCAAGCAAGAGCATCTCTTAGGAGGTCCAGGGGTGATGGGCTGGGCATGGGTTCACAACGAATATGCACAGAATCCAATAATAGCTGATTGTACTGTGGGTCTCAACCACGCCCTGATCCACAGGCTGTGTTTACAGGGAGGAAGTTTTGAAAACAAAACCATGTAGCAATGGCACTCTGAGCTTGTTTCATTGTATTGTCTGGCTGGCTTTCTAAAGAACAGCTGACTTAGTCTGTAGATAAGAAGGCAGTTTCTACAGATAACACTAGTTTGTCCAATATCCAGCATCCTTTAGATAGATGATACTTATCTAGACAGTCTGGTCTACTTGTGCTTACAATGTCACCTTGACTTGGCAAGAGTGGTAAGAGTATACACAGGGCTTTCAGTGACATGATGTCGTTCTCAGAGAGAGACAACATAGGCACTAAACTCCGGTGTAAGTTTTCACCTCATGACCTTCTCAGTTCCCAGAGGCCCCGTCTCCAGATACTATCACATGGGACATTAGGATCTAACTTATGAATTTGGGGGACATAAATACTCAGTCTACAGCAAACTTGGAGAGTATCTGGGGACCTTTGCAGCCTTGAAAGGGCTGATCTCAGTGTCTTAATGTGGTTTTCATCAACCGCATGTGTGGCTTTCTGCTACACTTCGTCTCTCTGTTCATCCTATGTGTGCTCTGGGGATCAGACAAAGAGCTAGCGAGCCAGGGCAGACTCCCTCCTATGTATGACATTCAACATTCCTTCCATTTCAAATATCTAGCACTGTGTGACAGACTGCCCCAAACTTAGTGGCCTAAAAGGATCATTTCCTGTTCCCTCTCTTTCTCTGACGATAGGAATGGAAACCCAGGGCCTTTGCACCTAGCTCCAGCCCCAGCACAGTTTTGAGTTTTGAGAGAGGGTCTTGCTAGGTTGCAGAATTGCCCAAGGTTGACTTGCATTTGGGTTCCTTTCCCTCAACCTCAGCCTTCCCAAGTGCTTGGATCATAGGCGTGTACCACCCTAGCTAACTTGATTTAAAAAAATTTTCACATGTGAACGTAGCTCAGCACTTGTCCTTCTGTGTCTGACTTCATTCCATTTAACATGCTAAAAGAATCTGGGGAGAAGGGGAGAGAGAATTTGGAGGATGGGTTCCAAGACACAGCTAGATGGCAGAAAGAATATGTTCTCTTATTCTACGGCACAGTGAGGCGCCTAGAGGCGACAGTAATTGCTACATATTTTGTGAAGAATTTGAAGGCAGGCATTCAAATGCTCCCAAAACCAAATAATGATAAGCAGATGGAAATGTTAATTACTCTGATTTGATCAGTACATATTGTGTACATGTATCTAAGTATCACCCCATGCCTCATAAGTATGTGCAATCATTCCATCAAAAACGTAAATATTTAAAGAGATAGAGTGTTGACGATTCCTACGTGGTCATGACCTGCCGTATACAGGTATTGAGTAATCACACTGTAACTCATAAATTCATACAAATAAAACAGTAATTTAAAACATATTAAAACAATGCAAAGTGCATAAGAAGCACTCACAAAGCCTGGCTATAATTCTTAAGCTAATGATGCAGGCGTTATGACCCTGATTTCAAATAAAGAAATTGACATCGGGAGATACAGTAAATTGTCTGAGGTCATACAGCAAAGTGAATGACAGAGCTGAGCTCCAGATCCTGTTTTGCCCAATTTCAAAGCCAATGGGAGACCTCGTAGCAGCAGGTGCTCTGTCCTGGGCAGGCTGCGGCAGGCTCGGTCGCCGGCCGCCTAGTCGGCAGGCAGCCGGGGTCTGAGGCCTTATTCAGTCAGGGTCGCCGGGGGTCACGGGTTAGAACACTGGGGCAGCCCTGTGAGGCAAGGTAATAGGAAAACACCACAGACTGTGACCAAAGTAAATGAGAAAGCCACAGAGAGAAAGGTGGAGAATGACAGATGAGAGCCCATGGACGAGATGCTCACCAGCCCAGGGCCAGGGCTTAGCGGACAACGCAGGTCGGGAAGTCCGACCACAGCGTCTCCCTACGCTGGCTTGAGCCCACAGAGGCCTGGGATGTGGCAGGTGCGGTCCCAGTCGCCCCACTGTTGCTGGGCCTCCCCCTCCTGCGGCTGGCTGGGCTCCCGGGGCAGCTTTCTGGACTCCAAGGACCGGCACTTTCTGCTGAGGGGCCGCATTGTTTCTGCGTGGCAGGCAGCTAGTGCCTCTTCATGATCGAGTATCTCTTGTTTGATGAAGAAAAAAAACAATAGCATTTGTTCTTTGTGTAAATACTGTGACTCAAAGTTTTAATTCACAGTGAGGCAAAGAGGCTAAGGTTAGTGCGTGGGGAGTGAACCACCCGACTGCTACCTTTGCATAGCTGCTCTTACAGAGAGACAGCGGACTGTCCGTCATGTGCCACGTGCCACCGTTCCCTCGTGCATACATGTATCTAGCAATGCTATTGAGTCTCAGTATATGAAGTATGATCGAAAATATAGTGAATGTTTAAATTAAGAAAACATTACAGTAAAAGACATTGTCATCAATATTTCTCACAATATTTCCCTCCTTTGCTTTAATATACTTATCCCAACTTTCATGCTGTTGCAGAAATTTGACCTTCAAGACTCTGAGAATAAACATGGAGGGTTGGAGAGCCAGCAGACCCACAGGAGGTAACTCTCCAGAGCAGTGTGAGGCCAGAATATCGGAGGGCTCCTGTTTAAATACAGTTTTGGCCTTTTGTCTCCTCTATACGGTAACAGGTAGTTGTGAGCGGCTAATTTAAAGTTGCAGGGTGGTGACACTTAAAGTTACAGCCTAAAGTTACCAGGTGGTGTCCGAGTGCTCAGTGTGCTTCGTTCTGTCATTGACAAGGCTGTGTGCTTGGCTGCACTGATAAGCCACGACCAAAGCCAGCATATGAGATCAGAATGCAGTAAGGGCAGGCGTCTCCTAAGTTTTCTTATTACGGAGTAGGAAAGGGGCTTCTGCTCAGGTGGGATGCAGGGGTGACCGCAGGGCCACGGGAATCCTCCATTCAGCAGCCCTGTCTCAGCCCTTGGAATTTTTCAGGGTAAGAGAGAAGGAAACAGCTGGGAGCAGGCAAGATTACCAAAGCAGAAGATGAATTCAGAAGTTACAAATCCCACTTTGTATCCATTTGTTTAAGCAGGATCTTCTTAGCTGCCGGTGTGTGATCTGATCTGCAAGGATCAGATTTTTGTTTCCAGTGCCACTTTCTGAAGCAGCTCTGGAAGTCCTCTGCTGTGGATGTTATCAGTTGCGCTCTCGTGGCTGCCTCGAGGTCCTAAATCAATTCAGACATTGACCGTTCACCGTCACTTTGACTTTGGAGAAGAGCTGGTGGACATGCAATGCCAAGTCTGGTGAAAGAGACAGATGAGAACACATTGACAGGCTTGTTCTGGCCGGTCTTTCCGTTGAATGTCACTCGGCAGCAGCATCCACTGAATTTTCGATCATCATGCCTCATAAACACACTTATAAAACAGGGCTTCCAGAACTCCACAAATGGCCAGAACAGTGGGTGAGTGTGGTGAGTGCAAGGAAGAAGGAATGCTTCTGGGGAGATTCATGGCAGTGTGTCTTTTACTATAATTAGATGTTCAATTTATGCATTCACCGTATATTTTGGTCACACCTCATCTGCCAGCCACTTGTGGAGATTCGTGACCCTGTGTCCTCTGAACCACTGAGTTTAGCTGCAGAGTCAGCTGCCTTGTGCTATTTTTTCCATCAGGACCTGTGAATCATGGACTTACTCTGATCTAGTCAGGGTATTGGGAACCCAAGGAGAATCTAGCTTTGGTCTTACCATAAAAGAGCTTCCAATTTAGTGCTTAAAATAGACTAGATAGCACTTTTATCAGAGAACTGCTAAAGTTTTCACAAGAGAGAATGGGGCCATGGTTTGTTGATGGTCTTTTAGATGAGTATCTTCTTCCTTTGAGTGGTAGCAAGATCTTTGCATGCTGGGGATGAAATTTCTGTCCTTTTATTACTCCATACTGATAATAGAGTCCGGCTGAAACATTATAACTTTTTGGACCCAGCTATTTTTCCTGTCAAAACCTCATCTAGGGGCCAGGGAAAGAAAGTTCATGTATTCCATGATGGGGGTGCCACTTGATAGGACACAAAACTCACCAAATATTCAGTTAGCTCCAAAGAGTTAAGAGAGTCTCTCTGGAGGTAGCAGTTGAAAGGCCCCACGCTGTTGGCTAGATTGAATCGGTTAGTTACTAATGCATAATGAAATTTACCAAACTTGACATCTTAAAGTACTAATTTCTGAGAATGTGTTTAGAAGTCAGCTGCGCTCTTCTTAGGGTCTGGCTGGGTTCATACATGAGTGTGCCGTCAGCTGTGGTTCATGGAGACAGTTCTGCTAGTCTACCCTGGGTGGGGTCATGGAGATGAGCTGGCTGTTTCCAGGGCAGCCATGACCTTGGCTTGGATGGTTTCCGTCTTCTCATCAGTTAGTCTTTTGACTTGTGGGCTCAGAACATGCACATAGTCACATCTGCTGTGTCACCAGGTCATTCTGGATTTGAAAGGTGGGAACGGACTCCTCTCAGTAGGAGGAGCTGCAAAGTTGCCTTGTAAATGTATAGACAGGGAGAGTCAGAGCATTAAGTTCCTTCTTACAATCAGTATTCCATAGGAACAAAGTGAGGTGAGTCAGCAGGCCCATCTATTTTGGGGAGATTCAATCTAGAACCTGTCCTTACCGGAATGGGCAAAACATAAGGCGGGGACCCCACCCGGTCTTACTTACTGATTGCTGGGACGAAATAAATACCTGGCACCTACAATTTAAGGGAGGAAGGATTTATTTAGCTCACAGATCCAGAAGGTCTCACACAGTCCATTCGTGGACATCTAGCCGTGGTAGAAGCACGTGGCAGAGCCTGGGGAGCCGCTCACCCCTTGCAGACAGACAGAGGCCACGTGAAGATGGAGCCAAGCCAATGTCTGGAGACTCAGAAAGCTAGAGCTTTCCCTGAAAGAAGCTGCGACAAGATTTCTTCTTCCTTTAATTACTTAAGGCAGTCAGTTCCTGCCACCCCCCCCACCCCCCCGCAAGGGTGGTTGCCTGTCCCTCATTTCCTGGCCCACAAATAAACAACACACAAGCAGAAGCTCTGCTGTGGGTGCCCCGCCCATCTCAACAAATGACACAATCCTTCTAACTGAAACCCTAATTATCCTCACTTTCCTGCCAGGGCCTGCCCCTCAATAACGTAAGATTCCACAGTTATCCTACTATGTTAGACTATCTGAGGTTTTTGGAGATCCGTCAGATTCAAATCACAGCAGACCCCAATGATAGGAAGGCTTCATAATTCCTTGTGCCTCACCAAAACTCTCTGGGCTGTTGGGCAGGGAGATCAATACAATAACCCATTTCATTCAATAACCCATTCGTCTATTTGTGGCATCTCCAGCTATTCACAGGCTCATACGTGCATACTGTATGGTAGACTGAGGCAGTGGGAATACCCACTTCCCACACAGTGGCAGTGTTAGGGTGACTGGTGTATCTTCTGCTCTGTTCTGAATGGATTCAGGCAGTATAGGTCTAGGACAGAAATCACTCTCACGCTTTGTTGCTACAGCCAGCCAAG
Source organism: Ctenodactylus gundi (assembly GCA_004027205.1). NCBI lineage: Eukaryota > Metazoa > Chordata > Mammalia > Rodentia > Ctenodactylidae > Ctenodactylus > Ctenodactylus gundi. Next base: position 528,960 of record PVKB01000267.1, read on the forward strand.
CAGGCCTACGGAAGTGGCTTTCATGAGGGCTGTGGTATAACACTATAAGGTCAGGCAGAAATAAACAGGCGAATCTTTTTTGTCTCGAGTACTGGCTGTTGATCTTGGACAGATGTCTTAACCTCTCTGAACCTCGCTTTTTCACATTTGCACAATAGACACAGTAAATGATGACTTATGTTTACAATCATGAAGCTTAAGTGAAACTATACATATGAGTGTCCCAGCGAAAGTGAGCATCTACCCATATGACTGCACATAAAAAGCCAGCTTTTCAATCTTTAATCCAAAGAGCTTGAGTTTTGCAGGAAATTAAGCCAATAAGAAAGACTAATTCTATCACCTGACTTGGATTTGTATGAAGTTAGCAGTTAATTCGAGTCTTCGGAAAAAGGATTGAGTTTCCTTTCTGCCCAAGTCAAGTGTGATCTGTGTGGAATGAAATTCACCGAGTCTGTGCCTGGTCCCGGGGCCTGTGCCTGGTTCAGTCTGTTCTCCAGACACAGTGTTTAGTTCATGATTGTACATAAAAACCAATCACAGGCAAGCACTACCATGGCAAGCAGACTGAACCAAGCTCAGAGGTACAGACCTGTAATCTCAGAGCTCTGAGAAGCCGAGGCAGGAGGGTCACAAATTTGAGCTCATCTGGGGCAACTTAGAGACTTACTGAGAGTTTTCCTTTAAATAAATAAATAATAAAAAATAGACTGGGAAATAAATAATAGGCTGGGTTCAATTCCCTAAACCTGCCACCTCTACCCCCGACGCCAGAATATGGGGCACTGGTGAACCACTATATCCAGCTTCACTTGATTTCAACACTATCTTTGAACTTCCTAGTTAAGTGGGGGATTGTTCCACTTCATGTTTGTTTGAGTAACTTTTCCATCAGTTGCGATTTAATGGTTCTAAGTGATATACTGTGCCACTTTCCTAAGTCTCCACATTCTCCGTCTTCAAGTGTGGACCACCCTGTCCTAAGATTATGGATTACATACTTGCTTATAATGACATGCTCAGGCCTGGGAAGTCTGGCAGGGCCCAAATCAGTGGTGGCTTGCGATGCCGTGTTTATTGGATTGGACTTTTTATCACCCGTGCGAGGCCTGGTGACTATAGTAAGTACTCCAGTGCCTGGGTCTCATTAGTGGCCAAGAAAACCCAGGATGTGATTTGCCTACACTGAAAAGTATGAGAAGTATGGGGACGAGCTTCAGGGAGAATTGAAATGAACAGCCCCTGTAGGCTGTCAAGACTGCCAAAGCACCCTGCACCTTCCCGACAAGCTTCGTGTTTAGTGAGCATCCTTATTGACTTCGGTTTTCAGGATTCTCTGTACCAGATGGCACTAAATTACAGTAACTGAATATCCTGTCTTCATTTGCTGAGTGGCCGTTTGAGAGCTGATTGTGCTTAAAGAAATCTGCTCAAGCTTGCCTTCTGCAGTCTACTGCCAAATGCACTGACATAATCGGTCCAGACGTGTATTTCTGTTGTGAGGTGAGAGTGTAACAGAACCCTGTTTTTGTGCCTCGTCAATGCCTAATTTTCATTTGGCCTTACTTGCGTGGGTATCCATTGAGTATCTATTACGTGGCAGGCACGACACTTACCTTTGGGAAATGAAAATTGAGTGATAATGGGCAACTCAGGTTATCCAAGACCTTTACAATATAAGGGAATCATACTTTCATTAAAGTTCATATTAAGACTTGTTCTCACCTGTTGAATATCTACTTTGGGACAGACATAAGTAGATACCTCATGTGATCCAACTCCCAGGAACCTCTCTGTTACCTTGGGAGATTCGTACTCATTAGAAAATTTGGGGCCCCAAAAGTTGAAATGACTTGTCCAGTATATTGCAGGAGACCCAAGTGTCTTATTTACTGATTCCCTTCTGGGACACATTACCTGACACCCATAAATTAAAGGAAGAACGATTTATTTTAGGTCACTGTTTCACAAGGTTTCAGTTCATTCCCACGCAGCTGGCGATGGCAGGAAGGGTCTGTTAGAGAGCAGCTGCTTAAGGCATTATCAGAAGAAAGAGCCAGGGCTTCCAGAAGAAGCTGGAGCAGGATTCTAGATCCTTCCAGGCCACATGCCCAGGAAGGTGCCACACTCCTGCAATCTGCCACACACCTGTAGCTCACCCCTCCTGACCAGGCCCAGCCTCCTGCAGCACATAAAATCCATGGACAATCTACGACATCCAAATACATGAGCCTTTGGGGACATTCTACGTCCAAGCCATGACATCAAGTTTCCTAATTGGTGTCGATTCCAGTATGTTTTTTAATGATACGTTGCATATAGACCACCGGGTGAGGCAACATACCCAATGGTAAAGGTGTATTTTGCATTTGTTCTTGTGGACAAGAGTGGCCAGTGAGATGTACAAGGCCATTTGCTGGAGACTTCAGGGGCGAGCTCTTTAAAAGGAGGTAACTGGCCGAAAAGTTTCCTTGCCTCTGTTCCCCACTTCCTCTCTCTTGCTTGGGACAAGACAGGATGGCTACAATTAGCATGACACTGACTCTACCCTTATGGAGCTAACATTCAGGCAATGAGGAAACAAAGGAAAAGTTGTAAACAAATTAGTGTTATAGGCAGCTTAAGGGCAATAAAAGGACAGAAAAAACATAAAGAAGATTTGTGGGTGCCAACTAGGGAGTGGATTTCAAAGAGTGACAAGGGGGGCTTGTTGGGATGGGCATTGGATCAGGTGCCCTGGTTGCTTCACAAGCAGGTACTGTCTTTGTGGGGCCTGGAGCATACATGAATTTGGGGTTATTTTTCAGGGGAAAGATACATGGTTGTGAAAAAAAGTTAGACTAAAAATGAATAGTTATTTAGAATGAGAAAAGGAAAAACAAACCGTGTATACTAAGAGTCTACAAAAATCTAAAGCAATCTTACAAAATCCAGAATGAACTAATTTAAAAAGATATTCCCTGGGTTACTTCTACAGTATATATATTTTTAGGGCTTTGGATGGATGCTCACATAGCCTCTTCATGTGACACCAATCATTTTCAGTGACAGCGGACATCTTCCAATAGATGTGCTTCTTTTAGCATGGTAGGTTAAAATGTTTACACAGATCGGTTAGAAAAGCTATTTTTTTCCTCTCAAGCTATTGTTGGTCATCTCATATAAATACTTCGGATTCTCATCAACTTTGGGAAAAGTATACCAAAAGTCCTGTCATATAATATCTAAAATTTCAGGGCATTAATTACTTTGTGCAATGACAAAATTTTAAATCATCTTTGAATCGCTGACACTTGTTAGCCAGCTTGCAACAATGGCTCGTTGTGCTAGCACATTTTTAGTTTTATGTGAATCCTATCGATATCAGCATTCTGGTTCAAGTCAGCCAGAAATTTGGATGTCTTCCCAGTTTGTTCAGATAATTCACTCCTGTGTAGTGTCTGAAATGTCAGAATGCTAGGGCCTGCCTACCCATTATTTCTGTTGGGAGGACCGCTTCTCCTTTGTGTGACTGGCTGCATTTTGTGTGATCTCACCATTGTTCCATGACAACTTGCTTCTCAATGTCAGGATAATTTGTATTGCTTTCCTCTTCATATTTTAACTTTGTTTCTATTAATTTTTAATTGGACCTCCTTTCATCTTCATAAATACATAAATTTAAAGATGATGAGCAAATGTACTGTTCATAAATATCCAATTTAGAAGCCTGTAATTCCTTATTTGTCTTATGGGAACTTTCCAGATTGCTTTTTCAAGCTATAGTTGAGTAGCGTATTACCAACTTGGGTACTTTTAAAAATATTTTGTTTGTGCTCCGGTTATTTGGTTGAACTGTTCCTTCGTTCCTTCGTTCCTTCATTCCTTCATTCCTTCGTTCCTTCATTCCTTCGTTCTTTCGTTCCTTCGTTCCTTTCTTCCTTTTCTTTCTTTCTTTCTTTCTTTCTTTCTTTCTTTCTTTCTTTCTTTCCTTCTATCTTTCTTTCTTTCTTTCTTTCTTTCTTTCTTTCTTTCTTTCTTTTTTCTTTTTCTTTCTCTTTTTCTTTTTTTTTCTTGCTTGCTTTATTGGAATCGAACCCAGGGCCTTTTACTGAGTTACATCCAGCTATATTTACTTATTTAGTATTTATCTTGAGACAAGGTTTTGCTAAGTCATGAAATTTCCCAGGTTGGGATTGAATTTGCAGTCCTCTGCCTCAGCCTCCGGAGTGGGAGGATTACAAGTGTGCTTCACCCACCCACTTTTTTTTTTTTTGAGGTTCAACAATGCGCTTCAGTTTCCTGAAACACCTTTACGCATGTGGTCAGTCTTCGATACCTTTGTCATAACAGGCAATGTTACAGATTTTAAACTCCTTAAAGGAAAATCCAAATGGGCTTGGGTATATAAAATAACACATCTACGATGTACCTTGAACAGCAAACACTCACTGTAGCAGAACATCAAAGCTGCCCCACGTTGGCATGTTGCAGACAGCTTTCTCTTCAACAAGCCACAGGGTGGAGTTGCCTACTACACAGGGTGTGGCTTTTTAGAAGTTTGTGAAGAGCCCACAGGACCCTCTGTCTTCAGTTAAAGCAGTTGTTTTCATATGACTGGCCATGAACGGCTCTCGGGGGCAGGCTCCACAGTCCAAATGCTGTTGCACATTAAACTAAATCACAGATAGACAGCTGTCAGTTGGTGAAAACATTACTCTTCAAGTTTTCTGTTAAAGAGTTGTACACAATATTCTCCATGAGCGTTTGTCCAATCCTACATAAAGTCTACAATGATGGAGTTGTGTTTGGCATGTGATCCGTGTGATCTGTTGCACAGCAGAACGTGGTGTGCACTTAACAACAGCACTATGCCATTAGTGCTCACACATGTCAGCCACCATCATGGCAGTTTGTCACTGATTATTATTATTATTATTATTATTATTATTATTATTATTATTTGAGACAGGGTCTTGCTCTGTGGTCCAGGCTGGTCCTGAATTCACTTCAGAGCCCAGGCTGGCCTTGGACTCACGGCAATCCTCCTGCCTCCGAAGGGCTGGGATTACAGGCATGCACCACCACGCCCAGCTTATGTGGTGCTGGGGAACCGAACTCGGGTACTTAGCGCTTGCCTTAGTGCTTGCTCAAGAGCTTTAACCACTGAGCCATTCCTCCAGCCCCACTAATTATTTTTTTTAAAGCATCTGTTCCAGAGCACCTTTTCTGTCCATCATCTGATCTTCTGGAATCTTCATAAACATTATTGTAATCACCGTATTAGGAATGAACAGTTGTTTTTGGAGAAATGGGAAGGAAAATTCTACTCACCACGATAGGCCATGGCAAAAGGCTTCTGACCTCACTCAAGAGGATGAGTTCAGTGAGTGAAACTGCTACACAGCCTGGCTCTGGCATGCAGATCACACAAACTGTGTGTTTAATCTTTCTTCTTGGTTTCATCTCTTTTTTGCTTGGGTTTTTATCTTGCGGGTGTCCTGATTCTCAAATTCTTGTCATTTCTCCGGTTGTTATTTCATTTTGTATTTTTGCCTATTGTGCTTTATTTTCCTTTTCTTTAAAAATTTTAACCACCAGATTTTAAATTTTTATTGCAATGCATTGGAGATTCTGTTAGTATTTGTCTCTATCTATCTGTCTGTCTGTCTGTCTGTCTGTCTGTCTGTCTACCTATCTATCCAGGACCATCATCCTCTAGATAATCTTATTTTAGTTTCTACTAAGACATTTTCTTCCAATCCAATTTGAACTTTGATATGACATATAATTATGAGATGCACACAATTAACCTGAGCTTATGGCATAAACAGAGCATCCAAGGGCTTTTAAGGATCACCTCTCCTTTGGATTATTTAATTGTGAAATCTAATTTTTCTTCTTCTACCTGTGTTGATTTACTAATAAATGTGTAGACATTGCCACTTGTTTCTCTCTCTAGCAGCTTGGCTCCGTCACTGACAATTCTGCTCTCTTTGCCATCTTTATCTAAGATGCATTGACCATGTTAGATGCAGTACAATCCATTGAAAAGTTGAAAATGCATCACTTTTTACAGACTTGTTCTTTACTGCTCTGCCACAGGCTTAAGCTAGCAGGATTTCTGATAACTTTGTACAATTCTGAATGGGAGAGTACACGCAGTTGATATCCAAACACCACACGTTTTTATAGAAGGAACTTGAGTATCTATGGATTTTTCTGTCTTTGGGGGAGAGACAGCCTTGGAATCAATCTCTAATGAAAACTGAAGAACAAGTGTAGATCTAAACAAAATCCCCATTATTCATGCCACTAACTCAACCTCTGCTTAGCCAGATCTCTAACATGCCACAGGTGTGCCAATATCACCCACCAAGAGTGATATTTTGCAGTAGACACAAACAGTAGTGCTTCTATCAACATTGAGATGGTGATTTCTGATATTTGCAAATTTCACAAATGTAAATGGATCTGTCTCAAGGACATCAGTCTGGCTGATGAGGTAGAAAGATCCTGAAAGTTTAGCTTCCTCAGCTTTATAGTCTTTTCACCTCTCATCCTGACTTAAGAGGCAAGGAATTCGTGTCTAGGTGGCGGTTTAGTCTGTGCAGGTGATGACTTACCATAGACATTTGATACCCTCCCGTAAGATGACTCTGAATTCTGAGAATTAACAAAACGCTAGAGAGACGTAAGCCCCTCTGGAAGTGAGTGCTCACACGTGTGTGTGTGTGTGTGTGTGTGTGTGTGTGTGTGTGTGTGTGCATTTGTGTGTGCAAATGAGAGTCAGCGCCTGCAGATGGGCAGTGGTAGTAACAGGGAGCTGGAGCTTAGGCTCCTGCCTCTTCCCCATGGTGCCATGGGAAAAGCAATGTTTGCCCCTCAGCGGCAGAAATCAAGGGGCCCGGTTCAAGTCACCAGAGCCATTGTGCATTGATTGTCTAGTGAGCCATGGAGTGAGCCAGGCCCGGCCCAGTGTTAGGGCGATTCAGTGAGCCCATGGTTGGGGCAGATTCAGTGCATGTCTCTGACATTCACCCTTCTAATAGCATTACGATTAATTACTATGTTAGCAACTAAGGGCAGAGATTGGTGTTTGTATCCTGATCATTACAAAAACACTGCAGTTTTTCCTCTCTGTGGCTATGCCTCCAATTTCTGTAACTGTGCTACTTGTAACTCCAGAGATTGTCACAGTTCCTCCCGGGGTATCTCAGACCAAAAGCCCCTGATGAGATAATAAAGAAAAGAGAGAGAAGACCCAAGAGTTACCATCCCACATAGAAACTGGCAGAGCAGATCTGCCGTGAAATGCAGACGTGGGGAAGCTCAGCGAACGGCTCGGAGCCTGTTCTGCTCAGCATTGTCAGAGTCTGCGTGTGCAGCCTGCCGGGGTACCCTAGAGGTGTGGTGTGTTTCCTTCACGAGCACAGAAAGCGTGACGCTACTTTTAGAAATAAAAATGGAAAGGAAATGATAGGTGCTTTCTCATGTCATTTGCAGATGTGGATGCACTTTACTGTCCTATGCGTGGCCCTGGGATCACACCCGGACTCTTTGTCCCGAGCTGCATCCCCCGACCGTTTTTTATTTTAGTTTTTTGAAATTGCTGCATTACTGAGTTACCCAGGTTGGTCTATTACCTGAAGTCCTCTGCATCAGTCTCCCAGACTACTAGGCTTGCACGCCTGTACCACCATGTTCAGTTTTACATTTTCCAATGGCATTTTATGAACTTTTGCCTACTCATGGGCTGTGGTTTATTTTTGCCATTATGGGCCAGCCGAGATGGGAGCTACAACTTCAAAGAACAGAGATTTAGCGACACCTTAGAAAGTCTTGGTAAACTGGCACATTTGAAAATTGTTCATGTTGGAAGCAGATTTTCACACAATTGGAAACATGCAAATTTTCAAGTTCCTTCATACCCAATCCTCTACTTTCTCTTTTTCTTTTTCCTTTGACTCAGATTTTACAATCAGCCTCAGGCTGGCAGTGTAGTTTATCACAGCTGAACTCTGCCACCTGGCTTAATTTCCCATTTTGCCTGGCTTGGTGATAATATCCGCCTAATGGGTTCCCGTCTCCCAAGCTTCGAGTCAAACCTGCGTTGCAAAATGGATGAAGCTAATCATGTTTTAAAGAGACCAAGTATTACAGTGACATAAAAAGGTTCATTATGTCTCAGTCTGGAATATTAAACATCTGTGACCTGGGAGAAGAAAAATGCAGAGATTAAGTTTGACGTTTGAGTGAAAACTGAGTGATAAAAACAATTAGGGCGTTAATGGAGAAAGATTTCCCACATTTTACTAGCGTTGACCTTCCCAAGCCCACTGCCTCTTTCTGCATCGGCTTTTTGATTGCTAAGTCTCTTGAGAGGCAGAAAGGATAATTCAGAGGAGCAGATAAAAATTCACTCAGTTTCTTTGGCTGAAGAGAACCGTGGCTCCAGCCTATCACCCAGATGCTGCCTCTGGTTTCCTAATCAGTCAGCCATGGAACCATTGAGACTCGCCTGTTTGTGCTTTGAGATTAGGAAGCTGGTAGAGTCCCAAGAGCCAGGCTGACCTTTAACCCCTTTCCATGCATTCACTTGCAAAGCAGCACGGAACACACTGGCTGAAAGTCCAGGTGGAGGGGGCTGGCCTCAGCGCTCCTCCGTCACTGGCCAGCCACCGGCAGGACTGTTGCAAGGGGCTGGCCTTTTTACGAGACCCGTTTTTCATCCCGGAGAAGGAGGTTTGGCACCGAAGTCCAAGGAGATCTAAAGCAAAGTGACTGGGCCAGCTCTTTCAGTTCCATCTCACCTTCTGATTTCTGGATTCCTGGAGAAAAAAATAAAATTTCTGGAAGGAGATGTTCCTTACTTTTTGTTTTCTCTGTGTTGTGCTGATTATGAGGCAGTTGTGTGTGTGTGTGTGTGCATTTGCAAAAAAATGAAAAATTTGAAAAACAAAAATGGAACCATGTATTATTACTTTACAGCACGTTTTTTCACTGAGTCGTGTGTTGCAAATGGTTTCCAATTCTTACACTAGGAGCCCCCTGGAAGCAAGCGGTTTTGTAAGTCCATTCCTAGGTACACAGCCCAGGATTCCCTCAGGTTCAGTACCTAGATCTGCAACTCCTGGGCCAACTTGTTTATTAGGGTGTTTTTATGTCTGGGGAAAAGTCCTCTCTGGAAGCTCCCTGCTAGTGTACCCACCTGACAGCAAAACAGCTTCAACTGCACTCTTCTCACCTTTTTTCATCCTCCCCAGTTTAACAACTGATGACACATCATTTGTTTTTATTTCTGCACTTTCTGCCTAGGCAGATTGTTGTAATAGTCTATTTTCTGTTGCTATAATGACAGACATAAGGCTGAGTACTTTAGGAAGAAAAGAGGTTTGTTGAGTTCATGGTTGTGGAGTCCAACGGCGGGGCTGGCCTTGGTTCAGCTCTGGTGAGAGGCCTCTGGCTATCTCGCATAGCAGAACCAAGCAGCCATCACCTTCAGTCCCACTGCCCTAAGGACCAAGTTTCCAGCACACAGACCACAGGACACAGTAGCTCTGAAACTATAGAAAGCCGTCATTGGCCACTTATGTTGACTCAACAAATTCAAAAAATCATCGAATGAGGTCTGAAGCTACTTTTCCCAGATTTAAAATAAAATTATCCACACTAAATTTATGTCTTGCTGGAGCCTGACCTCTTTTCCCTACATCTTCCTCCATTTACCCAGGTGGCTGGGGTCCCCGTCCACTGGATAGGGGGCAGCTGGAAGACAGATGTGATTAATTTATTTGTTCTTTTATTCAATAAATACAGCAAGCACCCTGATGGCAGAGTGTCAGTCTTCATATTCTCTTTGTTCAGCCAAAGCAGATTCAGGCAACGTTTGGGAGGAACAGGTAAGTAATACTTAATTGACAGCGTTGATTCCCTATTAGTAATTCTTCCAAACTTCTGTTGTCTCTTCTTGTAAGAGTCAAGGCTGTTTTGGTTCCTCAAGTCGTTACTCTCACCATGGCTGTGTTATTACTCCTATTACTAGCTATTTGTTGAAGTTTCCCTTACTTCTCAGAGCTATGCAACGTAAAAGCCAGGGCTGCTCATGTCCTGTCTCTAACCTTTTACAATGCTTAATACAGCTAATATGTATGGAAGTCATAAAAATCAGAGAAATTGCGGAGTTCTGCATTCAAGACTAGCTGCATTTGTTTGTGCTTAAAATTCAGTTTTCTATAACAGAATACTATGAACCAGGTATCTTATAAACAGCAGAATTGACTTTTTATGATTTTAGAGGCTCGAATCTTCAAGGTTAAGGTGTCAGAGGGTCCAAAATATCTGGAGAAGACATTTTTCCATGGCACCTAGATGATGGCTTCTTGATGTGTCCTCAGAAGGAGAAGAGACATGGTAACTTCCCGGGGTGTCTTACACAGACATTACTCTCTTTCACTATGCCCCGATCATCTTCTGAGTGTCCCACCTTCAGATGCTGTCACAGGGAGAATTTGGACTTACCACATGAATTACAGGGAGAGACAGATACTTACTGATTTCTTGAGTCCTGTAGTTTTACTTTTATTTATTTATCTATTTTTTGCCACCGTCCTTACAGCTTTCATTGCAGAGGGAGCTTCGGCTTCCTCACTCTTCATTCTGAAGGCCTTTCTCTTCTTGGCTGTATTTTGCATAATATTCTAAAAGCTGTTTACCAAGTTTTGCATGATGATAAAAGGTGTCCTATGCAGCACAGATTCTCTGCTCAAATAAACTTAGAAAATAAAGAGCAAGGAGCTTTTTTTCTTTCTCTCTGCTGTGTCACAGTCTTTGACCTACCCTTGACTGCAGAAAAGTCTTTCTGGATAGTTTCCTGACTAGTGAAGTTCCTCTCTCCTGCTCTGCAGCATTGTCTTAAGGTATCCCTCTTCCTTTCTTGCTTCTATTCTCTCTCTCTATCTCTCCCCCTCTCTCTTTCTTTTTCCCTCACTTCCTTCTTAGCTATGGCACAGCCTTTGGCCTATGTCAAGGGAATCACAGGTTGGAGGGAGTCAATGCCTTGTTATTGATCTGTGCTCAACAGTGGATCAGGTGTGTCTTTTGGGAGGGAAAGCCTAGTGGTATTCCAGCAGCTTACTAGCGTAGCGATCACAAACGTTTTTGCCACAGGGGATCAATTCTTCTGATTTGACAGGAAGGGGAGTACAGGTGGCACTGAGTGATGGGAGCTAGATAAAGATAAGGCTTTGCTTGTTCATCTGCTACTCACCTCTTGTGCTGTGGCCCAGTTCCTAAGAGGACACAAGCCAGTGGCTGAGAGGACCCTGCACTAGCAGGTGCCCCATCAAGATTGATTCTCTGCTTGACTGCAGCATTGAGGAACCCAGTAATGTGACTTATTGGACTTCACTTGTCCTCTTTTATCCTCTCATCTCTCGCATCCTGTGATCACCTTGTGGATTGTTTTTAAACTGTTTGCTTTTTTGGGAAATTTAAAATAAAATACCCTGATTTTTAGGAATAGTCGAACAATTTCTCTTTGCGCAGTTCTCGTTAAGTCTTACCCACGATTTTGTGTCATAATTATCTCAGAGAAGATTGTGATTTAGCTTATTTTATGTATTAAAATGCCCCATGTTTTATACTTAAAATATGCTACTTTTCTACGAAGCTGGGATTATGTTGTGATGTTGGCTTAAACGCATGTATGTAATGTATTAAGTGTGTAGTGACAACTTCTTGTAAACATCTCATAATTTGGGATACTCCTTTTTTCCTCACACCTCTGGGTAGTTAGAAGAGCCCTGTGGTTTTCAGCCACTTGGGAACCTTTCCCAGACTTTTCCAAATTAGCAATACATGAGCAGTCTTCAATTTATTTTTAGTCAAGGGCAGTGAGCATTCGGACTTGTGGCCGGTGGTGGCCTTCCACGTGAGAAAGGCAAGGCAGGAGCAAGACAGAGTAAACCAGGGACTGGAGAGCAGCAGAGATGAACATAACGACAGAATGATAGAGTGCGCCTGTCATCGCCCGGGCTCTTTTATAGAGCTGTGGCCGAGGCCAGCTTTGTCCCAGGACTCGCCAGCTTCGTGAGTCAATAAGTTCCCTTTATTACAACTTGCTGAGCCAGCTGGTCTTAGAATTTTATCACTTAGGAGGAAAACTCTTAACTTGGAAAAAGCAAGTTATAATCAGGAGGGCATTGAAAATACTGTGCTTACGCCCAGCTCTCTCCTGCCTCTGATCTCCTTAGAGTGGAGATGGTGTTGGCTATGGAATCAGACAGATCTGAGTTGACCATATGGTTTTAACAAATGCCATTGTCACAGATGGTTTGTGAGGGAAATTTGCTGTCAGGGTAAGAAGTTGTATTTGGAGCCGCTCAAACTTGGAGTTTCAATCCTGGCTGTGTTAGTTTCTAGCTTTGGGGATTGAGCACATCTTGATTCTCTTTGAGCAGTGATTCTTCAATGTAACATAAGAATTTTATCTCTTAACTTTTGGGGTTCTTATGATGGTCAGAAATGATTTGCTTTGCAAACTTGATGCATAATAGATATAGCTTTGTGTCCCTCTTCAGATTTTTTTTATCTCTTAAAAGACAAGACACAGGACATTCCTCCAGTGTGTGTGCTTTTTTAAAAATTTGCAAGACAAACAGATTGACAAAACAGAAACACACTCAACTGTAGAACATTTTCTCTTAAATGACTTGTGTTCTAGTAAATAGAAGCTATATAGTATATTCTGTTGTGGGTGGACAGAAGGAAGCTTCCAGTTTTGCAATCTTGAAAAAAGAACAGATAGTGAATGTTCACTAGTCATGGGCCTGTACCTTCATGATCTTAAAAAATACAGTATATCCTGGTGATTTCCAGAATTTTTTAGATCCCTATTTTTTTCTTCCCAAAATAAGACAAAAAAGAAAAAAAAATCATTCTGTTTTCCTTTTATATCCATATTTTGTTCCTTCTTGATATTAAAAGATGTGAACTCTCACCCCCCCCCCCCAAAGGAAAATAAAACTATTCTTTCTGAGCACCAGATTCCCTCTTTCTTTCCTTCCTTCCTTCCTTCCTTTCTTCCTTTCTTTCTCTTTCTTCTTTCATTTTCTTTGCTCCATTTGTCTTTGACTCAAGGCCTTTGCACTGAGCTACATTCCCACTTGTTTGTTATTTTAAAAGAAATTTTGGCTAAGTTGCTGAGACTGAGATCAAACTTGTAATCATTATGTCTCAGCCTCCCAGAATATTGAAGTTATAGAAATATATCATGACACCATAGCAGGCCGCACCTCTTAGAGATGCCACTACCGCCAGTCGCGCGAAGGGCTGGAGTGAAGTCTTCAACACACGGGCCTTTGGAAGTGTCCTACTCATAGCACATTTCGTTACGAAACACCCATCATTCACGTAGAATCCTTTGGAAGGATTGCAATAGGGCTGGAGGTGCAAAGTGAATAAGGCAAGGTGCCCCTGTGGCTCAGCCCTCCTCGTCATGGAGAATTCCCACCTTGGAGTGCATGGGGTGACAGCAGACCTGTAGGCTCGGGGTAGAAGGGCGAAAGTGCAAAGCCCTCCCAAGATTTGGAGATGGTGGGTCAATATCATGTTCACAATTGGCCTGCAAATTTTAGCTTGGGTGGTAGACGCACAGGGAAGGTCGCAGAACAGCTTAGGGAGGTAGTGAGAAGCTGCGACATTAGAGTCAAGTGTCTCCTGGCTGTCTCACTTTCACGCATAACATGTTTTTATAAGGTCCTTTGATTCCTTGCATGCGACATTTCAACTTTCAGCTGTGTGGGCAAGTGGGGAGAGGATCAGAGAGTGGTGTTCGGAAGGCCGGCCAGTGGGATTTCATTTTTTTTCTGCACTCTCTTGGCCTTCTTTACTTTTGTATTAACTGAGAAGCCTTCCTTGAAGTCAGCAGAAAGTTTGGGGGTTTGGAGGGACATAAGTTCAGGCCCTTAGCCATTCTATTTTTAATCACCAACCATGGTTGAGTTTTTGTAAGTGAAAAAAGTCAACAAAGCTTTGATAAAAAGCTTTTGCTTCTCATTCTTCTCTTTTTTAAGATTTTTCTTTTTTGGTACAGAGTGAGAGTCATTCTGTACCAAAAAAAGTTATGCCCACAGATGAAATACATTTTTACTGGTATTTTGATCAGCTCTGTGCATATCTAGTGCTTCCAGAGCCTTGGAGTCCCGCTGGGGACAGGGCAGCGTGTGGAAACCGAATGTAGGCATCTGATGGCACGTGTGCAGACTCTGATTGCTTGAGGTGTCTGTTGGAAGTCAGGGTTTTTAAGGTTTATTAAATTTAGAAGCGGAGCTCCCAGATAAAAGGAATCTCCTACCTGAGGGGGAGAGTTCTTCCTTCAGTCCGGCTCCTTTCCAATTAGCACCATTTTTGGTGTCACACCCCAATGGGCGCCTTGTCACACCATGCGAGCCTTTGACAAGTCTCTATTGTCTTCAGGACAAAGGCCAGCGCCCTTCAACTGCCCGTGATGGCTCCATAGAATTTGGCTTCAAGCAAAAGCTCTGGGTTTCTAATTGAAAAACTCACAGCGAGGCTGTTGCCCATGTGATCACGCAGGTGTCTCTGCCTCTCTGGGTTTCAGAGCCTCTACAGGGTGAATTTATTGAGCAGGGTGATCTCTGAGTTCTTTTTAGATCTTTAATTTTTACATAAATATTTCTTGTCCGTATTGAAACATTTAAGAGTCATTTCTTAACTGTACTTACTGGGTATCTTCCATGGCCAGTAAGTTCTGGCCCATTGTACATAATAATAAAAAGTGTGAGTTACAGGGATGAAAGACAAGATTCATGGCCACACAGCAAGGCTGTGGCAGGTGATGACAGAGTTAGGGCGCACATGATGTCCTAAGAAATATCACTCTAATGTCTCTGCCAATGTCCAGTGTTATGAGGCATTGTAAACTGACATGACTTAAACACATGGAGATTTAAATATCTTCCTGTCACTGGAGAGCAGACTCCAGTCTTCATTGCTGAAGACTAGAAAATTTGTAACTGTATTTATTTTTTGAGGAGACATGAAAGTAATTATGTAAGAACAGACAGGTCTAGCACCAACAATCTCATGTTACCTACAAGGACAGAGATTTTTTTAAATTTGTTTCATTTACTCACTGCAAGCTGAATGGACTAGTTTAAAACTGGGGTTCAGGAGCCATGGCTGTGGTTTCTGAATCTGTCACTAATTTATGATGATATCTATTCTCACCTCAGTTATGTAGGATAAAGATTTGAGTATGACAGTTTCCTCATTATTGAATTGGGATAGTTAAGACACCAGCTTGTTCTTCTCCTTTTCAGATCTTAGGATTCAAGAGGGAATGCTGGGTTAGGAGAAGGGACAAGTATTGGATGCAAAAGACTCACAGGAAATACCTGATGATCTATCATGGCCTCTTTGTCTGAATAGGCTGGGCTGAGGCAAAGTGTCAGTTAGGCTGGGCTCAAAATTCAGCTGATTTCTGGCTAAGGTAACGGGTCTTAGTTAAATTTTCCCTGCTCAGAAGGTTTTATCCTTCCAATGATGGGGTGCTCTAATATCTCTGCATTCTCTTCCCCACTGGCTTCTTTCCTTCAGTCTATACATCTATTTAAGTCCCTACAACTTTGGAACAAATTGTTTGAGTCCTTTTTTCCCCACAGCTAGCTCCCCTAACTAGAAAAATCTCTCTCTTCTTTTTAATCAGTGTTTTAAAACTCTGTTTATATAAAATCTTCCTTTCCCTTCTTCACTTGGCCTGTCTTCTAAGCCGGGACATAGAGACTTTGCCTCTTAGCATTCCATTGATCCTGTGCAAGGTGTCCAAGCTTGTCTTTGTTGATAGTTCCGATGGGACCTTCCTGGACTGCTTGCTGACACTCAGCAGGGTTGTTTCCTCCTGGAAACACTGTGTCCCTCAGCTTCGGTCCTTCAACATTCGGGTTTCCCATGGCACCCTGCCCCTCTCCGGGCTTTCTTGTGGGTGCTACACCCTCCACCCATTTAACTGACGGTGATCTCAGGGTCACACCTCTGTCTTGTCATTTGCCTGAATGGTCACAACCTTCTCCAAAACTGTAGCTGTAGTCTGCGCTTTTGAATTTCAGACATTTATCCAACAAAATTCTGCACGGAGTATCTCCAACATCACGTCGCTCTCCTGCCCCCAAGTCTCCTCCTCGGTCCTCGTCTTCTGCCTTCACCAAGGGAATGCCCATCACTCAGTTCCTGAGCCAAGACTGAGGTGGCACTTCCGATGACAATGATAAGGTTAATTTACCTCGTGTCCTGCGTTCTGCCAAATTCTTTATATGGGGGATTCTATTTAAAAGTCATACCAGCCAAATTATGAAACTTTTATTATGTTTGATTGTAAAAATGATGCTTTGTTAGCCACGTCTTCCTATTCTCCTCCAAGCTTCATTCTTTGGCACTTACGCAATGAAGACATCTGACTAGATGATGTCTCCTGTCCTAATGCCATTTCGCCCTAATATTCATTGTTGACTTCTGAGTTTGATTAGAGTTCCTTCCTCTCTGCCCCGGCACCACCTGGGTCTCCCTCCCCTCGGGCTTGGTGCTCTGCTACAGCTTCTCCCTGGCTCCCGTGCAGGACCCTGAGCCGCAGGGCTCCTTGCCGGGTTTGTACCAATGTGTCCTCAGCATCCAGCATACGATCTGGCATGTTCACCATCAGTGTTTGTC
This sequence comes from Ctenodactylus gundi, assembly GCA_004027205.1. Classification (NCBI taxonomy): domain Eukaryota; kingdom Metazoa; phylum Chordata; class Mammalia; order Rodentia; family Ctenodactylidae; genus Ctenodactylus; species Ctenodactylus gundi. The sequence goes on from PVKB01000267.1 coordinate 545,667, forward strand.
GAACAAATGGTTAGACTCTTATTTTAAGATTCATTGTACATTTGTGGTTATGTAAAACTCAGCCTATCCACATTGGAAAACAACGATTCACTCATTCCCTTATAAAATTAAATATTCACATAAGCTGTATCTCAACAACTCTATTCCTAGGCACACCCTGAAAAGAAACACTTGACAATATCCGCCAAGAGAAATATTAACAAATGATGACAGTGGCAGGTGGGTAAAATTACATGGTTAGAAACCAGCCCAATGTGCTCCAAGGAGTATATGGAGGCATAGTGGGATCTTCAAATCATAGAATATTTAGCAGCAATGAAAATGAATAAAACACGACCATGTATAACAGAGGTAAGTCTTAGTAACACAATATTTGACAGGAAAGCAAGCTCTGTCAGATACCCTCTACTATGATAACCACATTGTAGAGTGAAATGCAAACATAGTTTAGGCATACATACTTACGTGTATGCATGCAAGTTTGTGATGGAACAGTGTTCTTAATTAAAGGCTGACAAACAAAATTGGAAGTAATAGTTATTTCTGGACTTGAGACATAAAGACAAGGACATAGAATGAAGAAAGCCTTATATTATGTAAATGACAGTGTTCCTATAGGCTGGGGGATGGATACACGGATACTTATTATGTGATTATGTAAATGACAGTGTTCCTATAGGCTGGGGGACGGATACACGGATACTTATTATGTGATTATGTAAATGACAGTGTTCCTATAGGCTGGGGGATGGATACGCGGATACTTATTATGTGATTATGTAAATGACAGTGTTCCTATAGGCTGGGGGATGGATACACGGATACTTATTATGTGATTATGACAAAGGAAGTAAAAACAGGAACGTAGCTTTGGTGACAGTGCGTCTTGAACTAAGAATTACGGTTTTGCATAATTGATGCCCACAAAATAAATGATATCCACACAAAACACAAAATTCTAATTTGATTTATTTCATCTTCCTTAAACTCACAAATGTTCCCAACTTCTTGATTCTTATCAAGGGGTTTCTGGACTCAGGAAGGGCTGCGAGGGTCCAAATGGCCCACGGACTCTCTCAGCAGGAAGCTGCTTCCATCGGCCCCTCTGTCCTTCACCATCTCTCTCTATATCTGTCACCTGTTCCGTTATCTACTGTCATCTCCATCATCTGTCTATCCTCCACCAGTCATATTTATATAGCCTCTGTCTGTCTATCATCTATTTTTCTGTGTATTCATCCATCCATCCATCCATCCATCCAAATCTTATTCTTAAACATCTGATGAAAATTTGTTTAAAGAGGCTTAAATTTTTCATATTTTCACTTTCTACAACATATTATTTTTGCTGTAATTACATTTTTAAAAATAAGCATAGTCAACATATAATGCATTCATTAAACGCTAACACACACACACACACACACACACACACACACACACACACACACACTGCGCCAAGCAACGAAGCCTTCACCATTCCCTGTCTAAATGGGATATTGTGAATGATATTGTTGATCTCACATTTTATAGCTGAAGACATTGAGGCCCACATAGTTGAATGCGCCTAACAGTGCTCGTGCAGTGAATTGCGCGCCGATCTTGGAGGCAGCATGCATTGCCTCGGCCTAGTGGTTCTCCACCCTGGCTGAGCATTTCATTGGCAGGGAGCTCCTACAAAATGCCTGTGCCCGGGTCCTGCTGCAAGGTACTCCGGTTTTGTTGCTCAGGAGTGGGACCAAGGGGGACCTTGGAATGAGTTCGCGAGTAGGCCCAAATGCACGGGAGCTCGCTCTGAGGCCCGCGTCTCCCTAGTCGGGCTTCTGTGGACCGGATGATCCACAGACACAACTGTCACACAAGGTAGGAATTTCTTTTTTTCTAGAGCTCGTGTCAGTTTCCCATTGTGGAGTATCTTCACCATCCTGAGCCATGGCAGGAACCAGGAGAGGTAAAGCATTTCTGAAATGGTGGGAAGAAGGGAGGAGATTTCACAAATCCAAGAGTAGAAGTTGGAGTCACCCTTGCACAAAAGGCTGTAGTTCAGGCTGGTTCTGAACTCGATATATAGCCTAGACTGGCCATGAAGTCATGATAGTCTTCCTGCCTTAGCCTCCTGAGTGTTGGTATTACAGGTGTGTGCCACCATGCCCCACCTGCGTGGTGCTGGGGAATTGACCACAGAGCCTTGTACCTGCGAGGCAAGCCCTCCAAGTGCTAAGCTATGCCCCTAGCCCGAATTCATTTTTTTTTTTTTGTCATGCCAAGATTTTTTCACTTATTCCTGGATTCAATAAGACTTGTGTTGACTGGAGTTTGGGAACAGTCAGTGCACATGGAACAAACATTGGTCTGGAGAGGCCTTAACAGCTTATTAGCTGTAAGAATGCACACGTGCCTTTTCTCTTTCTTTTGTGGATAGAGATTATAGGATAAGCCTATAGTACCACAACCCATGGAAAGAGAGGGGTGGGGACTTAGGTCTTTTAAGTCTCGCCTTTGAGGACAGAGGTGCTTCATTTGCTTGGGGCTCACAGCACACATCTTTGGGAATACTGGCTCTTATCACACTCATCTTAACCTGCACATCCTTGGTCATGACGAGTCATCATATACAAAACCTGGCAGCTGCTGCTTACGGTCATTTGGTACTTTCAGTTAGAAAGAACAGAGGGCAGTGAAACTGTGAGCAGGTCAACATTATTTTTAATTTTTTAATATTAGCAATGCCTACTGTTGTTTTTAATTTCATAACATTAGTAATACCTAAATGCAAAAACTCTTCATTACTATTAAAATAAGGTTTCTTCCAGATCAGAAAGAACAGAGGACAAAGGCTAGCTACGTCCATTCTCCATCACACAGCAGTGCTGAAGTCCACGTAGAAACAGCACTGGTCCAGAGAGGGAGATCCTCCTGATTCTGTCCAAGAAGAAGATGACAGATAGTGGGATGTGTGTAGGGTGGCTGGTGGCATGGGTGGTGTGACAGGCAGATGGAGGGGCTGGTGGCCTTGGGGGAAGGACATGTAGAAAGGTTGGTGGCCTGGGTGTTAGGACAAGCCTGCGTGAGGCTGGTGGCCTGGGTGATGTGCAGCTGGAGGTGCTCACAGTAGAGCTTTCTGCGGTGCATGGTGGGTAAGGAAATGCAGGATGAACCAAAGTGGTAAATGCTGAACATCTGACCCTGCGTAGGGGAGTTAAATGCTGTGAGCCGGCACCAGCGTCAGTAGAAGTTGCTCCTGTGGACATGGCTCTGATGGCTGCGGTTTGCTTGTTGGTGACTGAGAGGAGGCACAGGTGGAGGGTGTGGATGGGAAGCGATGTCTCCTGTTACATGTTCAGTTTGGGGGATCACTGGGATATCTCATGGGGGGATGAGTTTGGGAACTCAACAGAGAGCTTCATCTGTATATTAGAGTATAAGTGCCAGCAGCATGAGTTTTTATCTTTGACAACTGGGAAGAAAGTGATTTCTTTAATTAAAATGAGGGTTAAAAAAAAAGAAGCTGGGATGACAGATAAGCATCAGGGCTCCTAGCTTAATTTGTAAAACTTACTTCAAAATAAACTATTGAGAGTTAAAAAAAACCAAATGTTTGGTAAATATGTCAATAAAGGCTTTGGTTGGATTCAGAGAAGAGGCATCAAGATTTAACTACTGCGACCCATTCGAGGAATAGGAAGCTGAGTTATAGTGGTGACTTAAGTGAAATGATTTAGGTGTGGAAGATTAATATGTTAAGTACTGTATAGTTTCTCTGACTTGGAAAACCCAGAACACAGACATTCTATAGAACCACATGAAGTGATAGCTGGAGTTGGGGGAAAGGATAGGGAGGGGGTGGGAGTGCCAAAATGGGAAGGGACTGTAAAGTTGATATAATACATATGTGCACGAAACACCCAAATTCATCGTAAACACTATGTATTACATATGTATATTAATAAAAATAGTGGGGAAAAGGATAACATAAGAAATTAAGTGTGAGCCTTTGTTACTCCTCAAGTGATGTTTGGAGTTAATATTTATTTTTCACAATGAGAGAGGAAAGACAAAGTGTGACCTTATGTAGTCACTATGACGGGTATTAGTCCACTTTTTATTGCTGGAACAAATTCCCTACCACCCACAACTTAAAGGAGGACAGCTCGGAACTGGCTCATTGTTTCAGAGGATGCGTGGTCAGCTGGCTTAAGCAGAAAGGGAATGGTGGAAGGGCATGGTGCAACAGATCTGTTAGCTCATTATAGTCAGGAAGCTGAGCAGAGGAAAAGGCCAAGGAAGAAGCTGAGAGGGAGAGATACACACCCCGAAGCCACATCTCTACGGTCCACTCAGACACTAAGAAGTGTGCTCCACCTATCCCCTTTGATGTTCCCCAGCCAGTCAAGTTGACAATCTGCCTTAACTGTCACACAGAATATTTCCCTTTCCTTCATTGTTGGCCACCAAAATGCGTAAGGGATTTTTCTCCACACACAGGCAAATATGCAGTGTACACCAGCTGGATAAAATCTGTGATTCAACTCTATGTACCTAGAGATAGCATCGGATCCCACAGGTTGGTGGTTCAGTACCACAAACCTGTCCCCAACTCCAGGAGATACCGAGCACCTTACAAACATGTGCTTCTTATGAACCTGCTGCAAGTAATGGTTCTACTGGTTGGCTCCTTGGGTTCTATTAATTTTCTGAAGGAGTTCATTGAACACAGAAAACACTTTACTTAAGGGTTTTCATATTTTATAAATGATATCATGAAAGATGCAGGTAAAAGAGAGGGAGATGGAGAGAGAGAGAGAGAGAGAGAGAGAGAGAGAGAGAGAGACGGATTAAAGCATTAAAGGATTGGGGAAGATCTATGTCCCCTCCAGGATACCTCTCTGGAACCCCAGGAACTCATCTGAAAGCTTCCAGGTCCCAGTCCCTTCAGAATTTTATGATGACTTCATTATAGAGCAATGCTCCATTATATCTTTGGCATTAGCAACTTAACTTTTAGCCACTGTCCTCTCCCTGGAAGTAGGGGCTGGGGCTAAAGAGCCCAAGCACCTAAACCTACCTTGGCCTCGTGATGCCTCGATCCTATTCTGAAGCTATCTAGAGTCCCCTAGCCACCAGTCATCTTGCTAATATACAAATGACACTCACTACTTGGGAGATGCCGAGAGTTTAGGAGCTTTAGGTGAGGAGGTAGGAATAGCTATTACAAGACTGCGATCGTCAGGTTTGCTGTGTCCTCACAGGGCTGCAGCCCTGATTATTCTTGCTATTCATTTATTTGTTTATTGCTGCCTTATGTCCACAATATTGTTGAGGAGGGGACACAAGCTACGATGGGTAGCGGGGCTCTGTTGACTCTCTGAGTGGAAGCATTCCCGTATCTCTTTGCCTTGAGTTCATTCCAGCCCTAACTTAGCACCACTCAGTTGAACCCATGTCAACCTAACTCACCTTTCCCCAACTCATTTCGATTCAATCCAACTCAGTCAGCTGAGCTGCCACAATAAGCCAGTGAAACTTGGTGTTATAGGAGTGAGCTGTGTCAATTCAATATTGCTTAAACACTTACTGTATGCTGCGTGACTATAAAATCAGGACAACATAGAGAACATTTCTAGAGGAGATGGTATCAGCGCTTTATTCTAAAGTACAACTTAAGAGTTACCTAAGCAAAAAGAGAAAGCAAAGATGTCCTAGACAGAGTGGGGAAAGGGACACAATGTTTTGGGATGGGGGCACTCCATTCCAGGATGCATGACATGCAGTTGAGCAACGAGGTGGGCCGGTGTGGGGGATGGAGCAGGGGCTGGGGAGGCAGGCCACGCTGAGACCTGACAGCGTGTTATGTCATGGGCAGAAGTGTGGAAGTCAGGACAAAGAGGTGGCTTGCGGCAGCCCAGCCCCGTGTCATCCTCAAGGCCTGCACTCCAGAACATGCTCTAAGGCTGGGATGACGTCAAACCACAAATGAGGGCAGCCCACGGCTCCTCATCCTTCTCTACCTTCCTAATTCCTGTCCGTCCTTCTGAGCTGTCCCTTTCCAGGTCCCGGAGCAGACGATAAAATGTAATTCTTCACCGGAAGGAGCCACGGCAGATAGTTTGTGTCTGGTAATGGCAGTGCATGTCTTATGTATCTGTGATATACACAATGTAGAGTGATAGCTTAGCAAAAAGAGAACTTCTCCCCCTCTGTTTCTGGGAGAATTCTAATGGAGAGAAAGGATTCAACAAGAACCTGCCACGGGCAGCAAGGAGACGACTTACCAAGTCACAGAAATGCCGGCACACAGGGTTGCATCTGTAATTACCTAGGTCTCCTGCACCCCATGTTCAGTGAGGTAGGACCAGCTGTAGAGAAAGGCAGAGAGAGGGCCAGAAAACCAGTCTCCTGTTGTCTGCGCTCCCACCTGGCAGTGCACACTTCCACAAGGCAGAACTCTGAGGGCTGTGGGATTGGAGCTCCCTACTAATATTAAGAGCTCATCTTTGTATGGTTAAATGCATAGTACTTCAGAGACTAGCCACAACCTGGGTCATTCTACCCTGAATAATGTCTAATTATGCATTTCCATAGTTACTTTGAGAGACGATAATGAGTCCCCCAGCCCCCTAAAACATCACAAGGACGTTAAGAAGCATGTCTAGGGGAGAGCAAAACAAAACCACACAATTACCATATTCAAGCGAATAATCGGAGGCAAAATTGGCTACGGAGGCATATTATCTCTCACTAATTATCATTGTAAATGATGAAAAACTCAAAATGAACGATACTTTCGCCACCCCTGTGCTGCGCACAGGTCTCCTTTCTCCTGACTCTGGGAATGAAGGGCCTAATTACTTGCACTTAATAATTCAGCCCCATCTCCTTGGCTTCTGTTCCATTGGTAGCTGGAAACGGAGCCACACTTCTCACGGAAAGTGAAGTTCTTAAAAATAAAGCTTCGTTTCCCTGCATCCCCTTTCTGCTCCCCATGTGGTGAAGGGATGACTGTAATTAAGAACCCACTTAGTGGCCACAGCTCAGCTTCCTCTGATCCCCAGATCCAGCAGGATGAACCTCCTCTTTTCCGTGAGTAGAATGTCAGTCCCGGAGGAATCACAGTCAGCCAAGCACTGCCGATCATCCGGGGCTCAATAAACCTTTATTGGCCATACGCTTAGCCATGTTCTTCCAAAGGGCGCTGAAATCTGAGTGAACAGCCACCTTTTATATGGGATTTTCAGCTCTTGTTGTGTGGATGGGCGTAAGTAGTGGTTCATTTTACTCAGGCCACCCCTTGGGTGCCTCGCTTGCCTGACCCAGCAGCCTGACTCAGTGGCGTTGCAGGGGGACAAAGCCCACGGAGCTTCTGGGTTCAAGTTGCCCGGAGTCAGGCAGAAAGAGATGGATTCCTCAATGGCTGGATTAGAGCGAATCGGCGAAGCTGCTGTGCTGGGGACCCCATGGAGCATGGAGCCAGACGAGGGTGACTTCTGTGCACACTGCAAAACACATACCCTTCCTGGCCACCTCTGGATAGCCGGGCCTGCCTTTGAATGGCGAAAGGATGGAATTGCTCCCGCTGAGTACCTGCAGGGAGGGAGGATGGGGAGGCTGAGCATCATGCCCAAGATTCCAAAGCAAATCGCACGCCCCTCCAAACCTCAGCCCGCTTTTCCGTGTATGGCTTACACCCACGCTTAGCTCCCGCCAGGCAAAGCCCCCGTGTTGTTTTAATGCACTATGCCGTCATGCCTTTGCTGATGTTTCTTTCTTTCCCCCCTTACATTCCTTCCTCCCAGCCTGGAACGCTTTTGGGGGCCTGCTGAGTGTTCACCAGTGAGGAGCACAAGGAGGAAGCTTCTGTTTTCCGCACGGGCTGTGCCGGTTGTTTATTCTCCGCGAACTCAGTTATCTAGCTGTATGAAAGCAAGGCTTGTGGTGGGTCCTACCTCTGGGGCGTGGCAGGTGGTGGGGGAGTGAATGCAGGAAACTCACAGAGGGACATGTGGGAGGCGACACACCACTGCTTCTTGCTTCTCTGCTCTTGTGGGACTGAACTGCAGTGAAATCGGTGAAAGGACACGCGAGACACCCAAGTCAGGCCCCCAGCAGGTGTCAGGTGGCTCCTGCTGCCCAAGCTCACAGCCAGCTGTTACCATTATGGGTAGGTAGAGATGTGAGGCCTAAGCTCCGATTAAAGGGCTCAGCACCTGGGGACAGGGAAAAGGCTCATCCTACACAGGAAACAACCCGGGCCCACGTCGTGCTGTAGGATGTACTTGTGGGAACCTGAGGACAGCAGCCGGTGAGGTGTCCCTTACCGAATAAGTCCACTGATGACAGATACTGAACGAGCAGATGGATACACAGTGTGCATGTAGCCTCCGTGAGGACCGTGTGAAGCACCTTACAAATGACCAGTGACTGACCTGATGGAGGAATGGTTCACGTTTCATGTTACAGGCAGCTTATGAATTAGAGAAGCTTAGGGTCCGATAGAGGCGGGTTTATGTTAGATCCGCCTGCCACCTGCTCTTTCGAGGTGACAAATAGGGGTTACCATCCCAAGATTTGGCATAGTAAAGTTCATGAAAAGACAGTTCTTGCTCTCTCTCTCTCTCTCTCTCTCTCTCTCTCTCTCTCTCTCTTTCTCTCTGTTGGGCTTTTGGGGCACCACAATCCCTTCTGCTCCCTATTGCTGCCTGTCACCAGTAGACTAATCACTTTGGCAAAACCCCTCAGGGCCTTCAGAGAGGAAACCGTGCCTGATTGGAATTTAGATTATGGGTAGGGGTTAACCACAAGTTAGTTGCGTAGACTTCCAGCCTCACTCACAAGCAGGAATAGTTGCATTGATAGAAAAAAAAAAAAAGAAAAGGGTTTCATTTGGGCTGGGAGGTGGCTGGAAGGCATGGGGAGCTGGGGATGGAGGCAGACGTGGCTGAGCTGGAGGGCAAACGCTCTGGGTATTCTTGGCTCAGACCAGATAGAGTGGAATACACTACTTAACAGGGCCCTGCTGCACGCTCAGAAGCGTCTTCCTCCCTGGGTAACATGGAGGAGCAAGGTGTGGTCCTTGTGCCTGCTGCCCATGATCCTGCTGGGCAGAGGCACGGCAGGTGCCACCAGTCTCCGTGGAATCTGGTGAGCCCCGGAAGGTAGGTAAGCACCGGGGGCTGGGAAGCGCCACCCAGCCCCACCCCTGTGTTGTCTGGGCACTCACGGCCTTACAGACCGAGTAGCCGGTCCTTGCTGGGCTCCCAGCTTGTTCTGCACACCGAGATGGCACAGCACACACCGGCCAGGATGGCTCTGCTCCCAGCTGTGCTCTTGCTGCGGAATCTTTCTTTGTGCCTCCCAAGCCCTAGATGCAAACTCACCTCTCTGGTTGCCCTAGCTGTCATGGGAGGGGGGAGAGCACGGGTGTCCCGGCAGTTCTCCCAGCGTCCTGCAGTGCCCAGGCCTTGGCGGCTTTTTTCCCTTCTGTCTCCCCTTGCCCCCTGACATGCTGCCAGGCGTTGCTTAGCAACCACTCTAGCAAGACTGTGCATCCTGGCATAAATTGCTGTTATGCAGGGAGAGTCTTCTCCCTCCTGTCTTTCGTGTGTTTTAAGCAAAGAGACCCTAAAATAGGGCATTTTTTCTTTCTATTCTCTTTTTCTTTGACAGACAGCTTCTGTGTAAATGTTGAAGTCTGCGTTGTCTGTCAGAGGCAGTCAAACTGAAAACTTTGCTGCAGAGCATGTATATTTAGTAACAGTGACAAAGAGAGGAAGACATTGAGATGTCAATTATTCTAGCGAGTTAATGGGAGAGCTGGGCATTCAGATCAACTTGCTTAGGGGAATGAGAAAGAAAAGAGGGCCCAGCTTGGTACAGAGCCCCGGATTCCGTACAGCACAGGGCTGCGTTGTGCTGAGCTCCATCTGTTGCTAAGGATGCCCATCATGTCGGCCTCACCCCCAAGAGTGCCTAAGAGAGTATTTATGCTGCTAAAATGACGCATACTCTGGATTTTTGCATAGAACAGTGGTAGATCTGTAAGGAGAGAAGCTGGATCTGGGCCCCGCTCTGCGGAGTTGTTTGGAGTCCTGTACGGATGTGCTGTTTGCTAAAATTGTGAGATTTCTGAATGGGTTCATACATAGTCTGTGATCATCCCCCTTTTGCTCCAGGGCCCTCAGAACCCCCAGAATCTACCCTCGGCCTCACCCCTCACCATCCGTGTACTCAAGTGTAGCCTGAAGACTCTGAACCCATTCCAGGGCTCCCCTGAACCATCAGTACCAAAGATACCTTGTTTGTGAAACTTGGCCACCAGTGCCTCAATTATTGCTATAACAAATATTTTTTTTCAGCATGAGGCAGTTTTGTCCCCAAAAGTCACATGGAAACGTCTGCCATGTCTTCGGTTCTCACAGCTGAGAGGTAAGTGGGGTATAGCCATCCAATTAGGCAAAGCCTGGATGCTGCTAAGCATCCTTCTGTGCCTAGGGCACATCCTCGAAACACAGTTAATCTAATCCATGCCTGGGGGCACAGGTCTGTAATTCCAGTCCTCTTGAAGGCCGAGGCAGGAGGATTATAAATTCATGCTGAGTGTAAGCAGCTTAGAAATTTAGTCAAACCAAAAAAATGAGCTGGGGATATAGCATAGTGCAAAGGCCCTGGATTTCATCTGTAGAAATGAAAACAAATAAATAAATAAACAAACAGACAGAGTGATCTAGTCTCAAATGTCAACAGCTCTGAGGATGGGAATCCCGTTGTACAGTGATCACCTGAAAACGTAACTTGGCTGGCTGCGCTCCCATTGCGTTTTCTGGCGCTGTGTAGCCCCTGGAGTGCCTGGGTGCCCAACAAATCATCCTTCGGGGAGCAAAATGGTTGAATGGAAGATGAACATGCCTAACGACTGAGCCAATATTTTCTTTTCTCGCTACTGAAACTGGACACTCTTAAGCAGCTTGGTTGGTATTCTGTTTCATGCTATATATTTTATAGATATCAGTTGAGAATCAAGCTTAGTAGTGGCATGACTACGTGGACTAGATTTATTCTTGAGTGAGGATTGATTGAGCGGAGGTGAAGAGTCTGAATTCCTCTCTTGGATACAATTGTGCAAGTGATTCTGAGGTATGCCAGTGCTCATAGACATGCACCTGTGTCTCCTGCATGATCACGTGGGCTCACAGGAACTTCTTGCTGCATCCTTACCTCACCTGGATTGTGAATGACACCCACACAGCTCGTTCTTTGTCCTACCTCTTCACAACTTGGCACCACGGGCTTTTGAGGGTCAACAGGGTTAAGAACGAGGCTCTTCATGGACTAGAGTTGGAATACCTGGTTCCAGAGGGGTGGAATTATTCAGAGAGATCTGAGATGAACTGATAACTGGAGTTACTGGAAACAAGCCAAAAGTTTATGGGTGTGAGGCATTCAGGGCAGACACAGCTGTCAGAGATGGAAGAGGTTATACTAGAAAAGTTTTGTTTAAAAAAACTTTTGGAGAGTCTCTGGCCCTTCTTGATTCTGTCTCAGCAGGGCCAGATACAGGAGTGCTTTCCTTATTTTACACAATGCATGTCTCATCTTCAGTTGAGACTCTGGCTACTTGTAAACACATAAAGATTATACCTTTCAATAAATGGTTGTCGTAAGAATCAATACAAGAAATGTGAAAATATTTTGTACACTGAAGGCAGGAATGACTTTATGAGATATTGCACTAATAGATTTCTAGTAGCCTTAATTTTATTTCTGAAAAATATATATTCAGCTATGAACCCTTGAAAGAGGTGTTCTTCTATCGGTTGAGTGTATTCTTTAATTTATGAAGCCCAGGGAAAATAATGTGCTCAGGCTTTGGTGGACATATTTTAAGGCACAGCTTCCTAAATACTGGTCTATGGACTAAGACTAATATGTTATAAATATCTATTCATAGTAATGTTGTCAACTTAAACATTTTGGGAGGAATGATATTTCTTTTTAAATTGATACTAATTTTTCAAGATTAGCAAAAGAATGTTAGTTTGACCACCCTTCATTGTAAGATTGTTTGTACCTGTTAAGTTTTCTGTAAGTACTGAAAAAACTCATGGGAAATAAGTTGGTCTGAGAGGGTTAGTGTATTTGCTCTGGAAGCCTGTGGGATTGAAGTTACAATAAGAAAGTTACAATAAGAAATTATGATTTATTAAACTTCAGCTGGCATGCACCTTCCAACCTATCTAATCCTACGTATTTCTTGCCTTTGATAATATTCATAGAAACAATGATCCAGTCTGGTAATCAGATGTGCACCACTTTTTGAGAGAGCTATTCCGTCTTGAAATGGCTGTCATTCTTTAACGATCTCCAAACCACACCCAAGCCCATTGTCACCTTATTCCACATATTGTCCTTTTACTCATGTGAAACAAAAGAAAACATTTAAAGATTCTCATTGGTAGATGTTATTCAAAACTAGAGTGCAATCAGTGTGATGTTTTCCTTTCCTAAGAAAATCAGCTGTGATTTTCAGGAAATAGGAAATATAATGGAAAATACAATAAATATTTAAATTAAAAACATTATGACAGAGAGGAGCCAACACGGCAAAGGAAAAACAGCTCCGGGAAAGACTGCTCCCAAAGGAACCAACCAGCCACACAAACAGCTGGAGTGAAGCACAACTTAGGACTAGACTTCAGAGATGAGAGGGAAAACTAAAGGTGTTCAGTGCCTGGCTGAGGAGGACCGGAATGGGAGGTTTTTTCTACCCTTCCTTGGAAGACTGGAGGGCCATGGAGACCCTCTGTTGTGTACTCTCGAGTGCACCTAGAATAAAAGATCTGGAGATCTTAACCCCCTCAGGCACTGGGAACTGAGGGACTGGCTGTCCTCCTCTGAGTGGAAGGCAGAGGCGTGCTGTGGAGCCAGGCAGTAGTGACTCGTAGCTGGAGATACAAAAGAGAGAAAGAGAGGACGAACCTTGTACACCCCCACCCCATGCAGGTGCGTATCATTCTGCAGCTGCAGGAGAAGGGGGGAGTTATAATCCCTAGGGATTGCAACCCCACCTCGGTGACACAGACAGCATATTACGCAGCCATAGAATAACACTCTCCAATACCAGAAAACAGAGCTTGCTCAAAGAGTGACCACAGCGAGCCAAAGAAATAGCAACAGCACGATGAGAAAATGCAGGGACGAGATGCTGCAGAAGCCCCCAGCTCACCAAGAGGGACCCAGATAGAACCAAAGGAAGATCCAAAATTCTTAAACTTCGGAAAAAAATTAACCCGCTGGAAGAACACAACACAGACTCAGACCATAAGCTACACAAAATACTTAAAGAATTCAAAAAGAATTAACCAAACAACTTAAGGAGGAAGAAACAAATGAAAAATGAAAAACTAGCAGAGCTACAGAAGTTAATACAGGAAATGAATGACAAACTCACTAAAGAATTCCAAAAATACAAAAAGATAAAAGAAGGGTATCAAGACATGAAGACCTTTATGGAGAGTTTCAGGAACAGAACAGCCCAAAATGAGGAGAGAACTTCTGATTTAGCAAACAAGAAAAAAATAGTGGTTGAGATTTTTGACAACCATGGAACAATTCAGTGTCAATAAGGAAATTGAATAGAACTCAGCTGGTTGCTTAAAAGATCTCAACAAAAATCAAAAAATGAAACTATATTAAACTAAAAAGATTTTGCACAGCAAAAGCCACAGTCAACAAGATGAAGACAAAACCCACAGAGTGGGAGGAGATCTTCACCAGTGACACCTCAGACAAAGGTTTGATATCTAGAATATACAGAGAACTCATGAAAATCAAACCTTCTTAAAAAAAAAAAAACCTGACCCCATCAAGAAGTGGGCAGCTGAAATGGAAAAAAAAAAAAAAAACTTTTCAGAAGAAGTACAAATGGCCAACAGATGCTTGAGAAAGTGTTCGTCATCTCTGGCCAACAGAGAAATGCAAATGAAAAAAATACTGAAGTTTTGCCTTCATCCAGTGAGAATGGCCTAAATCAAGAACTCAAAACACAACAAACAACTGCTGGTGAGGATGCAGAAAAAAGGAACTCTGCTCCACTGCTGGTGGGAATGCAATCTGGTTCAACCAGTACGAAAAGCAGTCTGGAGATTCTTTAGAAAGCTGAGGATAGAAATCCCGTATGATCCAGCATCTATTTTACTGGGGCTATTCCCAAAAGAAATAAAGCCAACACACCAAAAGGACACTTGCATGTCCATGTTTATATCAGCACAATTCATAATAGCAAGATCCTGGAAACAACCTATGCTCATCCACAGGGGAATTGTCAAGAAAAAGATGTGGTAGCTGTACACAATAGAATACTACACAGCCGTTAAGAAAGACAGTTACAAAACATTTGAGTGAAAATGGGCCACTTTAAGTCAATAATGCTCAGTGAAATGGAGCAAAAAAAAAAAAAAAAAACAACTATAGATGGCTATTTCTCTTATGAAATCCACACAAATAATGGCATAAGGGCCCCAACACAGGTGACAATGTAGAAAGGGGAGCAGTGGACTCCTAGGGAAGGGGTGAATGTCTGAAAAATGGAGGGAGGGCACAGATAGGTGTTGATTCTCCAAATCCCATGTTTTTAATATGGTATAGAATTTGGAATATATATTTATATATATATAGTAGAAGCCACATTGCCATAAATCCTCCTCAAAGTTCTCAAAACCCTCAGAATACTCCCCCTTATTTCACACACACTTATCCTATTGTTCTCAGCAGTATGCCTTTCACTCTAACAAGTTTCTTTTTCATTTTTAAGTGTAAACATGCACTGTGTATGTCTGAAGGGCCCTGCACTGACTCCTCGCCCATTCCGCCGGCTGTTTCCCGCCATAGCTGGCCTCTTACCTCAGTGTCCTGGAGATCCTGCAAGAAGTTCCATTAGATCCTGTTCCAATGGATCCTGCAAGAGGATCCATTAGCCCCTTGGGCTGCAAATTCTCCGTTATACCTTCACATGCACCATCTGGAGTTCTTCCTTCCCTTTGGGTGCACCTTGCTCCATTTCGTCTTTGTCACTCCTTATCCCTGAGATCCTAAGCATCATCTGTCTCCTTGATGAGTTATCCTGGGCCTCAGAAGATGGTTTGCATGGAGGTAAGTTACCAAGGGAGTTTCATGGAAGAACCCATGTCGGGTAAGCCAGGTCAAAACCACCTGTGCAGATTCCAGGGAGTCTTGGAGCTGCTCTGGACCCTGTGGAGAGCTTTAGGGAAATCACACATCCGACTGCCCCCCCTGGTGGGTCACTTCCTGCCCTCATACATGCCAGGGGTGGCGAGGCAGTCGAGCTCCGCGTGGCCCTCCCGCCAGGCTTCGCAGGGCTCTGTGTTTCGCTCCTGCTTTCAGCTTTGCTCCATGTCTTAGTTACTTTCTCATTTTGGAGACAGAATACCCAACGTCCGTAACTTTGGGGAGGAAAGATTTATTTTAACTCACAGTTTCACAAGGTCACAGTCCATTCACGGGCGGTAGAAGGAAAGTGGTAGAATCACATTGGTTGGGCCAGGCTGAAGATGAGAAAAAAGCTCCCCATGGTAAGGAAGAGAAGAACCATTGCATGCCCCTTCCGGTGAAGACCCCAGTATCCGCCCCCTCCAGCCAGGCTCCGCTTCTCAACAGTACACAATATCCTGAGGCTTTTGGAGGACACTCCAGACCCAAACCACAATACTCTATCTCAGCCGGCTCACCAATGAGCAGAGGAGGTCAGTTTGAGTGTGATCTCCTGAGCTCCTCTGGTCAGCAAAGTGATGTGTCAGTATCTGTGCATATTCCAGCTTGCTGGTGACTTTCCCAAAGTCTATGCATGGGTATAGGTCTGACCCAAGCAATAGGAGTACTTTAACCAGTTGTATGCAGACTGGGTAATCATTACTCCCTTTCTTCTGTTAGTGCAACTATTACTAAGCTCTCTCTCTCTCTCTCTCTCTCTCTCTCTCTCTCTCTCTCTCTCTCTGTGTGTGTGTGTGTGTGTGTGTGTGTGTTTAGAGATAATTCAGTTCACTGTGTGGGTGGGGGAGGGTTACTTTTCTCCAAAACAGCCAAATATGCAGCACCACTACCCTGGGTGGGTGAGGCTGACAGAGCTATTCAGGGCTAGGAGAGGGGAGAACTCACACCATGCAGAGCCATAGGGAAGTCATGTCTGTGAGTGAAGGGAGCCTGCAGGGCTGTGTGAGACAGGGCTGTAAGAACAACAGAGAGGTGACTCTTGGTCCTCAGGGGAAGGCGTGACGGGCTTGTCCCAAGGATGCCACGGCGAGGAGGAAGCGCTCCCCCTGAGGTCTCCTGGTGAGAGATGCAGCTGACTGGACTGCCTTTCTTCCTGGGCGGTGCAGCCCTCGGGATAGGGAGGAACCTCTGTGAAGCTCTTGAGGCATGAGCATATGAAATTTTAGGCCATATAATTTAGAAGAGCAGCTACATTTTGACTTTTAAAGTGCACTAATATCTCTATTTTATGCCATCTGGCTAAATTCTACCCCATCCATTTTTCAGGCATGGTTGGCTATGGTCTAGGGAGACCATCTAGGCTTTTGTCTGCCTTTGCAGGTACTCACACAGATTTACGGGATCCTGAAGGACTGACTGGCGGCCTTAGGCTAGGGTGAAGCAGACAGAGCAGACAGGGCAGAAAGCAGTAGCTTTTACTAGACAAATATCCCACCAGAATGAGCAGCAGTGCCAGCTATTTCCATCCTCTCAGGCTTCCATGCTGAAGGCCAACAGGGGAATCCCGTGGCTTTCTTTTCTAGGAACCCATGAAGAGAGCAAGAGGCCCCATGTACACCACGGCTGAGGAAACACTGCTCAGTCTTTCGGGTCCCAAAGTCCATTTATATCAACAAAACTGTCCTGTAAGCACAATGCAAATTGCACTATTGGTTCACGAGGCTGGCTGAGATGCTTCAGTGAATCCTTAAGGAGAACATTATCATTATGCCTGATTTGTGACTTTACAGCCATGGAAAATAGGGGCAAAGAGTCAGGCTGCTTTTTTTGAACATTAATCTGATGGGGGTGAAATCTCACAAAACACAGCATTGTTGTGTGTGCATGTATGTGTGTGTGTGTTTGTGTGTGTGTGTGTTTAAGATGCAAAACAGAATATGTAAAGAAAGGCTCCATCTGCGACGGACATGCATCAGAAGTGAAACAAATTCTGCCCCATGCCAGGAGAGCTCCTCTCCGTCCTGGATAATGAGCTCTGCCAGCACACTTACCAGGGCCAGCAAATTGCTGACACAAAAGGGGAACATGAGTTGCAAACAGTTTACTGAATTTTTTTTTTTTCCCAGTAGGAATCTCCAAGGTTTGTTTATTTGCTTTTAATTCCAGTGATTCCCTTGAAATCTCCTTAAGAAAAGATTGCATGAAGAGAGGTTAACTTGATTTCTAGAAACCAAAGGACCTAGTCTGCCTTATTAAGGAGAGCGATCTGATCTATGGATTAAGACAAAAACCTAAGTTTTGGGCTTGGTGAGCTTTACTTCGTGATCACAGCCAAAGTACAGGGACCCTTGAGATGTGGAAAAAAGGAGAGTAGTCTGTTACGTTGTCACATGGGACCCTGGCTGCCTTGGGGACTGAGCTGGGAATATTGGACAAGTTGGCCACCTTCTCTGGTTCTTGGGTTTCCTTATTTGTGAATGTGGCTAATGAGAACAACCTTGACACGCACAGTGGAGTACGAGCAAGGAATTGGAAAAAAAAATGCGTGCAAAGCCTCATGCACACGTGCCTTATTACCTGCTCTGGGCCTCGGTTTTCATACCTGTTAAATGAGAACCCTATATGATCTCTGCGGTCCCTTCCAGCTTATGAAGCAGGTGACTTTCTTCTTTCTTACAGTATGTAGGTGGAGGTCCCTGCTGACACACAAAAAAGTTACTTTCATCTTAAAAAGTTCAAGAGATTTTTTGTTTATTCTGAAACCAAATATGAGTGACAAAGGCCCCGGAACCCGTGTTCAGGATTTCCCAAATAGCACGTTCCACCGAGCAGCGGTTACATCCGGTATTTATAGCTTCGGAATACAAGGAAATCATAAATGAAAGCACAATTTAGAAGTATTGGTGGAAGCATCAGGTAGGCGGTCACCCTGAAGCTGGAGGCCTCGGATGTTACCCAAGGATGTTCTTGGCTCTGGAGTTGGTGGGAAGCTAGGGGTTTTGTTGTTACATCTTAAAAGGGTTACTTAGTGGGGATGTTGCCTACCAAAGGATTCCTCATAGGAAGTTAAATTAGATATGGAGGAGGCCAATAGTCCAGCCGTGAAAAGGGCTAAGATGGCCCCTAATGTCTGGCCATGTGAAATAACCTCCTTTGAAATCCATCTAGTTAATCAATAGCCTCATTAGGAAGAAAACTGTGTCCTTGGAGCTTTACTTACCACCTCAGTACTCGCAGTGTGTTGCTCTGAGTGTGAGATCAGGACAATGAGGATGAAGCATCAGCCCTCACAGTGGCTTAAATAAGTTCATCCCAGTAGGAAATGAAGGCCTAGGTGAGAGCTGTATGTGAGAGAGAACCCGGGGGACTCAGTTCCATACTGGAACCAGCACAGAAGCCTCTGGCCACAATAGATTGGCACGTGCGAGTTTCAGAAATCTGTTTTTTTTTTTTTTAAATCTGCTCTTGGTGGTGACTATGGTTTAGATCTTGAATGTTCCCCCGAAAGTCTTGCTTTCAAAGGCAGGGCTTTGGGAAGTTGAAGACTTTTGGGGGTTTGGGGGTGCTACCCTTATCAGTGACTCAATCCACTGATGAATTTATGACTAAATGGGCTATTAGATGGTGGAGCCTGATTGGAGGTGTGTCCCCAGAGGGGTGACATGGGAGAGTATGGTCTTGTTCCCAGGTCCTCCCACCTCTCTTTCTCTGCTTCCTACCCACCTCCATGTGGACGGTTATCTGCTGCCAGGCCTTCGTGACACACTGCCTGTGCATTGGAGATAGCCCGCCATGGACTGACTCCACAGGAAACTCTAAGTCAAAGGAATCTGTTCCTCTTTAAGTTATGGGTGCCAGACATTTTGCCTCAGTGATGGGAATGTGACTCATAGAGTGGCATTGTAGGATGTAGGCGTTATGCAACAGGGACGAGTGAGGTGGCCTTTTATCTCCATCCTGGTGATGTCCTCAGTGACATCCTTGCTTAGCCCCTCAGGCATGAGGGCAGGTTAAGTGTCTCATTCAATAACGCTTAAGAATCAGGTGATTCTTAGACTACATCTAGTCCCTAGTGGGAAGAAGAACCTCTGTGGATCGGAGCTATCTTATTATTAGAAATTTATCTTTTTCAATCCTTTTTTCCCCCATTTTGTCATTCAATGCTGATTTACAATTTTAGCTAGACCATTGAATCATGAAAGACTTGAAAAAAAATACCCAGCTGTATCCCTGGCCAATTAAACCAGAACTTTGAAGGTGGAGCCAGAGTATCATTTCTGTAAAGCTCCTCAGTGAATCCAGCACCCAGGATTAAGAACCCAGGCCTTCCACTATCATGAGCTACTGTTGCCCCATGCCACTCAGTTGCGTGTACCTCTTCTTTAATTTCCAGACAAACTGCCTTAGTCACTTTCTCATCGCCAGACACAATACCTGACATTCACAGTTTAGATGGAGAAAGATTTATTTTGGCCCAGTCTTTTGGAGTTCTCAGTCTATGGATGGTCGCCTGGGAATGGCAGAAAAGCGTGGTCAAATGGCCTGGCCAAGGAAACTGCTCATTCCGTGGCAGCTAGGAAGTAGAGAAGCAACGAAAGAGCCAGAGATTCAGATGTATGCTTCCGGAAGGTGTCCTCAGTGCCACCCTCTACCCAGGCTCCACCTCTTGCAGCATGTGCTGTCAGCAATGGCTGACTCCACTGACGAGTGTAGTGCCCCCACTTTCCAGACACACGAGACCCTCCAGAGAAGTTTTAAATCCCAATGACAACAGAACCCATGGAAACTGTAGAATCAACGCTGACCTGGAAGGTTTATGAGGGGCTAGGGCCCAAAATGGTCACATTCCCCTATTCCAGTACCTAGGGTCAGCCAAGCTCCTCTCCCAACACCATCTCCCGTGATTGTGTCCCAGCTCCCTCTTCTCCAGTCCAGGTGGCCCAAACACACCAAATCTTATTCCATGAGGTCCCTGGCAGCTGCTCTTTCCACTGACTGGAAAGATTCCTCCCCAACAGTAGAATGGTGACTCCTTCTCAGAACTCAAACTTCAGTTTGAATCACCACTTCCACAGCCCTTTCTTCCACCCTGACCCCAGTTCTTCTGGCTCCTCATAGTGGCTGGTGGCTTGGTGGGTCTACCTTTCCAGACACCAAACGAGAGCGTAAGAAAGTGTTTAGTATACAGTGTCTTCTGTGCACAGACACAACGTGTCTCTTGAAAACATTTTCTTTTCCTCCTGCTGCACGATCTCCAAGTTCTGGGGAATAAAAATCTGGGCATAAAATGTTTCAGTCATGAGCTGTTTGTACGCTCTGCTCCATTTCCTTCCTTGAGGGGTTTTATTAACTTAAAATGGAAACTCTCCCTTTGGAAACGTGTTTAATGCATTTTCTAAACATGCTGGACTGTGGTGTGTAGTAGGGCAGTCTTCACCAGGCCCCCTCCTTCCTCTCTGGTTGCTGGGCCCTGGGGCCTTCTCCTCGGGCTCTTCAACAGAATATTCTCCAGAGTCCCGGGCCCATGTTGAAAGGTTGAGGCATCTTGGTCACCAATTAGAAAGTTATAAAAATACAAGGGATGCAAAAGAAATTTTCGTGCTTTAAATCTAGAGAGAGCGACCAGTAATGAAGGCAGAGCTACCTCAGGCCCGGACCAGAGCGAGTGGATAACATAATTATAGACAGAATCAATAACATCTCCCCCTCCCTGGACAAGCTCAGCTATGCAGAAGCTGCCCCAAGTCTCCACATTTCTTTTGCATCTGCTTCATTACTTATAAAACTCTGTCTCGCACCTGTTCTGTCATGTGACCCTCAAAACTCTGTCCACAAGGTTGTTATCGTGCCATGAAGTCAGTTGGCCGGAGAAAGGGAAACCACCCGAGACAGAGAACGTCCAGGTGACCCGCCTGCGTTTGTCCTGGTGATGGCCGAGGCTCAGCACCTCACTGCAGCTGTGTCGGTCCTAAGATGCGTGTGTGCAGGGATCAGGGTGCTCCCTGAGGCCATGAGCAGTCGTGTGCAGCCAAGGACAGCAGCGTGGCCTCAGGGCCAAGTGTCACCAGGCCCTGCCTGGGCAAACCCCACCCGCTTCCTTCTTGTTTTCTCTTTTTTTTCTTTAGAAATGGAGACTTCATTCGTTTTCAGCATGTCTGTTCGACATTTTCAAGTTGGCTCGTGTTGGTCATACCAATGGGTAGGTTTTGTCTTGGCAGACTGTCTCGTGCCCACACTGTATTTTCCACATTCCTCCTCGTCTCCCCGTTCTCCATGGCCTCTCGTTTCGTGTTTTGAGGGATTACAATGCATATAATGTACTATCTTCACATCGGTCCCCGTTAGCTGCCTTTTCCCCCCTACCTGTTTTTCCTTTCCTCTGGTCTACTAATCGTGTCCTTTCTACTTTCTTGTCAACATTTTGGCCTCAATACATTAGGGAAAAAATACACAATGTTTGTTTTTTCTGTGTCCGGTTTATTTTGCTCAACATAATTATCTCTATATTCATGATTTTTTTTTTGCAAAGGACAACATTTTGTTCTTTTTATGACTGAGTAATACTCCAAAGTATAAATAACACATTTTCCTTATTCATTTGTCTGTTGTTTTCAAATATGTTAGTTCCACATCTTAGCAACAGATGTTGTATCTCGTGTTGCAGTTCAGTCTGTAACATGAGAAGACCAGCAGTGGAGTGCATTGAGAATTCTTACTTTTCTGATTTTGTGTCTCTTACATATTCGGTATTCCATTCTCTGAAGTCATTTTGGGGTCCCATGGCCAGTGTGGCCTCCAGAGGTGGGAAATAATTTAAAACACCTGAGATTGGTTCAATCGTAACCATTTGTTGGTAAGACTTTAACCCTAGGTAAGGAGCTAATCTTTAGTACCTAAAGAGAACCGTCATTATAAACAAATGAAAACATGACAGAGCAAGTGGAAACCAAAGGCTTGGACTGCTCCTGGCTCTGCCCTCACCAGCTGACACCCACTCTGACCCCTGGGACTTCCGTGTGGTGTTAATACTTCCAACCGGGGGTGTGGGAGAACTAAGTGACGTAATCACCAGTCAGGAGTGAGACACAGCAAATCGACCCTGTTACGTGGAACACGTGTGGAACACGTGTGGTGTCAGGGGCCTCCCCGGCTCCCCTGAGCCAGTGTACCTTCTGTTCAGCCAGCCCACCACGGGGGGCGTTGTTTGCTTCCCTCTTGCTCTGTCCCGGCCACTACAGGGACCTGTCCCGTGGAAGATTACAAGCTTCAAGCAGGCATGACTAGCTGAGCTCAAATCTTACTTTCCCTTGAAGAGGGCAGTTGCCTGCAGAGAGCACAGGGCCAGGTCTGTCCTGGGGCTCTGCCTGTGTGAGGGCCAGAAGGCTGTCCCAGGCCACTGTGGGTGAAAGTCAGGGGCCAAGTTGACACCATTCTGTAGTTCATTCAGAGACCCTTTAGTCAATTTCAACTTTTATATAAGCTAAAAACAAAAAAGAAAGAATACAGTGACCTTTGATTTCTTGTGTTCATCTGATTTGTTTGTTGGAAACCTGGAGAGAGAAGCAGGTGCATTTGGCCCCCCAAAGCCCCTCTGTGGGCTGCCAGCCCCAACTCCCTCTCTACTAGGCCTGGACTTGTGATTCAACATCTGACTTTGAGGGAGACTTTCCATCTCCTTCAGGGAAGTAGATGGCATAGCGTCATCCGTCACTTGCTCCATGTTTCATAACCCTCCCCGACGCGCTGTCCTCCTGGAGCTAACCTACATTCCTCCCGCCTCCATTTATTAAGCCTGCTCCCTCCAGGCAAACGGCACCAGCCGTATTCAAGGAAAGATGAATACCTCCCTCACAGTCCTTCTCTCTTTTTGTACAAAGTCACCCCTCTGTCTGTTACTGTTTATTATTTAGAGAGGCCTCCAGTGATGTGGCTTTTGTTGGGTTTTCTTTTCCAACTATGACCAAGTCTCAAATTCATAGACTGCCAGAATTCAAGCTGTGCACCGCATTCTCCCTCCATGTCATCTTGACCTGCACTAAGGCAGCAAGAAGGCAGAGACAAGGTGGGCCATGTTTACTCATTTCTTCATCTGTAGTGGCCAGGGGCACGTACAAGCTCTCCAATCTCTTAGTCCAACTTATTTGATTCCAATGTCCCCTCTCACTGCTAAAGTAGACGTTCCTAGATCTAGTCATGTCAACCACTTAACAGGATGTTCCAGCACTGAAAGGGGCTGGGGAGTGAGAACCTGGATGTACATGCTACAGGTGTGACAGAGACCCGTGGTCAGAATCTGGCGACCTGCTCGAGCTGCTTGAGCTCTCGATTCCATGGATTCTTCACTCCCGTGTTGGCCATCCTCTCCTCCCTCTCTGTAATTTCCTGTTGTCAGTCAAGGTAGGCAGCATTGGGCTATAGTAACAACAGCGGGACCTTAGCGTGTTTTCGTGGGTCAACAGGAGGGACTCTGCTCACGCTAATTAAAGGACCAGGTTTATAGAACAGCCACCATCTCAAGTAGATGTGAGATGTCTATTTCCACATCAATGGGGAAAAGACAGCAGGGTAAACCATGCATAGTTCCTTTAATCTTACAACCACTTCTCACATTTCATAGGCCAAGCCACACCCCGTGGGTGTATCTAACTCCACAAAGGCAGAAATAACCACCCTGCCATGAATCAGCCACCAAAGACCTGGAAGTGTTTGGCAGGCAGCACCGGCTAGCTCAAGCTCTTTTTCTTTCCAGAGGGGAGATGTAATTCTATAATCCATCCGTTAAAATGAGAGAACTATTCAAGCATGCATTTTCATTTACTCTATTCAACAAGAACAAACTTTTGATCCAAAGAGAGAAAATAGCTCCCCTAAGACCATACAGTGAGTCAGTGGTCCTTAAGGACAAGGAATTAGGTCTCTCGACATGCGTTTGCCATTCTTCCCTTTTGTACCATTACAATGTCATGTAGACATATTGCTTTGTTGAGTTGTCCATGTATCCATTTGGGTGTCTGAATCAATAGCATTGTTCGTAATTTTAGCCCTATAGCCAGGGAGCGGGGATGCCATGGTTGACTATCAGCAAGGGAACTCTTTAATTTATTAACCCCCGAGGCTTGTGAAATAAAAAAGGATCGTATTCATCTGGGGAACAAGTATCAGAATTGAACCACATTGTGCCTTATTTTCCTCATCCAAGTGTGCCGTCTCCTAGTTCAACTCGGGGAACTGACCTCCTCCTAATAGTCCAGTGTAACGTTAGGTTCTTATTTATAAATTGGAAATGCATGGGGCAATTAAATTGGATGGCAATTGCCAGAGCTCTGAAAGCCTCAAGGCCGTCTGCTGTGCTACTGGCTGGGTTTCCATTAACTCTTTTGATCTTTTTCAAAATTGGCCAGTAAGGATTAGTAACCATAACTCGTAGTTGAAAATATTGATAACCAGCCGAGATCGTCAAACTAATGTACAAAGAGACTGCGGTTTATCGTTGTTGCCAGAGCCGTTTCTCGGGTCGAGAATCTTAGGCTGAAGTTATTGTGACATTTACTTACTAATTTTGGTCAGTCTCTCACAGTAGAGATGAGCGTGGTCCACGGGTGCAGGAATACTTTTGTCTTGTCTCCATCATATCCAGCGCCCCACCACTGTACCTGCCGTGACATAGGTGTTGCATAACCCAAGAGCTTTCTGCTGCGATGGGTCGTGGTGGGCTGGCTCACAGGCAGATAGGCAAGTTTAACTTTCCTGTTGGTTCAGGCATTTTGCTTTGAAAACTGTTTTTTTTCCCACCTGCCAGCTCCTCTCTCCCTCTGAGCCCCATCCATGTCTTGGGGTGTCTTTGACTCTATGTGCCAAATGTCTTTATTTTAATATTTTACATCCCTCTCCTCTCTTCATTTCTCCCCGTCTCACATTCTTGCTTTTTTCTTTACCTGTTTTAATGATAAAATTATAGTAACACCATCTCCAGAGCTCACATCTGTGGAGTGGCTCATTGCTGCGCGGTTTCACTCTGAAACGAGAATGCATACCTCAAGCGCCGGCCAGAAAGCAACGGCCGTGCCCCTCAGGCCCCGACCGGAACCCAGCCTTTAATGTACTGTCACGCCATCTCAGTTGCTATCACTCCTCATTAGGGCACTGAAATTTCCTTTAATTATTTCGTTCATCCAATTTTAATTTTGTAATTTAACCTGCAAAATATAATAATTGGGTTTCCCATATCTAGGGCTTACTGAAAATTGATATAGCCCATCATATGCCTTTGGTCTGAGCTTTCCTGTGACATAGCAACTGAACAGCAGTGCCATCAACTAGTGAATTTTTCAAGTGCACATGGAGTGTTTGCTCTGTGTCAGACACTGAGCTAGTTATGGTAGTGTAATGAGTGAGGCATGATGCCCTCTATGAGGAAAAAGAGTTCGCACATGAGGGTAGAAGGATGCGTAAGCAGAAACATCTCTGCTCAGGTAGTGGAGGTGAGGTCATAGCTATCCCTGGGAACGATGGGCAATGGGAGCACAAAGGAGAATTCTTAATGCAGCCTTCACGTTTGTGGTAGAAAACTCTGTGACAGTTCCCAAAGGTCGCCACCTTCAGTACTCACGTCTTGTGTCCACTACTTCCCCAACCAATAGATGACTGATGTTACTTCCACACTTGGATTAGGTGAGATGTAACATCATATTGTTAAGCAATTCTTGCTTAGTGGGGTTGGTGACGCAAGTGGCCACAACGTGGGCTATTCTACAGAGAGTTGGAGGTGGCCTTGAATCAGCAGCCAGCAAGGAGAGAGGCTTTCTGTCAAAGGGATTCTGCCAGCAACCCTGGGAACGTGGAAGCAGCCCCTTCTTAGGTTAGCCTTGGGGTGAGGACTCAGCCACACCTCATCCCTTGATGCAGTTTTTTGAACTCAGGATCTTAATCCCCTTTTTGTCACTGGAATGTAATACATGATGCGCACAACTTAAGAAGGAGAGGATTATTTTAGCTCACAGTTTCAGAGGTCTCTGTCTAGGCATGGTCACCTGTGTCCAAGGCAGAAATGGCTTAGAGGAATGGACTGGCGCAGGGCAGCTGCACATCCCACAGAGACTGAGAAGCAGAGGAAGAAGGGAGAAGCGGGAACAGGAATGGGCTCTTCCAAACCACGCTTCCCTCTCCCAGGGCCGCGCTCCTTCCAACTGGTCCTAACTAACCACCAGATGGGAGACTTCTGGGGAAAGGCACTAGGCATAAACCATAACCAGGTAAGCCATGCCTGAATTCTACTCATAGAAACTATGTAATAACAAATATGCTTTGGGTCCAGGTGCTGAGCCCGAAGCAGTCAGTTACGCAGCAACGGGGAGTTACCACATGAGCGGGAGAATCTTCAGAAGGATGTGAGAGCCAGCTATGCTGAAGAGGAGTCGGGGTTAGCTTAGCCGGCACTGTAAGGAGGGGAGGGGTCAGCAGGAAGCAGGAACTGTACATCAGGACACACAGTTTGGATGTAGGTTTTGAGCTAGTGGAGCATTGGAATTTGTAGGGCACTTATTAAGTTGAACCATATGAAATCACTGATATTCAACATATTTTGATTTGTGGAAATACTCATTTCATTAGGTTTGACCTATTAGCAGCCTAGTGCTACTAGGGTTTTAATTTTGAGATGAAAGAGGCCCTGTTAATGCTCACTTTGACTTATCTAGTATATTATTTTTGACTTACAATGAAATTTATATGGTCCGCCTTCGTGAAATCATCTTCGTTTTCTTGACTTCAACTATAGTGTTAGAATTTCCCAAGGCACAAGTGAGCTTTCCAGACTTGCATTTCACATGGTCGTTGTGAAGTGGGATGAAGGAATTATAGGGTACTTCCTCCCCCTCAGTCCATTTCAAGGTGGAGGTACATCTTCACTTGACAAAAGAGAGCTGCCTGTCCTAGAGGTGATACTCAGGGACCCAAGGTAGGACACTGTCTCAATTCTGCCGACTCACTCACATCACACTTCGCACGCTTTCTCCCTCCCAGGCCAAGTCGTCTTCTCCTAGCTTAGATCTAGGGTCCATTCCTTCCCCAGGGATGGTCAGGTAACTTTCTCAAGTTTGAGGTCTGAAGGGAGCACCGGAGTCAGTTCAGTGACTCTGAGCGCTGGGGTTTCGGGCGGGAAGGATGTTTTGAGGAAAGAACAGCTTTGCAAAGGCAGAGCAGTGACACAAAGTGCAACTTACCGGACAAACTGAAAGACGCTCTGAGGCTTGATCTGGTATTTGAAGTGCGGTCTTCAGAGAGAGGAGGAAGAGGAGGACTTTTTAGTTCATAACCTCATGAGGAACAGATGGAGAAAGTTGGAATGCATCTAGGGAGGTCAGAGGATCTTGTGGCAGCTCAGGTGAGAGATGATTGCGCATGGTAGCTTCTGATTCAAAGTTTATTGACTTGAACAAAAGTATTCTTGAAAAGTGAGACAGATGAAGGTGCCAAGTGTCCAACACAGGTATGAATTATGTCACAAGGGCAGGATGCAGGACTCATCACCTCTGCTCTTAATAGACACATGTAAGTAGAGCATGTGCACATCTCACTGGATGCAATCAACATGTGCTTTCCTCCTTGATGGAGGGCTGAAGGAAGTCTGGAGTCAGAATTTTGTCACCAGGACTTCCGATATCTGGAATTTACGCTTGCATCAATTTTAAACGACCATAGTGACTGCAGGTTTTGCCAGCTCTGAGCGGCAGAAGAGAACAGATGTCCCTGTTTCACTTTTCTCAGTTTGCCGTGATCAGGAGCAATCAATGCGATGGGCCCGCTGCTGGGATCTGTGGGGAAATCAAGCTTCTGCCGGCCGTGGTGCCATCTGAGCCAAGAAGCCTGCTCATTCCCGAAGGCTGCTTGCATCCCAGCGGGCCCGGAAGCCGCTTCCCAAGGCAGGGAATAAAGGCCGGCCCAGCAGGGCAATTTAGAAGTAAATTTGTCTGTTTCTGGAAGCGCCGTGGGAAGAAGGAAGAACCATTTTATTTATGTTAAAATGTTATCCTTCCCTGTGTTTTCTTTCAAGAGTTCTGATTTCTTTTTGTGTGGCTGCCAGGAGATGCATGTCCAACTTACCTCCCCCAGCAGAAGGTGACAATGTGAATTGGTGACCTGGTGCTCTGGGAGATGGGGCACGAGGAGCAAAAGGCCTTCCTCACTCTTACAAATGGATCCTTTTGTCCTTACTTCCCTGCGTATACATCATCTGCTTTACCCCTGTAGCCTGTACACCTATGTACACTTGGCCCCCAGCCCAGGGCTCGCACTTGCCTTCTCTTGCTTGGAGGGAATTTCCTATTGTTCTCTGGGAAGCTCTCTGACTGTCACATTGCAGCCGGAAGCTTTGAGGTCATACGGCACACTAGACGCAGGCTGGAGATAATGGTGCTGGAGAACAGTCATTGGTGAGAGTTTCTACTGAAGATCTGCGGCCTGGCCACTCTGAGTTTAGAAGAGTAAGAAAATGTGCCACAGAGCAGAGCACAGGGCAAGTGCGGCTTCCGCCTGGTCTTCCCCAGAGTGGGACTCAGGCCAGTGGAGAGGAGCATCCGTTATGTCTTGGAGGGGGCCAGAACTATCGTCCTGACGTCAGTGCACACCCTGGCTTGACTCTGAAGGAAGTCCTGAGATCAGACTGGAGCCAGTGTGGCTGGCAGACATGGGCCTTGGTTTTCTCATGGAATCTGTGGTGAAGAGATTTCTGAGGTTTACTCGTAAGTTGCATAGATGGAGCATGCCAAGGGCTTGTCACTAAGCCAGGACCCAGTAAGTCCCCAGCAAATAGCAGCAGGTTGGATCGTCACTTTGTAATATGACCTGAGAAGGATGGAGAACTTGAGAGGTTGGGCAGTTGTTGAGAACTGAACCCCAGGAAGGGAGAAGAGATCCTCTCAGAAGGCGCATAATTGGGTGAAGAAAGAGGTGGATGTGCCCATGGTGATAGCCAGGTGGGGAGGGGACAGGAAGCAGGGCCTGGGCGCCTTCTAGCAGGAGGAGGATGTGCTGGAAGGGCGGGGTTCCTCAGCGGGAAGCAGCAGCTGACAGTTGGAAGCCGGGTCAGGACACAGCAGCAGAGCTGCTTTAGAGGAGGGGTCTCCCCAGGGTAGCAGCGGCCCTGGCCTAACTGAATGGGCACCCAGGAAGCTGAGCTAAGCTGCAACCAGGGGATGGCTTGGGGGATGTGGTGATTAAAACAGAGCTGTGGGAAAGAGAGTCAGGGCAAGAGAGGCATAGAACAAAAACAGCCCCAGAATAAAGGGAATGAAATAAAAAAAAATATTAAAAGTTGTTTGGTTGTTTTTTTTTTTTTTTTTTCTTCGTCAGCTTGAAAATCCAGGCTTCCCCGGGGGGTGGAGCCACTGAAGTGTGGATGTCTGCCTGCCGGCTGGCCTTCCCTCTGCCAGAGACGCTGCACTTAAAAGGCTCTGTTGTGAACCCCTGCGCCTTGGCACATCACCATCCTTTCTCTGCTGCTCTACCGTCTCCTTCTCAGGCAGAGCGAGGCACAAGCCTCGTGTTCCTGGCTCGCGTGGCTAGGTCCGGAGTCTGCTTCACGGTTTTGATCCATGTTCCGTGTTTACTTGTGGCAGCCAGTCTGAAAAGAGAAAATCTATTATTGTTTCTGAGGCTTAAAGAAAGCAGCAATTTATTCTGAGTTAACAGCTGATAAGTGAGATAACCAAGCTCCTAGTGGACTGGAAGCTCCAGATCCTGTGTGATACTATAGTTTGTAATTTCTCTTCATTTTGCGAGATAAAGAGAAAGATTTCCTTGGCTTTGTCCACATCTGAGAAATGGGAAGGATGGGAGAGCGACAGGCCTGAGAACCCGAGCCTGGGGTGTGTTGAGGAGGTCTGAAGACGTCATTGTCATGGTGACTTTGCTGCTCTAGGCCTGAGCAGGGCAGCTCACTTGCCTTCATCTGATCAAAGGAAATATTCAGGGATGTATTGAGACATTAGATCCTGCCTCCTGTGCCATATGAAAATACCTAGGGAATGCCTGGGAGAGGTGGGGAGACAGGCCGGCGATCAGCCTCAGCAGCGCTGAGCGTGACGTCTCTGAAGACAGCAGACAGAGATCTTTCAGCACTCAGGCTGGTAGAACAAGTGCCCAGGGAGGTTGTCCTAGCCCCTGCAGTGCTCCATGCTACTGACCCTTCTAGATTCCGAGTGTCCCTGGCCTCTGACAGCTCCAGGGGAGCACCAGGATCTTTCCCTTTCCCTACTTCATCTCTGTGGCTTCGCTCAGCACGGGCAATACTCAGGTATATTAATTTGCATCGATTTGCACCGAGAATGGATCTAGAACCAGAGGGCCGGTCCGGCCTGTGTGTTAGGACAGGCAAGGCAAGGAAGAATGCAGCTCGTGCAGATTCTAGGCCTGTTTACTTTAGGTGCTTAAAACGGCCGCCAGTGTCCTGGCCCTCAGCGGCTGTGAGGGAGGATACAGTGCCTACCAATGGCTTCTGGGTGCACGGATCCTTCAGTCAGGGGCTGGAAGCAGGCGGGACCACGTGGCTCAGTAGCTTGGGCAGAAGTCCCCAGGAAAGCTGTCGTTGCGTGGGCCATGTGCTCATTTTTTTAAACCACTCCTTGAGATCAACACTTGACACTCCCTGGTTAGCTAAACCTACTTCAAGGTAAAAGGGGATATAGATAAATTCGTGCACGCACGCATGCACGCGCGCACGCACACGCACACACAGCTCACATGAGTTTTTAGAGTAGGTCCTCCACAGAAGAGGTGCTGTCACACAAGCACACACCGACATTTGTAATGTATAGCCGCCCTTTTAACCTGCGTTTAGGGTCTAATGAGATTAATTTGTCTTGGCACTCAGGTAGTGGAATACTGATGTTGAAAGCCACCCTAAAGTGGTTCCTCCAGTTCCACCAGGACAGCCCTGTTGCTTTGAGCTTCTGCGATCCTGAAAAACATCAGGAACTAAGTGATAGAAGTGGAGTATAAATATGCTTGTGACTATTTTGGTGACCATTTAGACATCAGTAACAAGAGACAGGCGGGATGAGACTGAGTAGCCAGTGTGTCCCTGCATATGAGATGCTCCTGCTCAATGCTACTGTGCTTGAGTTTGCTAACTTGTAAAAGATTACTATGGGCACTGAATACTGCAGCAACTATTGAGTATCTCGGCCCAGTGTGTCAGTATGTTTGGCCTTCTATGAAATACCACAGATTGGGTACTTTACAAACAGCAGTAACTTATTTCTCATAGCTCTAGAGGTTGCAGGTTCAAGGTCAGGGCTCCAGCATACGTGCTGTCTAGCATGAGTTCTCTTGCTGTTTCGTCCACGGCACCTCCTGTGTTCTCCCTTGGAGGAAGGGAAGAACTCTGGTCTCCTCACCTGCTTATAAGAGAACTAGTCAGTCCCATGAGGGGCCACTCTCATGCACAATCGCCTCTGAAAAGGCCCACATCTTACGACGATTACATTGGTAAACAGGTTGATCATACAAATCTTAGAGGAAAGTGGATATTTAAAACACAGAACATGTGTTAAATTAGAGGGGAAAACCAGTTCCTTATTCCCGATGCTTCCTGTCTGAAACAGGGCGTTTATTCGTATGATACACCTACCTTATTTGTAGGCTTGGGGTGAGAAGTTGTGAAACTTTAGCTCTCTCTCTCTCTCTCTCTCTCTCTCTCTCTCTCTCTCTCTCTCTCTCTGTGTGTGTGTGTGTGTGGCTGTGTGTGCATGGTGAAGGGAGCTCTAGGACCTCATGCTATGAATTCTATAGGAGTGGGATACTTCTGCAGGCAGAGAATGGATACATCTTTCAGAGCTTAGTATTAGGAAGTCCATTTGCTTGTATGTACAAATTACTCTGGCCATTATCAGACTTTACGTAAAAATGAAAGTGACATGTGAAATTGTGGGCCCCGTCTATTTTATTCTTTTTAAAAAATCTCTTAATTTGTTCTGAAATTGGGTGACAAGTGGAAGAGCTATTCATTAGGCCACTTTAAATCTTAACATAACTTGACCTTTTCATAGTAATAGTCCTTGTTATTATTTTGTATCTCAGTGTTCCTCAAAGATTGATGCCTGGACCCTCTTGCTTATGGATATGTAGACACCTGTCCAGATTTCATTTGAATTTCTGAGTGAAAAGGAAGGGTAGAGCTCAGGGATTTTCATTTTTGGCCATCCAGTCAGTCATTCATAGGCCAGCTAGAATTTAAAAGTCACTGCATTTTCTTTCATTCTACCTTGAATTATACAAAGAAGAACATTACCTTTTAAAGTTAAGGAACCTCAGGTTTAGGGAAAATTAATAATTAACTGCTCAAGGCCATACAGCTTCTAAGTAGAAGGATTATGACATCTGCATATCTTTTTGAAGCACTTGGCCTGATCTCCCCAAATTTGAGCTTAGGACTGCATAGAGCTCAGAGGCTTAGAGATATAAACATTATCTGAACTATGAGTTTCTGAACTCATAGTGGTTATGATTTAATTGGAATTGTTAGAGGCACAAACATGAAAGAGGAACAAAGAATTTGGAAGTGGGCATGTAACAGAAAAAAATGATTCCAGAGCATTTGTTAGCACTCAGAGAGGAAAGCTTTATTCAGACCCATTGCAGTAGGTACAGGGACCGTGGCAACAGGGACTTGCACCCAGGAGAGATGCAGGGCTCAAACCCGTCTCAGCATGGGCGAATGGGAGTGCAAAGCCAAGAGGCAGGTGGGATCTGGGGCCAAAACCAAAACAAAGCAAGATGAGAGGGAAGGTTTAGGGTGAGGGGAGATCTGCATAATCCCTACTGGGACTTTTGCCAAAGATCCCCCTCAGACATTCTCCAGATTGTTGGACGCTGATGGGAAGTCTGGTCCAATCAGGAGGCTGGTCAGATGTGGAGGGTGGAGTTTCTCAGGGTACCCATGGACCGGGCCCTCTGCTAACACCAGACCTGGCCAGGAGGTTCACGGAAGAGTTTAGCAAAAGTCTCAGAAGGCTGAGTCAGGTTCGGGCATGTAAAAAACTTTTGCTGGTGTAAGTTCACAGATAACTGGGGCATGTACTAGGTGTTGCAGGGATTTGGAGGAAGGCTTGGCAACCTGGGTGGCCCGGAGAAAGTTCCAAGTGGAGGAATTCTAAGAAGGAGGTTGGATTTCAGATTCTTCAACTGAGCGAATAGGATTGTGCAGAGAAGGGGATACCCAGGGACAGTCCAGGGGAAGAGAGCAGTGGGCTAGGAGGCTCAGGTAGATGACTGTAAGCAAATTGTGAAGCCTACTAGCCTGGCACATCCGTCACACAGCTGGCGGGAGGTAATGACTTGGGCCTGGCTTATTAAGCACATTTGGAAATTGGGTGAATTGCTTGATTTGGTAAAAAATTACATGGTACATTTAATCAGGTCTCCTTTAAGGAACAAATGTCATTAAATAGCACTTAATTAGCTGCCCCTGCAGCCTGACTGGGTGAAAATTATATCCTTGACAAACTACAAAACATTTTTAAGGTCAAATATGGAGAATAAAAATACCACTGGATGCCCTCGGGTAATAGGCCCATAAAAGCTTGCCTCATTTTCATTCATTGACAAGATTCATCCTGGACTGTGGCTAATCAGAACTGGATGGGCCTTCTCCGGAACTGAATCTTAAGACCCAGAGTGTGTTGGTCTTTATGCTCAAGGAGTGAAATATAGTCAGGAAAATAGACACACACCCCCTCAATAACACTTTTGTTTATCAGCCTGTTCATTTATTAGGGAATGAAAACGTCCCCTGGCTCTGTTAGCCCAGGACGCTGCACTGTATTACTATGACCAGGGCAGAGAAAGCATGTCAGAAAATATTGAGACTACTTAGAACATTGACTTTACTCCACTGTTAAGGACCTTCTCAGTCTGCAGCTCCCAACCTTTCTGGCACCAGGGATCACTTTTGCTGATTTGACAGGAGGCAGAGCTCAGGCGTTAACAGGCACAGTGGGAGTGTCTGGACACACAGATGAAGCTGCTTCCCTTGCCCTCTGCTCACCCCCTGCTGTGGGACCTGACCTTTAACTTTTGAAAATGAGGAATGGCATTCACACAAAAAAGTGTCCACATAAGTGAGCAGCTTCACAGGTTTTCACCGACTTCGATTAACTGTGTGATAGTTAGTCTCTACTGCCTGACTGGATTAAGAAACACGTTTGTAGGTTAGTAAAGCACGCCTTACGGCGAGTCTGTGGTGGTGTTCCTAGACGACTGGGATGGGCGTGCAGGACGGCACACTCGGGTCACCACCCTGGCTGTGAGCGGCGCCGTCCCGTCGGTCTGCACTCAGGGTAGAACATGAGGAGCCGAGCAGCAAGTTGGGCTGGACTTGGAAAGTCCAGTCTGGTTGAGCGGGTAAATGTTTAGCTACTGCTGCTACCTGTGAGTATCAGATTCTACTACCTTCCTTCTTTGGCCTTTCCTGTGCTTTTTTCTTTTAATTGAATAATCCAGGGCCTTTGGACTGAGCTATGTATGTATCCAGCCACTATTTTTCTTTCTATTTTGAGACAGGTACTTGCTAAGTTACCAAGTTGCCCTGACTGAGCTTGAAGTGGTGATATTCCTGCCTTGGCTTGCTAGAGTGCTGGAACTACAGGTATGCACCGCCTCCAATCCCATGGACATGCCAGGATGCTTCCGGCCGGCGAGCTACAGGTGGTGATGGGTCCTTGGTCATGCCTCTCTGGCTTCCAGCTCCTTGGACTGAACAGCTATTGGAGCCTTTCCAGTATGCAAACAGCCATTTTGGACTATCCTGCCTCTGATCTTGTAAGCCTACCTCATACATACTCTCTTCTATAAGTAAATATATATACAATAAATTATAAGTAATGCACATATTCTCATATATAGGTATATATACTCTATACAGTTTTTATATACTTTTTAAAAAACCAGATGCATGAGCACAGAGCCTAGGAGACCTAGATTCTAGCTACTGGGTTTTTTAAAGTGATGATTTATTTATCTGTATAATGTGGAAGCGTTGTTGATTCACTCTACTGACCACAGGTATTTAGCTTTCTATTTAGGGAAACTATAGAACGTATATAGTGTGTCCAGGGTGCACATTTACCTTCCCTCCACAGGGTGGGAGTTGGTTCTTGATTTCTGTAGACTTCTCATCAAAGACAGTATCTATTTAACCTAGCTTGGGATTCTGACACGCTGTCCTCCTAACAGAGAAGATGTTCTAATTGCAATCAGCAAGATCAAGCCATAATTGCTTGCAAATCGTCATGTTAGTGGAAAGAAAGCATTTTCCGTCCTTTCCGGTCATAGCCTTCCCACAGCACACCTCCTCCGCTGCAAGCCTATCCTGGCATTTTTCCATGTTTCACTTTGTCTTCAGGTATTAAGCAAATACTGTTCTTCACTGATTTAAGATGATCTCTAATCCAAATGATGTGGCCTAGGAAATGCAATATGGACACAAGTTCTTTTCTTAAAAATTCAACTGTTGTAAGTCATTTTTCATGTATTTGTGTCTCTTGCTCTGATTTAAACATGGGGGAAATAAACTCACATACTGAGCTTATCCTATGAGCTAGACCGCAAAGCTTGGTGCGTGGAGGTGAGCTTCCAAGCACCTTACCACTTTGAAGCCAATCCTTTCCACACTTGGGGCCAACAGTTTCTTTCTTTCTTTCTTTCTTTCTTTCTTTCTTTCTTTCTTCCTTCCTTCCTTCCTTCCTTCCTTCCTTTCTCTTTTTTCTCTCTTTCCCATGCACTAGTTCTGCATAGCCGGGGCAGGGGGAAAGTGGGGAATGCCTTTTCTGGGCATGGAACTTCTTTATGTATGGAGAGGGTTTTAGGTAAAATTCTCTCTAGCTCTTACATTATTTTTTTTTAACAACTGGGAACCATTTTTAAAGGAATTGGGGAGTGAGGCAGACCAGATGTCTCCAAGCCCCAGATCACAGTACCGATCTGTGGCCCGTTGAGACCCTGGCTGCCTGTAGGGAGAGAGGTGGCAGCCAAGGGGGCGAAGCTTGCGTTGTGTCTGTCGTCAGTCCCCATCACTCATGATGGTTCAGCTCCATCTCCTGTCAGAGCAGATGAGGCGTTAGGTTCTTCCAGGAGAGGTTTGTCCAAGGTTTTAGGATTAATAAATTCAGGAGATTAGAATAATCCCAAGCTAGCCTGTCCTGAGTACATTCTGTGCCCCTTTGGAACCATACTGTGACCTGCAGGTGTGAGGGGTCTGGGCTGTGTGCTCCTTTTGGAATCCGACGCTTGACAGTCTAAGATGGAGCTGACGAGTGATGCTAGTGACGCACTCTCCTCCCCGCTGTCTGAGGAGCAAATTGTCTTCCTTGAACTCATCCCTGGTGCCAGAAAGTTGAAGATTGCTGAGGTAGGGGGCAGAGTGTGGGTGATTGCATTATTACCTCCGAGTTTCCACCCTTCCCGTAACCTCCACTTGAAGACCTCTATTTCCTTGTTTCACTAGAGGTGAAGGATGCAGCCCTACACTGTCCATGCAGGACACAGCCTGGTGACTTGTCACGGCCCTTAAGATGTGAGTGGAGGTGACAGGGTGCTAGTTATGTTTCCTTTGCATTTTTTTTTCTGTGTGTGCTTCCTGTTCTTGCATGAGAAGGCTGTGATCTTGGTTATAGCTGTGACTCTTTCAATCCTGCCTCAGAACTGATGTGAACAGCAGGGACTTGTCCACTCTGCCTCTGATCCGTGGGTATCAGGATGAGAGCTGGCCGATATGCTGCTTGTGTGCTCAGTGTCATTTTGTCTACAAAAGAAGGAATGTCCAGACATACCTCCTCCTTGAATTTTTACTCTTGGAATGGTAAATAATGGAACAGAGCATGGTAAAAGGGAAGCCTGTCAGAGGTAAGGTAACAGTGAACTCTGTCAGCATGCTGTAAACAACTCCCTGTCAAGCTCTGTTCTTGCGTTAGGTCCCTTAATTGTTATAAAATTGTCTCATGAGAAAGTAGTGTATTAGCCTTGTTACTGAATACAAAACTGATACAGGGGTCAAGAGGTTTGTCCAAGATTATAGGATTAATAAAGGCAGGATATTAGAATAATCCCAGGCCAGCCTGTCGTGACTACATTCTGTGCCCTTTTGGAATTTGGTGTCAAGTATGAGCTGTCTGAGCTACTCTCAAGTGTCCTCAAAGAAACTGAATGTGTCAGCCGATGTCATGCAGAAGTTGCCAGGGTAAGACAGCCATCATCAAGTTCAGAGCATGAGAGAGAAGTCTGACAGTTGACCTTGACTGTGCACTGCCAGGAGACTGGCGGAGCACCCTTCTGGGTGTATGTGGGTGCCCCATGGAGTGGTGACCTTGGGTACTACGTTCTAGTTCCTCCTCTTTCCTCCCTGGCATTGCTCCACTGCTCTCCTTCCCATCAAGATGAACCAAGATTTGTGAGTCTGTACCCTTCTGCCATCACATGTCTCCCTTGGAATCAGCTCATCATGGGTGGGACCCCTGAATTGGTGAGCTAAATTAAACCTTAACCTCTTTTAAATTATGGCTGTTGGGTATTGTGTCCCGATCACAGGAAAGCTAACAGAACATTTTCACTTAGGCTCCCGGGCCACAGGCATGACAAGCAGTGGCTACTCTGTACACCTGTGTGTCCCAGTTATCCTGAGGGTGACGTTAGGTCAATGTGACCGACTCTGGCTAGACGATGTGACATAAACACCTTGATGTTTGCCCCTTAGAAACACCCTGTGGGATCTTGTGGTCATTTCTTTACTATCTTCATGGTCCTAGGAAGTGGTGTGTTCCAGAGAGTGAGGCCACAAGGTAGAAGCTGCATGGATTCAGGGATGCCATTTACCAGAGTGCCACTAGAGCTTCCCGACCTTTGTAAGTTCATGGCAGAGATCGAGGGACAAGCTTTCACTGGGTCGACCTGCTGACTTTTGGAGTATGTTTGTTGCTTCAGCATAATCTGTTTCATATTCACAAACAATGTAGTTTTCCTCCTCATTGGAGTGAACCGCCCTTGCTTTTCCATCTGGAATGGATACCAGAGTTACCTGTCATCTTTAGACAACAACTTAGAGTGAGAGAGAACTGACCCAATATTCCTGGGGTTCTACAGTCTGTCTACTAGCACAGAGCCTCCTCTCTGCCTTTTCTTATTTGTGTGTTATAGTCTTGGGGCCTCGTGAAGTGCCTGGAACATGCAGATCAAGTGAAAAATAAAATAGTAAGAAGAATAACTGAAAAGAAGAATGATAGACATTAATTTGATGAAGCATTTGGGGTTATGTGAGAGTTTCAAGGGAGTCCATAATTGTTTCTTCGCCCCAGCACATTACTTCAGTCCTGTGTTTTCTCTCCTGGCCTAGCTGTCAGTAACGTCCAGGAAGGAGCTGTTGTTTTTGTGGATTATAGGCAGCCAGATTTGGCGTATTTGGTTGTCAACCACTGGCTCTGAAAAATGGTCCCGTCAAGGGTTACTGTACCAGAATCGTGTGTCAGGAGGTGAAGCCTGGCTGGAGATAGGTTACAGACAGTGTGACCTGGAAGTGCGTAACCTCATCCTCAGCCCTTGCTGTGGCTGTCTCTGCTTCCTGGTTTCTGTGACATGAGCAGTTTTCCTCTGCTGTGCCTCCGTGTCAACTGCTTCTTCCAGTCACCTGCGGACTGAATTCTCTGAAACATGCAAGTATGTGAACTGGATTACAGAAGTGTGGTTGGGGAAGGGGTGTAATACTGAGGCTTGACCTAGAAGCGGTGGATCACTGGGATAGGACATGGAAGGATAAATGGTGCTTCCTCTCTTCCTTCTGGGGCTTAACTGGACTTGACTTCCTGTTTGCAATGCCATGAGGAGATGCCTTCACCTCCACCTCCACTATGTGCTTCCGCTGTTGCTGGCTACCGTGAATGGACTGAGACCTTCTGAAATTGTGAGCTGAAATAATTCTTTTCTTTCTAAATTGTGGATATTGGGCATTGAACCACCTTGATGAAAAACTAACCAAGATAGACCTCTTCTGAAAAGTCAAGTAATCAAAGAATCTGTAACTTGGAAGAGTTGCAGGCAGAGTGGCTGGTTTCTAGGCAAATTTCTATGAGATAAGCATCGATTCTCTGTGACTATGGAGCATAGATTTGTAATTATAAGCCTGGTAAACTCCTACACATCTTCCAATCCTGTCATGGCACAGGCTCCCAGAATACGCAAAACAACCCTATCGGTGGGGCACCGTTATCCTCATCTTACAGACGGGATTGAGGTGATTATTTATGTTCCAGCTGACTGGGGACTTTCACCTAGTTCTAGTCAGGGTTGTCTAAGGCTTTCTCTTTTAAACTATCTCCACAAACAGTGTGCTGCGTACTGGGTCTTGGGGACAAGAAAGCTGCCTAGTACAGGTCTGAATCCCAACTCAGTCACATACGAGCTGTGACGTCCTGAGTAACTGGGTCATCGTTATGGCTGCCACTTCTTCTTTTAGCAGCTGGTGGAGACACAGTGTGCGGGAGAATCCCAAGTGGTCAGCACACCAACGCAGCGGTCCCTCTCGCACTCCCTAGGCTCTGCCGGGTCGATCAATCATTGTGCCATTTGGAGAAAGTCACCAGGTGGCCTCCTGAAGCTTCCGTGGTGATGCCGAACTGAGGTGCTGCCCCCCGTAGGTGCAGGAGGGAATGCCAACGAGAAGAAAAGAATCCCCCGCCTCCTGATCGGAGATGTGTACTTGGGGAAAGGACGGTGGAAGAAAATGCAGGGAGCAAAGGCCGCCGTATTCCTGCCGTGTGAGATCTGTATGTGCTACGCGCTGGCGAGAGAACAAACTCTTTTTGAGTAGACACATGATAAATAGGTTTTAAGAAGTCTCTGGTAGAGGCAGCAGTGGTAGGATCCAAACGAAGTGACCGGGAAGTACTGAGACCTAGAGCAAAACTTACAGGTAGAAGAAACGGAGTTTTCATCACATCAATGTGGAGTGTACTTTACCAAGTA
Organism: Ctenodactylus gundi; assembly: GCA_004027205.1. Lineage (NCBI taxonomy): Eukaryota > Metazoa > Chordata > Mammalia > Rodentia > Ctenodactylidae > Ctenodactylus > Ctenodactylus gundi. The sequence goes on from PVKB01000267.1 coordinate 585,894, forward strand.
CTAACTAGCTCAGACTGGCCTAAATGTTCCCCCAGATACAAAGGATTTTTAAGTGGGAAACATAACATTAAAAGACGTTAGAGGTGAATGAGGGAAACACTGACATTTTTTGAAAAAAACATTTCTAAATTATTCCTAAAGCCATTTGCAAATAATTGCTATGCTGCTTATAAACAAAGCGTTTTATTCAGATCTAAGAAATTCTATGGTAAAATAATTCTCAGGTGAAAATGACATTTGTTCCTTTTGCTTTGGAATGTGCACAGTAACTCAAGTGAAACTTTTGCTAATCTACTTCCAATTACCCTGTGCTCTCGGAAATATAGAAGTATATTTCTTTGATTATAAATGTGAAATTTGCAAATTTCACTAATTCAGACTCTGGTCCCCCTGGGCAGTCTCAATTAATGAAGTTTTACTCAAGTTGTCGCATGGTAGCAAATGTATCCACTGGAAAATTAACAGAAAGACAACTTGGGGCCTTTTAGGAGTAATTAATGTGTTTAGAATTGCAGTGGGACCCTAATTGCTGCTTCTAAAATGTACAGTCTTCTTAGTATTGTTACTGGGGTGACGTGGCTTTGGTCTGGGTGCCGGGAGAAGGGCAAGGAAGGGAAATTACCACTTATTAATAGTTCTGTTACACAGACACTTTTCTGCACCGTCTTGTTGATTCATCTTCCTGATGCCACATGGAAGTAGGCTTTGGACCGGAGCTGATTTATTTTGGCTGTGTTAATACGGGCAACATCACGGGCCTAATGACAAGTACTCATGGCTGGCTATAAATTACCCCCTTTCTTTGCTCTAGATAATAAGATGGTATTTCACCACTTCTGAGTGTGAACGAGGGAGGGCAGCTGCTTCTTTAATCTGTAGTGATTCACCGTGAAAAGGTTTGTCCACCCGAGTCTCCCGTTGTAGAAGGAGGTAGGCTTCTTCCTCCTTCCTCTTCCTGGTTTTCAATGATAAATATGAACGAATGATTTGTTGCTCCAGAAAATGTACCTTGGTCCTGATGTGTGGTGGAAAGAAAAAACCTGAGTTGTGTGTCAGGAAACGTGGAGTTTTACCAAGGTCCTGTCGCCACTGCCTGTGGGAATTGCTAGAAATTCAGTTTGCTGGCCCTCTGTTTCCTAATTTGTCAGTCAAAAAGGCCAACCCATTCTTATTGTGAGAATTCATGACAACAATAATAATACTTATAAGAGAGAAATGAGAATGATGTTATGATATATGCACATCTTTGTATATATGATGATGATGTGTGTTCTCTCTCTCTCTCTCTCTCTCTCTCTCTCTCTCTCTCTCTCTCTCTCTCTCTCTTTGTGTGTGTGTGTGTGTGTGTGTGTGTGTATTCCCCCCCCTCCTTTGAACTTTTAGAGTCTTCTACCTAGCATTTCCTGTAGAATGTCTAATTGAGGAAAGTCTAAAGGAATTTAAACTTTATGTTTATCCTGATTCGGTGTTGTTAATAGCTGCCACTGGTGAGCAGTGATTGTGCCAAGCATGGTGTCAACTGTTTCCAACTATAAGTGCGTGTGGTCTTGTACGGTGCCTGTGAAGAGACTTGTTTCCCTCTCATATTACAGAAGAGATTCCAGTGAGTACATATGTGCTACATTTATTTAATGTCACATAGTGATATTGTGACATCCGGGTCATCGGGATGCCACCTTATCTCTCGGCCTGTGCTAGAGGCCACCTCTGTGAGGGTGCTGTCTGTACAGCATTCTTGGAGCTCCTTGAAAATTTCACGTGGGTAGATCTTTTGAGGCCTTCTCATTTTTCTACAGAATGAATGCAAATTGTTAGAGAAATTAGTGAAGAATTAGAGTATTTGACATGTAGGCAAAGTGGAGCCTCACAGCTGTGGTGGGACCAGAAGATGTGAGATACCCTGACTCGGTCATTCAGGCCCCAGGCAAGCATTCAGGGGAGAAAGAACATGCTGCTGACATGCTTGCAAGGTGCGGGGATGGGTGCACGTTGAAGGTTCAGGTGCACGTGGGAGGCCACTGACATCACCTGCGTACTTGGGCGGCCCTCTCCTGGCTCTATGCTCTTATAGGCCTAGCGGTCCCAGGGGCCCAGGAAAGATCTGAAATGTTTCTGCTCCTACGTTGTATTTTCCCTCCATGGGGATCTTGGCCCGTCTTCCTCTGGCCTTCTTTACATGCCACAAACATTCAAAATAGCAGCCTCTTGTGGTGGTGAAGCTAGTTGAGAGGTGTTATGGTTTAAACCTAAAATGTTCCCCCAGAGTCTCGTGGTTGGAAGGGGACTAGCCCCTGGAGTGTTGTGTTCATCAGTGGAGTCACCCACGAAGGACGTCAGTAGTGGGACGTTCCATCCTGTCCTGTTCTGCGCTGGGACCTGATAAGAGGCAGTCACTGGGATGGTGACCTGCAAAGGTGTACTTGTGCCCCCACCTTCTCTCTTTCCTTCCTGTTTCCTGGTTGCCATAAGTTGAGTCACTTGCCTTCACCAGGCCTTTCTACCATGTCATTTCTGCCCGGGAACAAACCGTGATCGAATCACCCAAATTAAATCTCTTGTCCTTGACGTTGGTGGTGTTGGGTATTTTGCCCCACCAACGGGAAAGCTGACTAGTACAGTGGGCTGTAGGCTTGAGGGCAGTCTAAGGTGAAATATTAATAGAAGAAAAATCATTTTCTGGCAAATTTAAGGAAGTGAAAGCTCTGGGAGAAATCCAGGAATGAAAAGGAGAACAGATTGTGGGCGAGGAGACGACTCTGAAGGTCCCTTGGAGGTCTTGTGTCATGTGCATCAGGAAGACACTATTTCTGCAAGTGGTTTATATTTGTCATTAACATCTGTGTTAACCCCATCTGCTTGTCTGATAGGCACCAATAAAAATGTCTGCTCAGGAAAAGGGGACATTGATCTGGCCTGGAATGTATTTTTCCTTATGTAAAGAGAGTCAAATGTGGACGTGAGTTTGCTGCTCACGTTGAGGATGAGGTCATTGACATTGCCAGAGTAAATCCCTGATGGGCCGATAGCAGATTTAACACTTAAGACAAAGGCATGACTGAAAGGTAAGTCTACTTTGTGTATATATGACAAGAGGGTTGTTTTTGTTTCGCTACGATCCTTATTATTTATTGATTTATTTTTAATTTTATTTTTTTCTTTTTTAACTACAATTTTATTATGGTAAAAAATTCACCTAACATAAAACTTAACTTTTTTTTGGGTAAATACATGAATTCTAAATCCTGTAATACATTAGAAGCATGAGGTTTGAGGAATCTGCTAAGACTTTTTAAATATGAGAGACCCCGTTTACTATTGAGACTGGGATTACTGTCAGTTGGGAAAGAACAATTTAATCAAAGTGAGAGGTCAGGTGATCAGGGAATCCTGTCAGACTGTGGACTCTAGCACTTTGAGTGACCTACAGGAACAATCACTGAGCTCACATAGCCCACTTGGCCCCTGGGATGGCAGGACTAACTTCGTGTCTGGGAAATTGTGTGTCACATGGTTCCTTTTGTTAGTGTAGTAATTATCTTAAGTGCAGGCGTCTAGAGCGGGGGCTTTCTAGTTGGCCTCCCAGCCACCTGCCTTGCCCCATTCCAAGTGCAAAAGACATTGGTGTCCACAAAAGAGATCCTCTAAGATGAGCGCATGACAGGTGGAAGGCTCATGAGTGATTTGCACCTGGGGGACGCATCAGTGGAGCCATCTAGTCCTCATGATGCCCAGGAGTTTGCAACATGGAGGAGAGGGAGAGGTTGAAGGAAGTAATTTAAAACATGCAGGTGTTTAGATGATTGCAACATCACCTGCATATGTAGAATGGTTGGGAACCCTAAGTCCAGGTGAGGGCTGTGAATGGGTGCCTGCTACTCCTGAGCACTAGCTGATACCTGGCAAACAAGCTGCTCATCGTCCTTGTCACATCTCTGAAGAAGAATTTTGGGACTGGAGTCATGAGGATGTACACACAGCAAACTTAAAGGTAAGTTAAAAAAAATGTAATTTATAGATGAACTGAGCCCCACCATGGAGGCTGAACAAAACACACGTGACCGTGAAAGGTCTCTTTGTATGGTCCCTGGACTTCCTCTTTCTAAGATTTGATGCTCTACAGAGGAGGGGTGATGGTTTTAGTTATATAACTTTTGCTCTAGAGTGCATGTGCTTCCCATATTGTGCCTGCTTTTGATTATATTCATGAACTTCCGTGCTGGTGCACATTATATTAATTGCATTACAATAAAGAGAGGTCAGTTACAGAAGCATTGCCTTCTCTGTGTGCCTGAACTAGACTCAAGAAAGTCCGTAATGTCTGTCTGCAGTTTCTGCTGGTATTTTATCTAGTTTTTACCCTCTTCTTGTGTCTTTACCAAGTGTCTATTGTCCTCGCCCTGCACTGCTGCTTCTGGGCCTGCAGCTCTTACCCTCAGGCTGGGGCTTTGTTTAGTTCCCATTGTCAGGTGTGTCTATCTGCTCCTAGTAGTGAGGTGGGTGGAATCAGGACTCAGAAGGAGCAGGTGGAGAGAGGGTGCCGGGCGAGACATCTTCTCACAGTCTAGGACACAACAAAGTTTATGAAGAGAAGAGCTAGCTAACAGTCTCCAGCACCCAAGGAGGCTCAGGCTGGGGATGAACCAACACGGACAGCCTCAATGAAAGTAATTCAGGGGTGAGGGTGGGGAGCGCAGGCTGCCCAGGCAGGAAACACTAACAATTCTCTGCTTGCACCGAAAGGTACTGAGGTCTCTAACTTTGCCCAAGCCTGTGAGCACAAGTGGACTGAGAAACATGCCAGGCATGCAGAGCAGAGGGCTCACCTGTCCTTTCTCAACCTAGCTGCAAGAGTGCGGCTTCTCCATGGTCCCTCGTGCCTAAAAAATAGCCCCAGCCCATTGCAAGAGAAGTTGAGAGATGACTTTTTTTTTCTCAAGATGATTGTGAGTCCAGCTGAAGTCCAGTATGCTTTATGCAAAGGTGAGAAGGGGAGGGTGCAGAATTTGGTGCAGACAGTAGCTCAGTCAGGGGCGATGTCCTATAGCCAGGCCAACTTAATGTCCTTCAGATTCTATTTCTAGCAGGTTACCAGCCTAGACCCACTGTCATTTATTAGAAATGAATGCGTGTGCATCTTACATAACTACACTTTGTCCCATTGTTTTCATTTGTAAAACAGAAATGTAAAATATTTATATTCTCACCTACCTTGTATCCCTATTATAAGGTTCAAATGACATAAAATCTCTAACCCCTTAAGCCTAGCATATTTGTTATTATTGGCTATTTTCAAAAATTACTATTATAAATATATATTAACCTTGAAATTTGTATTAATACTTTAAATTATTATTATTAAGGTTTTTCTCTCTGCTAGAGTTTGTATTAGCCACTGAAGCTATAATTTTGTCCCTACAGACTTCTCTAATTTCAAGCAGAATAAAATGTAATGGTAGAGAAGAAATCCAAAGTATTGTGTGCAGTGCCGTGTTATAGAGTGCTGTCAAGAATGAGTAGACATTCTTAATTGGATTATTTTAAAGTTAAGTAGGGTTCTTTTATTGTTTACATGATTGTAACTGTTACGCTTGTATCTTTAATCTCCCCAGCCGTGTCTAACTCTATTGCTGTTCTTTTGTTGTCCTAGAGCCTTTATGTTGAGATATATTTGCAGTCCATTTTACTTTTGATTTTGAGACAGGGTCTTGCTAAGGTACTCATTTGTTTAGTCTGCGCTTGAACCTGCAGTCTTCCTGCCTCAGCCTCCAAGAATGCTGGGGTCATAGGTCTGGCTTTAGCTCTCTATTACTGTCACAACTTCTGTTTATTCATGCTATTGGAAAGGAGACAAGGAGAGAGATGAGGAACAGAAAATAGCATCATGACACTGAAAAAGCTATTTCCTACTCAAGAAAATCTAAGTGTACCGGAAGGACTGTCCTGGGTGCTCTGGCTTCTTGCAAGTCTGAGCCTCTCCTCCTATGACAGGCCCAGTGGTGACAGCTTTTAATAGGTGTAGATGGTAATCCAACAGCCGGTCTTTATAGCTGGTAGTCATTTTTCTTTCACATTTTAATTAGAAGAAGAAGTTTAAAAATACACAGCCCAATAGAATGAATGAAGTGTTCTTCCTTGCCCTTACCTGCATCCATGTCAGGAGAACTCAGATACTGTAAAGTGGAGACTGACTTACTGCCCCTTTATTTCTTCTGTGTCAAATGCATTTTGGTTTCATTTTCATATTTTAAGGATAATTGGACATATTCAGTGACTTAAAAGCACCTTAACTACAAACATTATTATTAGCACCGATGTATCAGTTTGGTGACTTCTATGTTGTTATTGGGAACACACCAAGTCCATAGACCACGGTTTCTTATCTTTTTTGTCAGGTGCTCACCAGGTACACAGCACGAGTGACAGATGTAGGCACTGATTCAGTGAAGGAAATAGGGCTCTCGGAGCTGGTTTCTGAGCTCCAGCTCGCCCTCCCCAGCTCTGTTGACTTTCCTGTCTGCGTCCTTTCTGACGGACAACGTAGCCTCCTGTGTATTTGGGCTGAGTCAGGCTTCTTGCAGACACAATGTTTTTCCACTTGGGCTTATCTCCTGGCCTAGGCGTGATTAAGTTGATGAGTTCATTTGAAGTTTGCAGCCGGCCTCCATCCCAAGAGCTTCTCCTGCAGAGGGTAAGGGCAGCCTTCTTCGCAGCACGACTCTCAAGCCTTTAGGCAGTGAGAACCAAGGGAAACGCATTCTCGGAACTTTAAAAATAAATTCTTGTCTGCCAAGTAGAAACAGCCTCCTAATGTGCCGCATCCCACATGCATTTGGATTTAATTTGTTTGCTTTTTCTCCGTGATTGCTCTTTAATTATTGCAGTGTTGAAACAACTTGCTCTGTCTCCAGGAATGTGCTACCGTAGGTGGGGTGGAGGAGGGCTGAGAACCGGCAGCAGGGAGTGTTGGATGATGGTTGTCTTGGGAGGGGTCTAGGGCTTGGGGGGATTTCTCGCAGGGATCCCCAATCTCACTCTTGCACTTCACAGAGCTTGGCATAGCTGGTATCCAAAGCTGACTTCCCACTTGAAGAGGGTCTTTTTAGAATTTGCAAGGTCACAGAGATGTAATGGGCTATGCATGTTGAGGTGTTAGGCTGGCTAGCATCTGCCAGCAGCACTGAAAGATACACATTCTATTGTATCCAAAGTCAAAAAAATGCATATTCTGAGTATGATGTCTCCTGTCTTTGCCTTTACTCTCTTGCAGCTATGTTTTTTCCTGGGATGAAAGGGTGAGATTCTAGGTTCTTTGACGATGTTGTGGCTGTGTTTCAGAGGTTTGGTACAAACTGGGCACCTGTAATTCAAAAATTAGAAACCTGAAACACGCTGAAACCTGAAATTTTTGAACTTCAACATGACTCAAAAAGTTTTGGTATTAAACTAGTGAAACCTACACAAATGTTCTCAAATCTGAAATACTCTGAAATTTAAAACACGTCCTGTCCCAATTATTTGGGATTAGCGAATAATTAATCTGAGTATCTCTGCTGGAGACTCTGCATTCCACAGTCTTTGACACTACCAGGGGCAAGACTAATAGCTAACATGATACCACGTTCATTTGAATAGCTTTTTTCTATTTTAATTGAAGTCCAACTCAAGGAACTTTCTGAAGTTACACAACTTGGAGTTACTTTGAAGCAAGTTTTGTCCATCTCTAAAGTCTGACCCCATTCATTAAAACATATAACACCGTGGGTTGGTTTCTAGCCCTCGCATGCTTTGAGTATGGTATGTTTGTGAAAGTGCTCTTTACAACCCTTTGTCCTGGGGACTGAGGAAGATGGGACTGAAGAAAAGAGGAGAATGAGTCCTGATGGTTGCAACAACCAATCCCAGTGGAAATTTTGGAGAAGGGGATGCCTAGACCCCTGTCCAGAGCTGAAGGGATGAGCATTTGTAGCGGGCTATCCTTGGGAAGACCAGGCAGCTCCCACCACCTGAAGGTCATTCTTAGCTGCTCATCTGGGACAGCCCAGCAGGAAGCCCTTGCTGCAGCTGGGGAAGGAATGTTTTGGGGATTTGAAAAGCAGCAGCCTCCGCTAGCTCCTCTTTTGCAGTCCTCTGATCCCACTGGATATTGATTGCATTTCCTCACTTGGAAACAACTCCTTCAGGATGGTTGTTGATCTCTTTGCTTTGGAAAACCTGTAAAAAAGAAAGTCAGTAAGACAATCTGTAGTCCCCTGACCTTCTCGAAGCTGGTATTGCGGTTACACGTGGTACTGACTGTCTCCCATCTCTAGCAGGGTTTTGGATTTCCTCATCGGCTTTAGCACATCTCCTGGCCCAAAGGATTTATAGTGATACTGATTCAGTCTCTCATCCCTGAAGTTCTTGTATACCAGACTCATTTGCGGTTGAAGATGCTGTGCCTGTTCATTACTGTCAAAATTGAGCAGAGGGCATGCCAAGAGGAACCCCGGGAGATCACTTAGGTTGCTTCTATGATACTTCCCTGCTTCCATTTGTACAAGTCCTACGACCTCTGGATGATACAAGCTGATTATCCGTGTTTGGATGTTGACTCCTTTCCCTGTCTGGCCAGCTCATAATACAGAGAACTTTTTTTTTAAGTTATCAAGGTGTAGCCTTCGCTTAAAATTGATTGGGACTCATGTGTTCCTGATATAAGCACTTCTTGTATGGAATTTAGCCCCCATAGAATAACAACACTTAGCTTTTGGGGTCATGAAACAGTGAACCACTGAGAACAGAACCCTAATTCTGACTTTTTGTTTCTGGAGTCATCTATTTTACAGAGTGGAGACATTGCCACATCTAAGAATTGCTTAAGTTTTATTTTGCTGATTATTAAATTTACCCATGTTTAGAGGTTTAAATAGCACATATGTATCGTCTTACATTCTATATGTCAGAAGTCTTGATAGATTCATTAGGTTTTCTGCTAATGTTCTTGTAAAGCTGGAATCAGGCTGTTTTCCAGATTGGGCTCTGAAGGGAAATTCTGGAGAGAAATGTCATTCAAAGTCCTTCACAGGGTTGGCAGAATCAAGTCTATCACAGGTGTAGGACTGCCCTATTCTATAACCACCTCTGTTAAGTCCCGGAAATGGGGATTCCCATGGCTACCATGCTGGCAGTGCTCCTCTTCATAATAACCCTGTCCCCCTCACTTCTAATGGCGAAGTATCTTCGCCTGCCATGAGTTCTACCACAACCCTAAAATATTCAGTGCTATGTGTTTTCTGATGGCGTCTGCAGCTGGCAGGCTCCAGCTACTGAGGTTGACCAGAGGGCTGCTGTTCCCCTCCTCAGTAACACTCTCGATCACTTTGGCTGACTGCCTAACCTCAACGCAAACGTGGTATAGAGAGCTGGCTGGCAGGTGCTCTGGCCCTGTGTGCTACGTAAACCCCGGCAGGTTCTCAGAACCACGAGCTTTCTTGCTCTTCACTGTCTGCAACCTCTGCTCTGACATCTCTATTTTACCTAGTCATATTGATTTGTTTCAAAGAGCTGAGCCTCAGTATTTAACATGTGTGAGTTTCCCCCTGTATATCTGTGGTCTCACCTTAGTCCAGTACCTCCAGGCTCTAGCCCCACACCTGTACGCTCCTGCTTCAGGGAATCTTGCACTTCCTTCAACATGTAATGCTTTTCCGTCTTTACAACTGCACGACTTTCCCATCCACAATGTGATGTCATTTGACTTGTTACTGGCCTGCTGACCAGGAGGAAAAGTGAGGGGAGATCTTGAATAAACTCACCTTGTTCATTGAAGAGGCACTGATGATTTGCAACAGAGCAAAGTGAGTCCTTATTCAGGCTCACATAGTTCAATAAAATCTGGTAATTCAAAATTTCTGACGTCCTTACCTGTGATTCTGTTGCCAACTACATCTCATGTCCTTCCCAAGCAGGACAAGGCCTTGGCATAACAGACTTGCTGCATTTTAAAATTCAGTCTTCTCTGGAACTTTTCTTCTCTTCTAGTTCAGTCTTGTTTGTGGGGAGGCCGAAGTCTCCTGCCTGCTCTTGAGATCGGTCTCCCGCTTATTCACTTTCCAAAATTGGCGACTAGCTGTCCTCATCCTCTCACTGTTCCAGGGCATCAATGAACGGTCCTCAGTAACAGCTGCCAGTTACCCAAATGCTTGGAACAAAGATTCTCTCTGGAAACTCAAACACCTGAGCAACAGCACCAGTCAGCATACTCCCAGCTCCCTTGGAGAAACTGTAGCAATTACACCGTTACAAAATGCAAAGCATTCCTGTTGTCACCAATAATGGGGTCTTCATTGCCAATCAGCTAGAGAACGATCTGCTTACAAATCCCATTTCAGAGTTCATTTCCCAATTCCACTTCTGGCATCAGCTGTCTTCAGTCAGATTTTCTGAAAGAGATTGCGATGCAGAGACCTGGATGCAGGAAGCTTACAGAGAGGTAATCTTAAAAGTAAGAATTACATATGCCAGGAAGTTAGGCAAGGGAAACGTTTCAACACGATGCTCTTGCAGTCAGGGTTTGGTGGACCTTCTGGTGGTGAAAGGATTCTGGAGCAGGGACTTGAGGCATGGGGTCAGGACACTGGGCACTCTTTGCCTAGTCACGAGATGCTGGCTCTGTGCTAGTGTTGACTTTACGAAGTTACTGCGGAGCTTGCATGTGGTAAATTTCCCCTTGCTTTCAACAAATACTAAGTGAAGACTTCAGTTTGTAATTCTAAAGTTCCTTTGTGTCATATCCATCAGGCCACATAGCCCATGCGGGTAAATATAAGGTCCCTTGGATGTATATGATTAGGTGCATCTGAGAAGAGGAGCTTTTGTCCAACGGGAAGAGGGGCAATCACCAACACCTGAAGAGACTGCGGCACAGGCCGTGCATACACGGCGGTGGGTCAGCCTGCCAAGGTGCGTCTCGGTGATGATGAATAGCCCTGACACAGCTGCCTCGGGGACGTTTTCCTGATAGCGTATCACTCTGTTATTCTGCTTGGGTGATTTTGTTTGATGAAATACAGCGCAGAGCATGTCCTCTGAGACAAGCGCTCAGGTAAGACCAGGACTTGCCTGCCCAGAGGGGGAGGGCAGGAAGTCAAGGTGGGAGGGGAGGTAGATGAGGAACAAAGGCCGCACTCTTTTCAGAGACAAGAAAGGCTCATTTGTGTGGCCTTAATCTTATTCCAGGGGAAAAGCCAGAGCAGAAGGGATGAGGGCAGTCCCTCTGAAGGGAATTCCAGACCTGAAGAGGCTGTTGACTCCAGCAGCTCAGTGCCTCATGGAGAGCGTAGATCTTTTCCAGAGCTGCCTAGACAAAGGCCGGAGGCCCTGAGCACCTTGAAGAGAATTTCCCAGGTCAGTGACGCGGTGGAGGGACTCTTGCTTTGTCATGAGCAGAACTGACATTGAATTTCTAGCTCTCTCTCTCTCTCTCTCTCTCTCTTTCTCTCTCTCTCTCTTTGCTTGCTGATAACTTAGCAGACATTATGGGTATTACACAGATATAACCATACCTGCTATAAAGAGCTGTTGTCAGAAATAAATTTGATCACAGTCAAAGCACTTAGAAAATAGGAGACAGTAACACGCATCCTTTATTGCAAAGTCACTGTGAGGATCTTTCTGATCCTCATCCTTGAGGAGCTCTGTCTATGCAATACAGCTGTAGCCTTGGTTCTTCCCCATGTTATCGGGCTGATTTTAGCCCACAAGGGCAATCTTGATTGGCATCTACTTTCCTCATCTTGCAGAATTGTGTTCCTGAAACCCCAAGCTTGGAAATGCTTCCCTGTCATGCCTGTCCATCTGGATTTGAGAACCAACCAAGATTAATACTCTTCGACCTTGGAACCATTGCTCAGCCTGGATTCCTGGTGTTTCCCACTTGTATTGTAAGTATCCCTGTGATGGTTGTACTGGGTCTAACCCAACTTTACAGGATGGATTGATTTGGCCCTTCCCGTCCCCTTTTCTTCTTGCCTCCGTGGGCAGCCAGAGCTTCAAGTCTTCTCTTCCAGCATGGAAGAGTAGATGCAAGTGATCTCTAATCTCAGAAGCCTTCTATCCAGGTTAGATTTTGCTGTTATCCTTGAATGAGTCACTTCCCATCTGCTAAGTTTGTTGTGAAGGTCAAGGGCAATGACAGTGTGACAGGACTTTTCTTGAGTTTACATTGATTATATGTCCACTATAATAATCTTTTTCAGGTATGAGGGCATTATATCTTGGCTCTATCTTTTGTCTTTGTGTGAAGAGTGACTGAGTTCACAGGATCATGAAACTAACAATATTTGGATGTACCAGCCGTGTCTCTTCCAAAGCTACTTTTCTTTGGTTTCACTTAGTGACTTACGCACATAACCTATGTGGATTCATTGGGATCATCTGTCTCATTTGTTGTTTCTGCATAATCTGTACATGTGTTTGACCAAATCTCCACTTGTAAAGTGGGCCGTGTCCTTTTCCACGTCAGCATTAAAGAGAGATTGCAAGTATTACCGACGTCCTTTGTAAAATGACTTGTATCAGTGAGTGCAGTTCTACAAATGAATACAACTTTTTGGTAAGAGGATTTATAGTAAATAAAATAAGGCATGATACATAATTTAACAATGACAATGATCCTTTCAAGTTATCTGTTTCTCTAGTTTATAAATAAAGAAACTAGCATTCAGAAAAAGAGAGGTGAGAGAGAGGCAAGCAGTCCACGTGATGGACGTAGTTCAGTAGACGCAGAACCCAGGCCCCTAACACAGCAAGTCTTGGGAACTCAAATCCTAACTCCTGGGTTCAAGGTATCAGCTGCCTTTCAAAATCTCCTAATGCGCTTTGATAATTGGCAGGACGTGCGTGAAAATACTATAGATCGTGCTGAAGAGGAGCTTGCAACTCTTGACACGGTAACCCCTGGTCCCCCAGCCTGAACATGTGGTTTACCACACAGCGGAGCCTAAGCCTCGTGTTACCCTGGGTTCGTTTCTGGTACATGTTTGAAGCACTCGTACGTTTAGAAGCGCGCTTGGAGGCCCAGCTGTACTGTACATGGCCCCTCCTTTGCAACCCCTGTAGGTTCTCCGAACGGCACAGCTCCTGTCTCTGTGCTCTTTTTATGATGTTCGGCATTTTTTTTTTGATCAAAAAATACCCAGTGGGAATATAGACTGGGAGGCAATTCAGCCAAATATCCTTTTTAGCAAATGATTTATTTACTGCTGCCAGGACAGCGTTTTCTCCTCATCTTTCTCTGGCCTCTGTTCCTTCCTGTCTTCCTCGCCCATTTGTCGCCAGGAAGCCTCTTATCTTTGCTGGTTTCAGGCCAGCACGTCTTCTCCCCGCAGTAAATCTGGGCCTGATAGGCCGCCAGGAGGGAAGCAAAGCAGAGGCCTCACGGAGGCGCAGCCATCTCTTCCTGTGCTAAATAAGTCACTTCCCTCTGAATTCCTGAGCGGAGTGCCTGTGCCGGCCTTGTCCCCCTCCTCCAGCCCACTTCTCCTTGGAGAGGATTCTTCTGCCGATGAAGAATAACTAAGCAAACATGGATTCTTTGGGGACTAGAAGCTACTTTTGACACACCTCAGCAGGGTCTTGGTATGTGCAGAGTGCACCTGGTCGGGTCGCCCCTCCATGTCACCCAGCTCTGCAGCCAAAAATTTAATCAACTGTGTATAGAAGATGTATTCCCCCTATCATCATTCCCTAAACAATACAGTATAGTACCTATTTGCATGAAATTTACATTGTATTAGGGATTCTCAGTGATGTACAGATGATTGAGAGTAATGGGGTGATGATGATGAGGTGATATGCAAATAGTGTCCTATTTGGAGAGGAGGGATCTGAGCACCCCAGCCTCGGCTTCCTTGGGAGGCCCTGGCCTAAGTCATTGGTGGTGCTAAGAGAGTGTAGTGTCTGCTCGTGTGAGACAATGCCTTTGGGGGAAAGCAGGCTGCAGGAGATGTACAAGAGAAGAGGAGAGTGGGCACCTTGTGGCCGTGGGCTCCAAGCTCACATGCAAGGGCTGATCAGAGTACCCAGAGAATGTTTAAATTAAAAAAAAAAAGTAGCACAATGAGAGACACATTGCAGTTAATCCACCTCCAGGTACCTCCTTACTTCGAGCACCCTCGTCCCAGTGTTCTTCCCATTTTCTGAAGCAGTTCAAGAAGTCCTTCTTTTGTGACTGTCTTTACAGGATGAGATCAAAAATACAGTGAATGATGCTGCTGTCTGCCATCCAGCAGGAAGGCGGACTTGTACAAACATCACAGTGGGACCTCGTCACCTTTGTTCATCTGTGCAGTGTCTGGCTCTCCTCAGGGTCAAAACAACTGTGAGTGGTAAACACTGAATTGATTCGAGGCATTTAGGGAGTCGTGACAGTGTAAATAAACATACAAAAAATGATTTGCAGCTTAGAAAGTCACAAGAATGGTGGCTTAAGTGAGCTTAAAGTGACACAGAGTATTTTGAGAAGTCTTAATGACATTGTGTATTATTTATTTAATGTATTTATCAAATAATTATTCCCCATATTTTTCAATCACATCTCCAGTCTTCCTTTCACACAGATGACCGTATGGCCAGCCAACTTTGAAAACGGTATCAAAATTTACGGAAAATCTTGAATTCTTCCCATGATGCTGCTTGTCAGGGTGAAAAGTGAATCTGTATGTAAGATACAATGGAGGCTGTGTCACTGAAAATGGTGCTGTCCAACAGGGAAGAGCAGCCTGGCTGCCCTAGATGCGTCTGTGTGTCACTGTGGCTCACTCCCTCTCATCCGTCAAGTCTTTATTCAAGCCTCGCATTCTTAGTGGGGCCATTCCTGTCTCCCCCTTTTAAATATTTTCCCCCAAACACTGCGACTCCCCTTCTCGCTTTACCCGTGCCTGTGAGTTTATCACCGTGTGACGTGTCATGTATGTACTTATTTCTTGCTCCCTTTTCCTGGCTGGACTTAATCTGAGCGAGGCAGGCGTGTTCAAATGGCTTGCTCACAGTGGCTCTTGCAGCTCCCGCAGCAAGGCCTAGCACGAAGCAGGCATCAGCGAAGACCTGGTCAGTGAGGATGTGAGTGGTCAGAAGAGGGAGAGACAGGACGTCTCTGGGAGGCCCAGGGCTCTGGCTTACCTGCCGGAGGAGTTCGTCACCGGCACTGAGCAGCCAGATGCATCTTATTTGTTTATTTGTCTCGTCATCATGTTTGAGTTGTTAGAGTTTTGTGGCACATAACAGCAACACTCATCTTGGGGAGCTGATGGATGTCCGTGTCACATCTTAGTCATTTTAGTCCCCTTCCTCTTGTCATCCTGCTGCCTGCTACCCCCCACCCCCCGATCCTAGTCCCATTTCCGCAAAGTCTCCCTGGCTGTTTCCTACTGTCTGCCTTTCAATTATTATATTTTCTATTTTTGGGTTGGAGAGACTAGCGCGTGCACGGTGAGCTCGTGATGAACAGCTCTTGCCACTGGATCTTTGAAATCAAGATTGTGCCTGTACACTCATTCTTTTTTTTAAAAAATATTACCTGGTTTTCCTAATAATAGAAGCTCAGAATACAGGCATTTTATGGAATCAACCGGGTGTGAAAGTGGGAGTTAGTGGAGATCAAGAAGGAGCTGGAGGGTCAAAATAGGGCAGAGGAAGGGATTGTAACGTCGACATGACGTATACGTGGGCAAAATACCCAAGCTCACTACGGCCATTATGTATCATATATATGCACATTATGTATCATATATATATATACATATATGAAAAATTCTTTCCTCTGACTTTGATATTCTGTTATCTTGGTTCATTTGCATCTGGGTTCTAGTTGGAAAACAGTACCTGGTGTTGTCCTTTAGATCTTCCTATCAGATCCTCATCCCTTCTGGTGCTTTCACTTTCCATATCTCCAATCTATACTTTATTCTTTCAGAACCAGAGCGCCATCCAGCCCTCAACACGCCCCAGGTAAAGGTTTCTCGATTGTCGTCAAGCTTACTGGAAAAATAGCGCTTTCACCATTATTGTCATTCATTTTTTGCTATTTCCCTACTAGAATATAAAGACAGATACATTTTGTAAATTTGTACATTAAATTCATTTTCAGCAGGTTTATTGGACTCATAATTTCTGCAATGTGCTCTATGATGGCCAATTAATAACTTTCAATGGAGGAAATAGCTGCTTTCGGCAACTTTCAGCTTCCTTCCCACCACTTTCTCAGTATCTTTTACACTTGTCTCTCCCGGAGCCTGAGAGAAGTGACTTGCCCTTCACTGCTCATGTTTTCTTGCAGACTTTTCATAACACTGTGCTTCCATCTTGCACAGTGGTGCTGGCCATGCGGGGCCATGATGAGGCTGGCTCCTGCAAACCTGTGGTTGACCCCTAGTCAGAGAGATTTGATCACTAAAACTGGGCTCAGAGGTACAGCCCAGAACTCTCCTACCTACTTCTTGTCTTAGCTTCCTTGCTTCGTTCTAGGCTTACCTAGTTTGTAAACCTTTGGACTGACCCTGCTGCCTCAGATCTAAAGCTGACCTCTTGTCCAACACACTCAGCTTGATTAGATGAGGCCGTGAGCTCTTCCTCATGGTCAAGGCTACAGTTGTCCTGGAGATTTTGCCCACCACCACTTGGGTGGTGGAATACGAACAATGAGGCTGTACAAGGTGTAGCGTTCAGGGCCACCTACAATGGACACTAAATTGTCGGGACAATGTATCAAAAGATTAGCAGCTTTTGTCCCACATGTACTTATGTTTCACTTCCTTCTTAACACAAAGTAAGAAGGGGAAGAGGAGGGAGCCTACATATATTGAAACAGAGTAAGGGCAGACATTGTTCAAGAGAAGCCAAAACACAACCAAAAACAGCAAACAAACTAACTAACAAGAAAAGGTCTTGCTAAAAAGCATTTAGCAACACAGAAGTAGAAGGCAAGTTTCTCAACACAGCAGCAACAAAAGACATCTCCGGGTACACACAGCTAACAAACTGTGTAGTCGGCTGAATAGTAAGGCTGAATTCTTTCTCCTTATGATTAGGAATGAGACAAAAAAGTCCACCCTTGCCTCGCAGGGGTTCCATCCGGAGTTAACAGGCATCTAGATTGGAAAGGAAGAAGTACAATGTACTCACACAGGATGTGATCATGCATAGAGAAAATGCTAAAGAATTCACTAAAAGCTATTAAAACTAATAAATGAATTTATGTAGGTGGCCAGATGTAAGATGAATAGACAGGAGCCAATGTCTTCCTGCGCACTTGCTGAGAATGACCTAAAAACAATTAGGAAAGCAATTTCACAATAGCGAAAAACCTACACTGTGAACGTGCAAAACACTTCCGACTGAAATTACATTTCTAAGTACACAGAACAATGTCCCATTTCAATTGATGTCCCATAGATACTGGTATAACATTGTTAAGATGAAAATTAAATTGATCTACAGAATCATTGAGATCTCTATCAGAATCTGAGATGATAGCTTTGTAGAAATTGGTAAGGTAATTATAAAATTTATATAGAATTTCAAGGAACCCAGAGTAGTCAAAACAAGAAGGGACAAAGTAGGGTGACTTGAGTCACGTGTTCTTACTTCAAAACTTACTGGATGCAATTGCCATGAAGACAGAGGGTGCTGGCAGAAGTACAGACGCGCAAATCAAAGAGCTAAGATTAGGGTCAAGAGCTACACCTGTGCATCTGCGGTTAACTGATTTTTTAAAAAAACATGTGTGATAAAGCTATTCAATAGGCAAGACATAAGTCTTAAGAAAATGTCCTGGGTCATTTGAATGGCCTCAGGTAAGATCATGAAGTTGGACCATTGCCTGGAAACACATACAAAAATTAACTCAAAATGAAGTGAAGACTTTAATGTAACAGCTAATGCTGGAAAAGTATAAAATAAACATTTGTATTTAATTATATATGTGTATATTTCACATGCTCTTTCTTTTTTTTTTTTCTTTCTAGTTTTTATCATTTCCCATTGGCTTCAAAAAGTCCTTTAACATTCCTTGGCAGGTTTCTCATATTCTTTCAGATCTTGTTTCTATGAAAATATTGAAGAATTTTTCCTTATTTGTGAAGATCATTTTAAATCTATGTAGAGTTTTGAGTTGACTTTTGCTTCCTGTTTCTTAGTTACTTTCTCATTGCTGGGACAGAATCGATGACATCTACAGCTTACCTAGGAAAGGTTTATCATAGTTCAGAATTACCGACGGGCACAGTAGGTTCACAGGTGGGTGACTGGGGAGTGGTGGAACCACCTTGCAGGGCTGGGGCTGGGGTGGGGAAAGAGCGGGAGCTGGGGACAGAGCTCCTTACCGCCTGGTAGAACAGAGCTAAGTCGGGGAGGAAGGGTGGAGCCAGCACACGCCCCTCCAGGGCAAGACCCAATTATCTGCCCCTTGCAGCCAGGCCCCGCCTCCCCACAGTACACAGTATCCACAGGTACCTGAGACTTTGTGGGACTCTCCAGATCCAAACCACAACACTTCCTTTACATTTATCATTTCTGACAAGCAGTCTTTCCTCCTCTGTTGTTCTTCCCACTACATGGACTTTGCTGTCTCTTCTCTGGGTGAATTTATGACTCTTTATGCATCCCAGGTTCTCAGAAATATATAAACATACATAGGTAGATTATCCTAATGTATCGATATTGTAAACAAACTGGTTCTATGTTTGTGTTACTCTTTCTTTAACTGAGTATTTTCTTACACCTAGAAGTTATAATGTTTTTCTTCTCATTATTATTACTGTTTACCATACCAGAGGATATTTTTGTCATGGGTTAATTTTCATTTAATTTTTTATCTTTCATTCCTTTTCTTAGCTCAAGTTCGTGAGTTTCGTTCTCTGCATGAAACCTGTTAGAAATTATTCTAAATCTTATCATGAATCTGATCATTTACAATTTGATTTATCTATTTATGATTGGAATTGTTTTCACTGGGCCAGGTGTTGCAGGCCTGTGACCTCAGCACTCTTGGAGACGGAGGCAGGAGACTGGCACGTTCAAATCCAGCCTGGTCAATTTAGCAACTTCGGGAGCGCCAGCTTCAAAGTGATTTTGTATAAAATGGCCTGGGGATGTAGCTCGGGGCGAAAGTCCTGGGCTTGATGTTCGGTACCAGAAAATAAAATTGTTAAATTCGGCCCGCTTAGTTTGTCTGGAAGTTCACCGATGCTTGCTTGTGTTGCCTCCTCTGCACATCCTGTTCTTTTTATATCTGCTGTGTTTTTCCTTATAGTTTTCCCATTTTTACTTTTTCATACTTGTCATTTTATTGTTGAAATTTTTCGTTTGTTCCCTATTGTGTGCCCATTTTTAAATTTTTTGTACATGTTTTAAGAATCTTTGGGAGTCATTCTCTGCTGGTAAGCTCTTTGTCTCATAATTATTCTTATTGCTTCTTTTAAAAATATTTATTTGTCACTTTTATTGCTTCCTTGTAGGTCTAGAAATCTTTGTGTAGGCCAGTTCATGTGTGTGATGTGTTAAAAAAAAAATAACTAGATTGTGTGCCTTTCTTTAAAGGAGAGATAGGTGAATTATTGACTGTGTTCTTCTGAGCCTGTCACAATGGGTTTTTAAACTTATTTTGTGGGGCATTTATTATTACTAGAGAATGTTACTTACTTTTCAGAGGATGTTTCTAATTCTCCAACAAGCTTTTTTGGACTCTTGCCTGATGCAAGGAGGCTCCATGAAGTCTCTGTACTCTGCTGTGCTGGATTCTGAAATCTCCAGGTCTCTCTGTCCAAGTGGCTTCGCCTTTCGGTCCTGAAGCAGCCATTGTCCAACAAGCATATACTGAATCTCTTCCCGATTCTGTCCAGCCCACATTTTTGCCTACACTTGCAATAACCCAAAATATAAGTGTTTGGGGCCTGGCATGTGCCCGATTCGCTCTCCTTGGAAGACTTTCCTCCAATTCCAGCATCCAAGTTACTATTGTACCCACCCTAGCTCAGCCTGAGCTGGGCATTTGGCTTGGTTTCCTGAGTTCTAATCCATGACTACAAACGTTGCGTGTGGCTGGCCAGTTTCCCCAGGACCATTTTGTTAGAGTCTATCTTTCCCCCAGCGTATGTTTTTAGCCCCTTTGTTGAAGATGTTACAGTTGAAGATACTCGGGGATGTCTCTGTATCCTCAATTTCATCCCATTGATCCATCTGCGGCCCCTTCCTGCCTCAGCCCCACCTTCATGGGGGTGCTGCTGCAGCTCTGCCTCTTTCTGACCTGGTGGGAAGATGTAATTGACAATCACCTCTCACACTCTGTAGGATACCTCTTGAAGAGATGGGTCCTCCTTCGAAGGAGAGGGAGGGGTGTCAGAGCACTCCGTCAGCCAGTGGCAGGAGTGGAAGTCATTCTGACGTCAGGATGATGTGGGCTCATGCGCCACAGTGTCCCAGTGTATATCAGGCTCTGCACTACACAGAGTGGCATTCAAGATTATTATTTGTTCATCTTTACATATATTTCATGTAGACAATAGCAAACAAGCTCAGAAGAAGTGCATTTCGAACAACCTTAGAACCAATGCGGCCGGAGTTACTGGCTACAAGGCAAACACATGGGGGTGTGAACCAGCACTGCGTTCGTTTGGACTTCACATCTAGTGTAGCACTAACTTCCTATCTGTGTGATTCAAGCATTTATGTCTTTGTGGAAAATGTCTGCAGAAATAAATCTTCAGTCAAATTCTGACGATTACCCAGACTGCGCCTCTAGTGTCTAGTTGCCTTACAGGCTACCTGAGGTCTTTAGACATTTTGCCAAAACACACGATCAGATCATCTCCCTGGTTAAACGGCACGAGGATCAGGTGAGTCCTTGCTTATGCCTGACGTACATCTGCACGTTTCTCTACGTGGTTCTCACGCTCCAGCAAAGGCACAACCACCAAGAGCAGATGGGGTCCCCAGTGCTCAAACTTGAGTGGAAGTCTTCCTGATACAGCACGGAGACTTGGGGCCAGACTCACCTGAATGAATTCAAGCCCAGGACTTGCCTTGTGCTCTGCAAACTTGGGACATCTCCTTTATCCCACTGCATTTTGGTTTCATCATTGTAGAATGTGAGGAGCAGCAACCCTCTGACTGTAGAATGGTGCTCCTGGGCCAGGTAATGTACCCTGACGTGCACTGAAGACACTTTCCTCCCAGACACTGGAAACATGACCCGGAGGGGCAGGCGAAAGCTTCCCGCGGTCAGCAGAGCAGCACGAGTGTGTACCGAATGCCTCCTCAGCCTTCCCAGGCGCCAGAAAATAGGAGAGAGCGATGCTGACATTCGGCTCCAAAGTAACATAACAGTGAGTGGAGTTGGGAAATGTTTATGTGTATTCATTCTGTATAAATTAGGTTAAACATGCGAGGAAAAAGTAATTTCCCACTCTGCTACTTTCCGGGGATATTTAACCATAGGGAGTTACAATTCCAAGAGCCCTCTGGCTGATGAAAATGTGGCCATGTGCATATTGGGCCTCAGAGACTTCTTCTGGAGCTGCTGCTGCTTTGCTCAGACCCTCAGGGTTGGAAAATCCAAGCTATTCTGGGCCAAGCAAGTTGTGGTTGCTGAAAACAAGAGAATAAATAAAAAACCAAACGATAAAATTACACCGGGCTGGAAAGCAGTTGACAGAGACGCTTGTCTCAGCTCTGCCTGCCCAAAGCAGGGTGACCTTGGCTCTATCCTTTTCCGTAGCCGAGCCTACGACACCTGAAAAGGAGGGCTTGGGCTACTTCCTGCCGATCAGGGGTTTTTGCAAGCATCGCCTCCTCTGTCCACTTCGGATGTGCTCCCTCGCCCGGGTGTACTGGGTTCCGCTCTCCAACCTGCAATGGGCCTCCTCTTCTGGACCACAACTTGGATTCCCTCCAGATGCCGCTCTCTGCTTTCCTAATGCTTGTTCTGAGTGCCCAACAGAGGACCGGGGACACTTCCCAGTCCATTGGTGACCCTCCCAGCCCAGGACTCCCTACATCCGGCACAGAGGTGGCAGGTGGAGTGTCATCTTTGTGTCCAGGTTCTACCTGCTTCTGGAGACATTCCCAATAGCCCATACTTATAAATGAACTCCCGCTTTTCTAAAATGTGCTCACTCTTCTGCTCACACGTGGATGTGAACCTGCTTTCAGCCACCCGTTTCCTTCTGCCGCGCTGTATGAGGGCGGGACCCTCCGTGTAAGACCTCAGTATGATTCCGTCTCCATCTTCTCCTTAGCCTTTCCTACCAGCTGCTCTCGCCAGAGGCCTTCGCTGACACAGCGTGGAAGGAAATCAGGGCGTGAGTCTTGTGTCATTTTAGCACTAGGCCCGTGCCCATGCGACATCCTTCTGGAAGGTTCTTTTCCTCCTGACGCTGTCTCAAACTCCTTCACTCTCATGCATCTGTCCCTTGCGGGCCTTGCACCAGGTACATTTTATCCAAGACTGTGAGACTTTCAGCCCCACGATGACAGAGAGACAAGCTCATTGTGTTCACTCTATTTTTCTCACCATTTATGACATTACGTAAGCCATGTTTTATTAGAAAGCAAATAGAATGAATAATATACAGGTGAACGATGAACTTCTATGGACCGAATGAATGAGTGGTTTCAAGGCTCCACGGCTTCCTCACTGATCCTGGCACCCAGATCCACCCAGGTTTCTGAAGAGTTCTGGTTAATTCTGGAAAGTACAGCCAAGACTCAGAGAGTTTCCCAGCCCCTGCAGGCCTCCTGATGTCAGCAATTGCTCTCTCTGCAGCGAGAGCAGCAGGCCTCCAGTCGACAAGCCTGTGCATAAAGGATCCATTATCCTCGGAGCCAAATGTCACTGCCGGAAGCTTCCACATGCTGCCAAAAAGAACATTATTAATAATAGTAATGATAATGCTATGATCATAATAACACATATTAAAGTTTAATTCATATGACACGCAAGATCCAGTGCTCTGGGAGGGGAACTTTCTCACAGCAAAGGGAAAGGATTAAAGTTGAAAAGAAATATGATACAATTTGGGCCCAGAGCCAGGCTTCAAGTTCCTTTGTGAGAGAAGAAAAAAGAAAAGGCCTGCGCCAGACTTCAGACTAAGCCAGAGTCTGTGTGAGAGTATGAAACTCCACAAAAGACAGAGGTGGAAACGTGAATCCCTTCATTTCCAAAACTCGTCATCAGTTAATGTCAGGTAAAATAGGGCGTCAAATGCCCTGGATAGATGCAGGGGGGAGACTTGTCACAGCTAGTCTCAGTCTGTGTCTATGTTGGGAGACTTTGAGGAACAGATTTGGGAGGCTTCAAGGGTCAGTAGCTCAGGATCCCTCTGCAGAAAAGGGTGAAATATTTGAGAAGCGAAAAGAAAGGTGAAATAGATGTTTTAGTAGTTGTTGGAGCACTTGAAACATCTTCATGTATATCAGAATTTAATGACACTAAAATAGTAATATCTAAAAAGAGGAATAGCTTTAATTTACTGTGGCAACAGTATGTAATGTTGACGGAACAGGCCTGAAAGTTGACAATAATGGTTTGGGTTATGTCTCTTTTACCTACTGAGAGATCTTGAATATGTATTGAAAATTCCCTAAACTTTCATTTTGTATTATTAAATTGAGAGCAATAATAGAGTTGCATTAGTTAGGGTTCTCCAGAGAAACAAAACCAGTTAGGAACCCCGTGATCTGCCATCCATAAACTAAAGACCCACCAAAGCTAGGGGTGTAATTTAGGCAGAGACCAAAGGATACGAATGAAGGTCACTGATGTCCTGGAACAGGACAAGATGGGTTTCCCAGCTCAAGGGAAAGCAAGTTCCCACTTTTTTAAATTTCTGGTGCTCTTGGGTCCCTCGGCGGATTCGAAGATGATCCCTCATTGGTCAGGGAGACCTTTCTTCATTCAATGCTCATATCTTCCCGAAATACCTTCACACACATGCTCATACATGGTGCTTTACCAGCGAGCTAGTCATTCCTCAATCCAATCAAGCTGACACATGAGATTAACCAGTGCAGGGATGTCAACTTCATAGGTTAAAGATGCCCAGTGAGCATGAGTAATTGTTATTTAATATGTAAGTGTTGTGAAGTAGTTCATGTGTAGAATAAAACAAGAGTGAGATTGACCAGCCCTCTGTGTACTTAAGAATTATATTTAGCAGACATTTGCAGAGCTGGTATATGCAACTGTTTTTAAGTTGAACAGATCTACCTGCAAATTAATTTTTGAGACAGAGAGCTTGGAAGTTAGGATCTTTGCAAGCCTGCTCCCCGAGTGTGGTGTGGGACTCGGGAGTAGCCTGAGGCTGACAATTAATCACTTTAACATTCATCATTGTTGTAACCTTCTTCCCAGGCCGCAGCCTCCCCTGGCCGAACCATAATTCAAGACATCATTCTTTGTCGAATGTCAGTCTATTTTATTACAGTTAAAACTTAAATATCCAGACTGATCTTTACCTATAGCAGTGGAAGAACACAATTTTAAAAAGAACAAAAAATATAATACACATATATATTAAAAAATCAAACTGTTAAAACGGTACACAATTGAATTGTCTTTCTTTTTCACCAAGCTCTTTCTCCTCACTAGCAGTTAACAGGTACTTCCTTATCTATATATAATTTTTTTTTTCTTTTAAGTTTAGAACTTGGCGTAACTGACGTGATGACTAAAGAAGTGTGACCAAAATACACAGGGTGGATCTAAGTTACTAAGCGGCACATTGCCATTAATCCCCCTGGAAACAGCCCCCTCTGCATTGAACACAATGACCCCATTGTTGTTGCTGCTTTTGGAAGCAGCTCTGGAAGTCCTCTTTCTCGAGTGTCCTTCGTAGCACTGTTGTGCAAGCCCTGATGTCTTCAATCAACTCAGAATGTGTATCTTCCATGGTTAGTTTGTTTTTGGAGAAGAGCTGGAAGCCACACGGTGCCAGATCTTGTGAGTAGGGTGAATGAGACACACTATCATGTTTTTATAAGCCTGCCTCTTTGGACAGCATTTTGCCATGGTATGTACCATATATTTTTTAAAAAATCACACCCAGAAAAGACACTCCCACAAGAAGGTCTCCTGAACGGCTTCAGAAAGTGTCAGGAGCAATGGATAAGTGTATTTAAAGTCAGGGGGGAGGATTTGACAGGGATTAATGTCAATAAGTACTTTACTATAATTTTTATTTCCACACACACCATATTATTTGATTATCCCTTACATATCAGAAAAGCCTTTTCAAAGTGTGTTGTGATGATAATATCCAATATTATTGAATGCCAAGTATTTGTCTTTTTTCTATGTACTTTACGTGTCATGATACATTAAGTTTTCACAGCGCCAAATAGTCCGCAAGCTGGTGAGCCCAAGTTGTGTCCTTTATCGTGATTTCAAACACTACATGGAAAGCTTAATTTTTACCTTTATTATTTGATTTTTAGTCTCTTCAGTGTCTTTAGACCTGTAGGCTCCACCAAGAGAGGATAATCCAAAATTTTTACTTGCCCAATGACTGAGTCTCCAACTATGGTTTGACAAAAATCATTTGTACTTCAAACTAGAATATTACATTATGTGGCCTTAGGCAAAGGGGAGTAGCAAAATCAGCCAGTGAGTTTTGGCTTTACAGCAAGCAACCCATAACTCTCAGATCTGTCCACTAGGGCTTAAGTAGTATCTGCACCCCTCTCTCACAGAGATTTTGAGTTCAGCATCAACAAAGTTGCACAAACTCCACATTGATACACTGAGGTCTGTCAATATATTACTTTCTGCTTTGTGAAGACTTTCATATAAAAATTAACAAGAATATAAATATAATAATGTCATGTGTTTAGTCATTTAACTTTCCACAATAAATGTATCATGCAAGTGCTATTATCAAATCTGAAGAAGGAAATTAAGTCATAGGAACATTAATTACTTGTTTGATGTGCAAATTGAAAGTCAGATGCTAGCAGTCTAGCTCCAGATGCTTTCCTTGGCATCGGTCTCCTACGCTTTCCCAGGACAAAATGAAGGGGAGGTGAGCGGGGAGCTGAAACTGAACATAAATCAGCTAAATCAACCAAAGGCTTCCAAGGGTAAGCCAGCAGCATGGTTGGCAGACCATGTCCCATGCTCTTAGGAAGGCTATTAGACGTTCCCTTCCTCAGTTTCTCGAGATTTCAGTGGAGGACCTACTGGTGTTTTAATGAATTAATACATGTAAATACATAATTATCTGCAACTTATTAAATATGTGATATAATTTGACTATTTATTCAGAGAAATGAGACCTGTCAAAGAATATCCCCAGCATTCATAATTCATAATTTTTCTTCTAATTTTTTTCTGCCTTCTGGGATTTCTTTATTTCATATATATATATATATATCTCGAAGGGCTACAAGGTCACAATGAGCTTGGGTATATTGTAAATGTGTGTATCCCATCAGCATTGTGGGCCCCTCCCCTCCCCATTCTTGCCCCTCCTGTACCCTTCCCGCCCCCCAGGGTGTTCACAGCCGATAGGTTTTATGCTGTCAACTTTTACTACATAATGACGTGTATAAGTATTTCATTATGTTTGTAATGAAAGCGTGTTCCCTGTTTATTGGGAATAAGGCTCCATCACGTAAGTAAACTTACATGCCTATATATACTCAAGCTCAAATCAAATAATTGGCTGGTGTAAAATCTGTATTTTTTATTTTTTGCGATCAATTTTTTAAGAGGCATATTTAAAATTTTTCCCTTCTGTATATTTCTCATTTTGGCTGTTAACGTTTCTTCCATTTCCTTCTCTTCTTCCCAGTTACTTTGAGACCATATTGTGCCATGCGTGGCGTAGAATCCTCTAGGGCTGCAGCGTTCGTGCCTTTGTCCTAATTTCCCTAGCTCTTTTAACTTCTTCTCTTCACAGCTGCCCGCCCGTGAGGTGGCACCAGCTTTCCTTTGATTAATATTAGGACTCGGTCTACTCTTTAGTCCTTCACTCGCAGCCTTGCTGTGCTGATTCCAGTCGCACCAGGCCCTCTCCCTCTTCGAGTTCGCTCAGTGCAGCCCTCTGCAAACAGTTCCAGACCATCCAATCACTCAGGCAGGAAAGTGCAAGCCCTCCCTGTGGACTACAGGTTCGAACACGGCAGGGCACCGGCTGCTGCCCAGATTTTGTTTCCTACCCATCTCTTGCCTGCTCTGTCCGTTCCACCATGCTGGCCTCCTTGCTGCTTATAGAACACGCCAGGAATGCTTTTCTGTAGACCTTTGGCACCTGTGGTGCCTTCTCCGCTGGGTAGCTTTCCCCAGGCTCCCTCTCCTGTGGAATTCAGCTCTCTGCCCACCTAGCTTCTTGGCATTTCTGTCTCACAAAGGGACTTCTGACTCGTAACTATTTGCTGCACTTTTGAACAGATTTAGTTTTCAAAAAGACTTTGCTTTTGTTCTTTCAGGGCTGCCTATCTTTGTTGCCTAACCACAACTAGATTACTGACAAGAATTTAATCTATCTATCTATCTATCTATCTATCTATCTATCTATCTATTTACTTTGAGACAGTGTCTCTCATTGTAGCACAGGCTGGTCCTGAACTCACTATGGAGCCCAGGCTAACCTTAGGCAACCTGTGGCAATCCTGCTGCCTCAGCCTCCCAAGTGCTGGGATTACGGCTGTGTGCCACCGTGTTCAGTTTATGTCGTCCTGGAGAACTGAAACCAAGGCCTTGTGTTTGCTAGGCACTTGCTCTAACTGCTGTGCCGTTCCTGTAACCCTGGACACGAGTTTTACATTGTCATAGTTCCGGAGGCCGAAAGTCCAAAATCAAAGTGACCTTAGAGCCATTCTCCCCCTGACAGCTTTCGGGAAGTTGCCCTGTGGCCCCCGCCTAGCTTCAGGGGGTGGCCATCAGTTCTTGGTGTTCGTCCCTCCAGTCCCTGACCTTCGTCTCTATGTGTGTCTCTTCTCCTCTTCTTATGACAACAGCAGCTATTGAATTTCAGCCAGTCTCAATTGAGTTGATATCAGCTTTTTTTAACTAACTAAATTGAAAAGACTCTATTCCCAAATAAGGATTCATTATACGGTTCTAGGTAGAAGTGAATTTTTGGGAGACACTGCAAACTCATGTACATTGGATATTATACATTTATTTATTTATCTTCTAGCTAAACAAATACCAAGGAGATTGCTTAAATGTGAAGAGTAAGAAGTGAATTTCAATGAGGCTTGTTGAATGGATAATTGTTATTTGATATTATGTTTTAAGATTAAATATGATACTTGGACCCAACTTGAGACCATCATGCTTAATGAGTGAGTCAGACTCAGAAGATTAAATATAGCATGGTTTTTCTGATTTGAGAAACCCAGAATACAAGCGTTTTATAGAATCAAATGGGTGAGCTATTGGGAGCCAGGGCGGACAAGGGAGGGTGTGACAGGGCCAAAAGGGGTAGGAGAAGGGATTGTAACAATGATTCGATACATATGTATGTGGGAAAAAGAAAATATATGATAAAGGTCTATCTTGCAATGTAAACTTGAAGGTCTGATATCTTCATGATTAGGCGAATATCTGGGATTATTTCTGAAGGTTACTTTCCCTTATGTTTCATGTTTTCATTGCTTGATTGTCTTTCTATTCTACTTTTTTTTCTAAAGAGTCTGGATTTTCCTACATCTATTTCTATTTTCTGTTGTTTATAAGTTAAACACAATTTATTGTAATCCTTCCATGCCCCCCCCCCCGCATAGTGGTGCAGCAAGATCTAATGTAATTGATACTTTCATTTTGCTCTCTTTCCATAATTTATGATATAAGTCCCAAATCACTTTTAAACCAATTCAGATTGTCATCTTCCTAATTTTTATTCTTGTAGCTAATGCTTACATAAGGTTATATGATCTGATGCAGAGCATTGGGCTTTTGAGAACAGTACAACTAAAAAAAATAAACATGCAATAAAATATTTCCAGGCCCAAAAAATCCTGATGACATTCAAATACTAACATGTAGCTCATAGCAGAAAAGCATAATTCATGCTAGTAGGGAGAGGAAAGATGAGAGTAACCCAGTAAAAAAATATATAAATTTGCTGATTTTGTTTACTGGTGCATAATCCACTTTCGTGTTGTGTTCGTTGCTTTAAAATGCATTTTTAAGAGAACACTTTTGAGTAGGAGCCCATGAGAATTGATCCAAAAATGTCTTAACGTGGCTTTCACTTTTGAACAGTAATATATCTGGCCCTAGAATTCTGAATCGGCAGTCACTTCTTTCAGCTCTTTGAAGATTCTATTTCATTGTTTCCTGGCATCTGTTCTTGCTGGTGAAAAGCCCACTGACAGTCTATTTGTTCTTCCTGGAATTAATCTGTACTTTTTTTCTGGTTGTTTTTCTCGGATGTTCTTTAGTTATTGTTGTCTTACGGCAAAACTAGACTTTCTGTGCACTTGTCTTGCTAATAACTTGCCATTTGTCAATCAGAGGACGTTCGCACAGCTTTTGAGATTGCTGAAAAGTGTCTCACTGGAGTTTCTTCACCCGGGATCTCACGTTCTCGTCCCTTCCTTAACTCCTTGTCGATCTCTGTGGGACTCTCTTGATCTCCTTCTGTCTCCTCCTTTTCTACTAATTTTTCATTTCTGTATCTCCAATTTCCCTGATTTGGCCATTAAACATATCTCTCCTAGTGAAGTTATATTTCATTTATGCCTAGTTTGGGGTAAATTGTTCTGCTTAAATTTAAACATTTATTAGCGATTTGTTTTATTTTGGCCATTTAGAAATGAGTATGTCCTTTCTCAGATTATATTCTTGCTATTTTTGCGCTTTTACTGTTGTCCCCTCTGCCGTATTACATGTGTTCCCCCAACAGTTTTGTGTTTAGGTGTTTAAAGGTTTTCTGGGTTCAGCTTTGCTGCTCTTTCCAATGCTTGTGACATTAATTCTCATGTTCCTTCTTCTAGATGATCTCTTCATGGTTGCTTATGTTTTAACATGGCTGTGTTTGTTCTTGAGCTTTCTTTTTGAACTAATTTTTCTTGCTTTCCCTGTGGGAACTACTGTGATGAGATTCTTAATTGCCTCTAGAGGAGCCTGCAGTTTTCGACTGCAATAGACTGATTTTCCATGTTGGTTTATGAGCTTAATAACTCAGGCTAGGTTCTGGGTTCCCCACTGGTGCCTTGCATCCCCAGCCAATGACTCTGGTGGAACCCGGCTTCCCAGGCCAGTTAGCAAAGTTCTCATGGGAGGGGCAACTCCTCGGGAACATGGAACTCATGCAAGGGCTCTGCCTTCATGGCCCTAACAGCAAACCTGCACCTTCCTAGGTAGCACAACGCTCGTTCTTATCTGAAACGAACTAGCCCAACACCCCGAGGCCTTCACATCTCCTCTTAACCACCAGGATCTAGAACTGCTTTTTTCCCCTTTCTTTTGATTAAACTTGTGCATCAGACAGCTTGTTAAATACATGATTTGAATAACAGAGGGAGTCGCACGTGAGCTTTGACACCCAGGCTTCTACGAGGACCCTCTTCCGTTTAGTCAGGGTCCGCGGGTTCCACACGATGTCCGTGGAGATGGTGGGCTACCTCGCAAAGAGCAGCAGACGGGAATGCAGCCTGCAGATCCCACCAAACTCCTAGCTAGCTGCTCGGACAGTCTCACAGAGGAGAGCTCAGTGAGGACCTCCAGTGACAACTTCAACTATTGTATTTGTTTTTGCATTATTTTATTTTCTGTATTATCAGTTACCAACAAGGACTGTTTTGGAAATTAAAAATGAGTTCAGCTTAATGAACACAGGCATCAGGCACGAAGCGATGTCCACGGGTGGGAGACCGTCCTCCAGTGGGTCTGCCCTTTGTGCTGGACTTTGGCACCTTTAAACAAAGCAGAGCTTGAGCCTGGCATTTTGCTAACTTCACCTTCCGGATCCGATGTGAGATTCCACACTTGGTTGGTCCCTTCACGCCATCTCCGGAATAAGTGTTTCCTTAAGAGTTTGTAGGACTGAAGGCCGGAGCCTCTTTAAGAAGCAGGCCGTTTCCACAAAGCATACCCCCCACATTCCTATCATCTATCTTTCAAGTTGCACTTTAAATTATTTACTCCTTGGGGTTTTCGTAGAAGAGAAGCCAGCCGTGTGATATTTAACCTTCTGCACCTGTTTGTTTCACTCAGCGTTATGTGGAGATGGGAAGGGAACCTGGGGATGGGAGGAGATAACAGGAACCCGGGGAGGGCAGGGAAGCAGGCGTGGTTAAGATGCAATGGGCGTGTGCACCCATTCCTCAAGGGGAGCGCCATCATTGTGCGCTGCAAACAAATGCTAAGAAAAAACAAAACAATGAGAGGGTAAAAGAAAGCAGCGGGGATTACCTTTGGACAGTAGGGTAAGAGGCATCAGGTGGGTGGCTTCCAAGTGCTGGGTCCCTGTGAGCCCGGTTCTTCCCTCCTGGTGAACGGTTGGGGTCTCACCGTACCCAGACTCCCTTATTCCTTTTTCTCACATGAGCAGCCCTGACAGTGCAATTAGAGGAAGCAGGCACAAATCGGGCATGGCTATCAGATTAAAGTGACTTTTGGGGGGAAATTTCCATTCAAAACATGGAATAATTTTAACTTTCATTGAGCTAGAAAAATTTTCACCAGGTGGTTTCAAGGGAAAGAGGTAAATGGCTCCCTCACAGAGGGTGGAGAAGTGTGTGTGTGTGTGTGTGTGTGTGTGTGTGTGTGTGTGTCTGTGTGTTTTCTTCTTTGCCAAAGAAGAGAATGGAAAAGACACAAGAGGACTTCCATAACATATCAGAAACACATTTAGAGGATTCTCTATGCATCAAGGTTTTCTGTGTCCAACAAAAGCTCAAGGAAGTTGCCATGGGTACCCTAACATGGGCGTTCCTGTTGAGCTGAGGACTGTGTCCTATTTTTTGTTCCTAGTGGAAACTGATATTTTCTCCTCAAATATTTTTCTTGCATTATCACTTGTGATGGTTTCTAACCAGCATATTTTAGATGAACGTGTGCTTGTCCCGAACGAAACTATAATTCTTATCTTCCTGTTCAGGCCAGGTAGCTAAATGACTGAGCTTAGCTAATGGTGTGTAAGCAGATGTGTCATGTACAGTTTGGAGAAAACATGTCCAATAGGAACCTGTGTTCGCTTATCATCCCCCATCTCAGGGGCAGGCTTGGTAGCTGGCACCTGAGCACTCACCTTGGGCTCTAAGGTAGCAGCTGTATTCTGACGGTGGCAGAGCAGCAAGGCGGAAGGAAGCTGAGCCCTGACAACTACAGCAAACTCCCCTAGCCACTCTGCTACCCACTGCTGTCTCATGAGAGACAGAAATACACTTGTATCTTGTTTATCTATTACTTTTGATACTGTCATTTTTAGACGGACTTTATCTTAACTGCCATATCTTCTTTTCACTGTGTGTTTTATGTTGTTCCACTTTATTACTTAACAGCATTTGAAGTATAACTCTCACCACTCTAAGGAAGCCGAGAGATCGCTCCACAAGTTGATCCTCCAGTATGGAGAAGCCAGAGCTGGCGGACTGGGGACTGCTGGAGCTGTTTCAATGTGAAGGTTGCAGTGAGATCATTAAGCAGTTATTGAACACCGACAGTGTGCATTTTTCACCCCCTGCCTGCCTGATTACTTTTATTAAGCACAAAGAGCTAATTAAGCTAGAGTAACACACATTTAAAATATATATTCTATTAATGGAGACTGAGTTGCAATGCAAATTTTATGACTAATTTAGAAATAATGCCATTTTGAGAACAAAGTCTTTCCCCCTCTCTCTTTGACTTCAGACTGGGAAAAATCAGTGCTTTAATCACAAACTAGACAAACACGGCTTGTGAAATCTTGTTTAGTGGGTTAAGATGTAATGAGCTTTCAGAAAGCCGCGAGAAGGAAAATGATCATTTATTTATGTGGGTTTTGCTTCTTGGCGTTCTGTGTTTGCGTTTGTTTGTTGTACTTGTCTACTAAGATTTAAAGACGCTGTTTCCTGTAGAAGACTGAAACTCTTTGTGAAGGGTCACAATGCCAAGCAGTTGATGCTGTTTCCTGAAAGATGTTTTATTAGCACATGTTTGTGGTACAAAATAATTCCATTTGTTTTGGGAGATTGGTGCACACACACACACATCCTATCTAACTCAGTTTACCTCTCCTTCTCCTTCCCCACCCTCCCCTCTCCTCCCACCTTAGGCCCTTCCCATTTCCAAAAGGTCTACCTCCCCATTTTCTCTCATTTCTCATTAAGTTCATTTTGCTCTTCTCCCCCATATATATTACTTTTTGTTAATATACGTAGCAATACATAAAAACTACACTACGCCTTGCTCTCCAAATATTGCATTATCTCCCTATAGGAGAGACTTTAGAAGTAAAACCTTACGGAGAGCATTTTATCACCAGTGGGCAGTCTCCTTCACCAGGATTGGGCAACCAGAGCAAAGGAAAAGCCAAGACAGCATCCAGCTTCCTGATTTGCCTATAACCCATACCCTGCCCAATCCTCAGTGCTACCTGTTTGTGTAGTTAATACCTTGTTGAGTTGCTTAGGACATATGTAGTTCTCTGGGAAAATGGTATGAGATCAGGACTCCTAGAGAGGCAGGGGTGATATAAGTTTCTCATGTTTAAGCAGGATGGCCGATTTAGGGTATCCCATCAGCTGGGACAGTAGCTGACACTTGCTCCATTGCTTTGGTTTACTGACTATAATTTCTTTGAAATTGTGTGTTCCAAGAGGATGAACCATCTGTGCCTTTACAATTGTCCTGCCTTAATCTGCTAACACAAGGCCCTGTGTGCAGCAAATGTCCAACGATGCCCGAGTGCCATCAGAGCAAGCTGTCTGCCCTCTGCCTGTCTTCCCACCTCCTGCTGCTGGCTCATCTGGCCTCGCCTCTAAGTTCTCTCCTTTCATAACTGTGCTGGCTTCCCCATTTATCCTGCCTTATGCTGCTCTTCCTTAGGATTTAACTCTCGTATTTATGGTAATATGACATGTAAGTTATTTAATTATCGCTCTTTTTTCTGATCTTTCTCTACTAGACTATAACCTTGTGAACACATGGATTCATGACAATTTTGTTCAGTGACAGAATTCTAACTAAATTATCCAAAATGAAACTAGGCCTAATGGTAGGTGGAGAGATGACTGAGCTCTGTGGGAGGCTGAGGCAGGAGGATCTCCAAACTTGAATCCAGCCTGGACAACTTAGTGATTTAGAAAGAACTTGTCCGAACAAAACAAAACAAACAAACAAACAAAAAAAAAAAACCAGTTAGGAGGGCTGAGGGACACAAAGGCCCTGCACTTCATCTCCGGCTCCACAGAACAAACAAAGAACTTACCTGGGGCTGGGCCTGACATTTAATAGATGCTCAGTAAATGTTGGGCAAGTGAGTGAATAAATACATTTTCTGAAATAGCTGTATCTTATTATTTTATTTTATTTTGTTTTATTTTCAAGACCAAGTCTTGTTCCATAGTTCAGGCTGGTCCTGAACTCACTATGTAGCCTAGGCTGGCCTAGTACTCATGGCAATCTTCCTGCCTCAGCCTCCTGAGTATTGGGATTATGGGTTTCTGTCACCATACTCAGCTATTATGTGGTGCTGGGGGATCAAACCTGGGCCTGGTGCTTCCAAGGCACACACTCTAGTCACTGAGCTGTGCCCCCAGCCTCAGAGATGCGTTTTAGTTTTTTCCCCATTTATTATATAGAGAGATGGATACGTGACGGTTCCATTCCACTTGAGAATTTCTTGGACATATATTTTGCATTGGCTTAACATTCCCTTTCCTTCCTCTTTTTTCACCTCTCCATCCCCTCCTTCATCCCCCAGTGTCTCCAACATCTTGCCCATCTGACTCTAGAACTTATTTATACTCTGGGTTTCTCATATTAGAGAAACCCTGTGGTATTTAACATTCAGAATCTGATCCCACAGAGGTATTTTAATACACTCTTATTCTTCAACCTGGCTTGTGCAATGAGCTTTCCCCTGCTGGCCCTTTTCTGCCTGGCAGTCCTACTGCAGTGTCAGCCACCTGCTGGTCTCCTCGCTGGACACCCCAGCTCTCAGGTTCCCTCTGCAGGTCACTGCCTCAGCCACACTGGGCTGGCCCCCTCTCCTAACCTTAAGATATCCCTCTTCGTTTCTAGTAGCCCAGTGAAAACAGTAATCCTGGTTCTGGCGCCATACCGCTTCCCTGGGAGCTGACATCTCAGACAGCATCGTTGATTTACTCTACAGCTGGGCAGGGGAACCATTGCTTCCGACTTAGAATCCACAGTTTGCGTAGTGAGTGAAGAGTCTCACGGGTACATTCGTGGCCACAGATGGCAGCCATCGCCACCTCTTCCTAAATAGTTCATGTTTAGGGAAGCCAGTGGGGCAGACTCCTGGCTTTAAAGGCCTGGCTTTGAAACTGAGCTTCTTGGCTGAATCTTTCCATCTTGAAGTTACTGGATTGAACGAGCCCAGATTTCTGGTGATTAAATGTGCTTCTGTTTGACAGATGGGATGCAGCCCGTTTACCAAATAATGTGTTCTCGGGCCAGGCCACAGTGAATACCGGCTTGTCAGTAAGTCTTATGGTGAGGAAAGTCTCAACATGGCGCCTGCCTCTTGCTTCTCTGTGGACTTGGTCTGGGAGGCAGGTGGTAGAAAATGACCATTTGGAGAGGTGACTGAGCTCTTTGCTTGGCGGGTCTGAGCACAGCCTGAGGAAAGTAAGGAACCCGGAGTTAGCCCTCAGGTGAAGAAAGTGGGGTGGAAACGTAGGCTGCGGAGTCTGACGAATGGTAAAGTGGAGCAAGTCCCAGGTCGGCTTTGAGATGGGCATGGCTTCAAATTCTCCTGCAGCCACTTACCAGAGGAATTTTGTGCCTGTAAAAGAAATGCATTTTAAACACTGTTTTCCTGATCTGTGAAACAGAAACGGATACTATCCATTTCACTAGGTGATTTTGCAGCCTGTTGGTATAGAAGTTACGTGTAAACTGTGAAAGGCTAGAGGAATCCAAGGGGGCCTGCTGAGCCCTCGCCCTGTCTCCTGTGAAGTCTTATACCCCTTTCTCTTATGTTTGCAAGTTTCGCCTTCAAAGGCAAATCAATTCTCTTTTCCTTGAATTAGATTGAATTAGAGCTTTCGTCTAGTGATCCTCTAGTCTATCCACCGCCATGGAGAGATGGCAGTGGAGTGTGTGCTTACGCTCCTGTGTGCCTGGCCAGTATGGACAGCTGGCACACGCACAGCAGGTATGTGAGAAAACCTGGGCTATATGTCAAGTCTTTTTGGAGTCTACAAACTGGTTTTTGTCATCTGTATAATGATACCTGGTGAGATAAGAAAACAGAGGAAGATAAGAAAAGGCAGTGTCTTCCGGACATATATTAAGACAATCAGCTGTCTTTTCCATATTTCTTTTTTGAAGATTTCTCAAAAATTATTAGGCACATATTTATTGGATGCCTGCAATATCCCAGGTAAGACCTGGTACTGGCACCATAAGGCAAATAGGATTGCTTCCTTCACAGAATCATTAGTGAGAAGATAAGGAATTTTCTGTGCACAATTATATTTATGTTACATGAAGAAGTACCCTATAGGGAGGGGTGCCCTGGGCTTCAGCTACATTTAAAAGGTAGTTTTACTCTTAGGGATTTACTCTAAAAATTTGAAGTTTGCACAAATAAATATTTTGAAGTATGTTTTCTGCAGCATTTATTAGTGAAAGTATAGAGAATTACCTAGATGTCCATTAATAGGAAAACGTTTGCATCAATCTCTAGCCTGTCTTCTCAATTTATATGATTGTTTGTGTTTACAGCGTGATCTCTGTTTGATGAAAGAAATGACAGCCTCTATGGATAGAATAAACACTGAAGAGACACTTCTAATATGCTGGCTCCAGGTACTCACGGTTTTCGCTGTCTTTGCTGGGCTAGGGATCTGAGCCCTCTTTTCACAGATGTGATCTCAAGAAAATGGCTTGTCCCCCTGAAACTTTTGTTTTCTAAAATGGGAATAAAGGTGGGCTCGTATGAATGTTGTAAATTTTAGAGGATAAGGTGTGTTGAATTTGTTCCAGAATTAGAAGTAAATAATGATCTGTTTATTTATATTCTATTCTATGTATCTATATTATATTATAGGATATATATATGGTGTCTACAATTCATATGTATTACTTCATTTATCAGAAGAAAAACAAACCAAAAAGGGAAAGAGAGGGAGGGGATGATGACAAGGTTTTCTGACAATTAAGATTAAAAAAGCTGATGCTATGAAATCATCTTATGGAAGGTAAGAAAGATTAGTTCCACAACTACATAATGACTATCGCAAGAAGAATTTATTGTGATTTTTTCACATTTTCTAATTAGTGTGCATATGCAACACACCATGGCTACACTGAACTTGAGAATTTTGTGCACATATTTATGGCTTCAACTTCACTTTTCTTTCCTTTCACTCTTTTTTGCTTTCCCACCCTGTCCCTCACCCCCCTCCTGACTCCCAACATCTTGCCCATTTGACTCTATTATTTATTTGTTATTTCATTTTGCCTTAAAGCATCAGAAACGTATTATCACAGGTCAGATGAAGAACTGCAAAGCCCTAAAGAAAAAAGATTGAAGAGAACTTCAGAAAATGGAAGACATGCCACGCTCCTGGATAGAAAGAACTGGTATTGTCAAAATGGCCATACTCCCAAAGCTACAATACAGATTCAATACAGTACCAAGCAAAATACCCACTGCGTTCTTCACAGATCTAGAGAAAACAACCTTAAAATTTATATGAAACCAGAAAAGCCCAAGAATCTCTACGGCAATTCTAAGTCACAAGGGCAAGGCTGCAGGAATCACAATCTCACACTTCAAAAAATACAACGAAGCAACAGTGGTTAAATCTGCATGGTAGTGCTCTAAGAACAGACAGGAAGGAGGACCAGGGGGACAGAATCGGTGATACTGAAACAAGCCCAAACACCCTTGGTCACCTGATCTTGACAAACGGGCGGAAACAATCCACTACAGAAAAGACAGCGTCTTCAACAGATGGTGTGGGGAAGACGGAATCTCCACGTGCAGGAGAATAAAAGTAGACCCAGTGACTCGTGAGTGCAGCTCTTGGCCACACCAGCAGGGATTGTGGGACCAGAACCCACGGGGAGGCTTTGCAACAAAACATAACCCAGTCAGAAACTGGCAACTTGACTCGAAAGAGAAGTACTAACTGAACTTCGAGGCTGGTTTCTTTGTCTGTGAATTAGAAATGAGTAGCTGCTCACCACGAGCTTTCAATGATAGAAGAAACAAGGAGACTAACAAAAAAAGTAACAGTTTCGTCTTATATGTACGTAATTCTTGCTTTTCTTTTGGCTTTTTTCTTTCATCTCTTGCTTAGTTTGTCTTCTCTCTCGTTGACATCCTTCCTTTTTGTTTTCTTTTGTTTTACTTCAGTTTCTCTATTAACAACAATAATGTTCTACTTTCGTTTTTGTTTGTTTGCTTCTTTTTTGTAGTATTGGAGATCCAATAAAAGGCCTTCACACTGGGCCACATTCTCAGTCCATTTTTTTTTTCACTTGTGATTTTGAGATAGAAGCTCTCTATTAAGTCATTAAGTTGCTCAGACTGGGCTAGAGGTTTTAATTTTCCTGCCTCAGTTTCCCAGAATGCTCGAATTATGGGACTGTGCCACCGAGCCTGGCTCTTGTCTGGCTTTTTAATATTCATAAATATGTATTCTTATTCTGTCTTAGTTGGTCCTATCCAAAAAATAAATAATTTTATGAGCCACACAGGATAGACAATGACAAAAAGCAAGAAGGGAGAAAGGAAGGAAAAAAAGAAAGAAAAGAGAAAAATTCACCCCTATGGGCCCTATAGCATTATCAGGACAATTTTTACAAGTGAGAAAATGAAATGTCTGAAGACACAGAACCAGAAAAGACTAACAAATCTGGACCAGGCTCACTGTCTAAGAGACAACAGAAGCAGATTTGGCTGTTCTCAACTGCTCTGTCTTAAATTAAGACAGGAGAAAATTATCAACAAAGGGTCTTAAGAATGGTTTTAGAAGTTTTTAAAAAAAATGTGTGATCAAAGCAGGCAAATGACCTACTAATTTATTCATATTATCATTTGGGGAAAGAAAAATTTAAGTTTGTTGGTCTTTGAATGTCAGGCTAAGCCTTTTCCAGCTTGTGGGCTATCATCCCCGGCCAGCAGGGAACATTTTGGTAGGAAATCAAATAGGAGCTGGCCAGATGCTTTGGCAATGAATGGCTGGAGGACTTCTCAATTAAAATAAATCACAGAGGTTGAGTCATCACGTGGACAAAGGTCTAGATGGCAGCCGAAAGGAACATACTGATCTCATTTGAAGGCTGATGCCTCACTGCGTGGGGCCTGAAGAATGACAGGACACAGGACCAGGCTCTCTGTGGTCTCCAGAATCTGCAAGAAGCCGCAGTAACCATCGTCATAAAGGCTGGGCTGCAGATGCAGCCCAGGAAACAGCTGGAATGGCAACTGTTCAACCCCTCTGTGTTACAGATGTCCCAACTAAGACACATGGCACACAGGAGGAGCAGGGTTAGAGTGAACTGACCATCTGTTGGCCACATGGCCTTGGGCATCCCTCAGTGGCCCTGGCCTGCCATTTGCACCGTGGTACCATGAGAACAGCACTATCTTCCCCTTAGAGTTAAAGGAACTGGAGCAGCTGGGTGTAGAATTCTGAGTAGAGGGTCTCATCCAGAAGAAGGATGGAACACACAGTGGGTAAAGCAACGTGCCCAGGGACCCGTAACTTGGAAATGACAAAGACAGAGCTTAGGTTGGAAGCTCCTGCACCAAATCAGTTTTCTTTCTGTGACTCTGCTGACCTCGCGAAACAAGCGCAAACTACAATCATCCTGTTCATCTATAAAGGCAGACAGTTTTGAGACTTTTGTAGGTAAATGGATGCACCTTGAAACCATCATTCTCAGTGAAGTGAGTCAGACAGAGAAGTTAAATATCAAATGATTTCTCTAATAAGAGAGACCCAGAATTCGTAAAATTAAATGGGGGGAGAAGTGTGAGTTAGGGGGGAGGATATGGCAGAGTCAAAAAGGGGCAGAGGAGAAGAGTTTGTAACTCAGACACAATATACATGAGCACAAAACAGTAAAGTTCAATGTAAATATTATGTATCACGTATATACTTATTAGTAAAATGGGGAAAAACGTATTGTAGTCTGGTAGCTTGGTTTAGGTAGCCAGGGGAGAAAGAATAGGTGTTGTGTTTTGGGTCTGGAGTATGCCCCCAAGCATTGTGACCCTGTGGATACTGTGTACTGTGGGGAGGTGGGGCCTGGCTGCAAGGGCTTGAAGATGGACTTGGAGGGGTGTGTGCTGCTTCCACCCTTGCTCTGACTTAGCTCTGTTCTGCTGCTCTGTGAGAACCTCTGTCTCTGGCTCCAGTCCCATTCCAATATTTCCAGCCTCCTGCCTGTGATTGGACTATGACCTTCTGAAGCTGAGCTAAAATAATCTTTCCTCCCTATGGTTGTTGATGCTGGATGTTTAGTCACAGTGATGAAAAAGTAACTAAGACAGCGGGGAGAAATTTTGCTTGCAGGAAGGAAGATTATCATAAAATCGTTGAATGGCGGAATGGGAAGGGGCTTTTTGGCTGTTGATTCAAACTCTGACACGTTTAGGAAAGTATTTCCAGAGCCACCACCCCGATTCCCTTCTATATAGATTTTGACCCGTTGGAGACTTGCTTTTTGGGAAGTGACAATTGGAGATTTTCCTCCTTACATCTCAGTTTCACGATTATGGCTTCGATGTAACTCATCTGGGGGATTTGTTCCTGGGGACTTGATCTCGGAGTTTTGCTTCTTATCACGGTGGAATTACAAGCTTTATCCAATCACAGAAGGGTTATGAGGAGGACATTATTCAGGGACTACAGCCCAGAAGTAGCCGGCTTTAGTCGTACATCTTTTTGTCAATGTTATGGCATGTCTAAATGTCTCTGTTTCAATAAAATCTGGGTCTCCTTCATTTAATTACTCATGAATTTTATCCAGTTACTACATAGGAAGATCCTACAGCAGTATGGAACAAATCAGTCCAGTGTAGTTGGGTATTGTTGTGACTGAGTGAACTCTGAACTCCGTGAGATGTAGAGATCACGCCTGGTGATTGAGGACCTCAAAGGAGGAATTACACTGGAGAAAGTGAGGAATTCTCCAATGACCTTGAAGGAAAGACATTCCAAGTAGAGTCAGGAGCCCACGCAAAGATAGCAAAGTTGGATACTTTAAGTTACTGTACCTTTCAGAGTTTGAGCCATTTCGGTAGGGCAGAGGCTGGTGGGATGAGAAGAACGTTCACATATAGTGTCTTGAGAATTCAAAAGGCAGCAGGTTGTACCAGGCTGTGACTGATGCCTTTGAAGCTGTTCAATGTGACAAGCTGAAGAAAATGTCCTGAAGGGGTCTTAATTCTAAGGGGCAAAGGGCTTTTTCCTGGTGATGATAGAAAGTCAGACATACAGTAGAGTAGAGGTTGAGAGGATGGCCTCAGGGACCAGAGTCCCAGGGCTTGTCTCTTTGCTCCCTTATTGGTGGATAGACTTTAATCGCTTTGCCTTGATGGCTTTATCTACAGGATGGGTATAATGAGAGAAGATAATTAATGAGTTGAGGACTTTGGAGCTAATTGATGTTCTGCCATCGGGTCAAAAAATTAGAAAGCAAATCTCTCAAGTGCTCCAGGCACGATGTAATGGAAAACTGACTAATGGAAGGTGAGGGTGCCTGTGCTCTAGGCACCTCACAGGTGTAATTCTTACAACATGTGGAGGAACATCTGGAGCCAGCAACCAACTGGATTATTGCAATGCTATAGACAACACTTCTTGACGTACACTGGCAACTGCCATCTTGCTCTGTTAATTCTCTTGAAGCGCTACCATCACTACTGCCATGGCTTGTGTTTTCAGCTATTAACATGCTCGTCAGTTACTTTCTCTCCAGCTGTGTTCATGATGACTGATCGTGATGTTTGTGACGTCATGGCCACACTGCTAGGAGGGTCTCGCAGTCCACACACACGTGCAGCTCAGAGAGTCGAACGCCTTGAGTGATGTCACTCTTCCGTGTCCTCTGGGTGATATCCAAAGCTCTTTCCTTGAGTGGCTTGACAGCCGATTCAAAAGAATGGGACATGACGGAAGAGAGGATGACCACAGAAAAAAAGAATCAACTGAATGACACAGAGCGACCCCACGCAGAGGGAACGCGGCACACAAGCGTTCACTGGTGCAGCGTGGGCGGAGCTCTTTCCTACTAATTGCCTGGCATCAGGCTGAGATGTTCAGTGTGCTGACTGTTGAGATGACCTGAGCTACTTACTCGTGTCCTTATATCATGAGGATATTTATGAAATGTAGGGCGCTGTAGTCAGTCTGTGTTCTGCAGGGCAATGCCGCTACACTCCACCCTGGATTCCATGACGACATCCCACAAACCACGTCACCCTTGTTTTTCTGGATGGGAGATGTGCGAAGGTCAATGAAAATGTTACAGAAGATCCTTGTGACTTTTCCATTTCGCAAATCTGGGTCTAGAAAGCTGCAGCACAGTTTCTGCAGTGGGGCTTTATTTCAGCTCTTCCTGGTGCCATTTACTGTCCCTTTTCCTTGGCAGGAGGATTGGAGAGAACACTTCAGGAGAGCCAAGCGTATTCCCCGAGGTTAGGATCGGCAGGGACATCTGGGACAGACCAGGAGGATCCCTAACCAGAGGGAGCCAGATGAGGAGTGATTCAGGACTGTCAGAGATGCATGGTACTGCAGAAAGGGGGTCGGACAGGCCTCCTTGCTGGTCACAGGGCTCTTGGAATCAGATCCCGTGGTACACAAAAAGAGGAGGAAACATGCTGGGAGCCACTTCCGAAGCTGCCGAGGCATAATGAACAATTATTTGCAGAGAAGCTACCAATGCCAAAGACATTCAAGCTGATCTCTCAGGAAAGCACAGAAGATTGTGTGAGGGACGTGATATAAATTAAATCTTTCACTTTTAAAAGAAATTACGAATACAGGAATTTTAAAAATGGAGTGTTGGGAATTGAAGCTAATGATAACTGAGAAGTCATTCAGGATTTAAAGCTGATTTTGTTGTTCCAGCAAAGACAAAATAACAGTAATAATGAGCCTGTGATATTATAAGTTCATTTGGAATTTTTATTTCAAAACAAAGCACCACAACACTGCAAAAACTCTGGGTTCCATAGCAGAATACTAAGTAACAGTATGTGGCTATTAAAAATTTCTCATTTTACTCCTGTTCTCAGTATGAATGTTCCGCTGTCTTCACAGTTATGTGAACATAGGTTAACTTTATTTTCCACTGAATATGTTTTCATGGTAAGAAGGGACATTTTACTCCCTTCCCCACGAGGGGGACACGGAATGAAAAGCCCAAAGCTGACGCCGGCATGATGGCAAGGAGATGAATCTGAGAAGGAAGCTGAGCGTGTCTAACTCCGAATTTCTCTCTCCTCTTTCACGTTTGTCATTTCCCAGGATGAATTTTTTTTTTCATTCGCTCATGGCGTAAGTTCAGGGGTAGATTTTAGAGAAGAAGACGCATATTTTAGTCAGGCTAAGGTAGGGTTTGCTGTGCCAATAAATGGTCCCAAAACATGAGCCCAGGATCCCAGGAGGATTGTACAGTATGAGTTGGATACATTTCTTTCCCCAAGATTTTCACTCCTGGACTCGGCTTACAGAATACACATTTTTTGAATACTGCTTGAGTCCTATGGACTGAAGCATATATACCCCAAATTTATAAACTGAAACCTTAAC
The DNA here is from genome assembly GCA_004027205.1 of Ctenodactylus gundi. Taxonomy (NCBI): domain Eukaryota; kingdom Metazoa; phylum Chordata; class Mammalia; order Rodentia; family Ctenodactylidae; genus Ctenodactylus; species Ctenodactylus gundi. The sequence continues at coordinate 629,829 of PVKB01000267.1, forward strand.
TCCCAATATGATGATTATTTTTTATATGAAGGCTTAGAGAAACAAGTGCATTTGGATCAGACTTTGAGGATGAAGTCACCATGGGTAGGACAGGCCCTCCACATTATGTCTCTGCTTCTCCATCTTAGTCTCTGTCATGGTCTCCACCTCCGTTCCTGACACCGTCTCAGTCTCTGTCACTGCATGAGGGAACATAGGACAATTCAGGAAGGCGCCTTCCGTAGAGTCTGACCAGTGATCTAAAGTTTCCAGCCTCAGAAGCACGAGAGTTAATTTCCATTGTTAAACAATTCAGTCTGTGGCGTGTACCTGTGACAGCCTGAGCTCAGTCACTGGCTTCGTGGCACTGAGGTCACAAAACAAAGGAAACCACCCGTCAGCTTCAGTGCTTCTGCTTAGATTTTAAAAAAATCATTTCTGCTTATATTTTTATTATTCCCAAAAGTCATATGGCCAAGCATGAAGTCAAGGAGGCAGGGAAGTATAATCATATTTTAGGACGCAGTATTTGTGAAATTCCATGCAATGTGCTGGACGGGGAGTGAGAGGGTTGGCAGTGTTTCCTGCAAGTGGCGGCGTCCACGTAGCAAGCCCAGTGAGACTGGGCATTCAAGCCACAGTGCCAGCAAGCAGACTAGCATTTTGACTTGAATTTTTCTACCTTCTTTCTGAACAGATAAGGAGATAAATAGATATGGAGATAGAGAAGAGTGTGCTATATGGTAATCTCAAACTCAGATATTTTGGTTAAAAGGAATTGAGCAGAAGAGTAGGATGAGGAGAAAAGGCGAGGGGGGAAAAGAAAATATGTCATACTCTGATTGAAACAGAACGCCCAGCGTTATATCGGGTGCTTCATCTCTTTGAAAATGTCCACAAGGTAAGGCTTACTATTTTCAATTTACACGATAGGAAATTGTGGCTCTGAGGCTTTACAAAATCTGTTAAAAGTAGACAGGAGTTCAAGATGGCCCGTGGCTACCCAATCCTGAAGCTGATGCAGGAATCCCAGCCTAGAAATAAAGACAGTGAAGTGGGAAGGGCACCCTACTCTGCCGGAAGGCTGGACGCTGGAATGGAGGTGGTCTGCAAAGACGAGACAGTCCCACAGCTTCAACTGCTCTATCTGTCTTGTATGTGCCCGTCCTTTTCTTCGTGAGTCTGCCTCCTTGTTTACCTAACCGATACTACTGGGTATTAGCTCTGTGCCAAGCAGGCTAGTGAGTTCTTGAAATCTAATTGCAAACAAGAATGGTGGTTCTCTGCTTCCATGGTCACAAGGACTTTCACGGCAAACAGATGTTCACCAGGCAACCGTCATGCAATGAATATCGCAAAGACGGAGCGCAGGTGTGTGAGCCAATTCCTCCTTACAGACCAGGGAGAGCTTCTCAGAGGAAGCAGTGGTTTAGCTGAAATCTGACAGGTCTGACCAGAGCCTTTTGTAGGAACATCATTCCTCTAGTAAGCCACATTTGAGAAGCTGGGCATTGGGCACTTAGGTGGATCTGAAGTCTCCCTCTGGCCTTCATCAGCTACTCTTCAGCGGGAAACAAGAGGACCTCTGTAACACTCATGGTCAATCGCAATCCCCACTCATGCACTGAGGGTATTTTGAGGCGGGGCTTTGGAAATGTACCCGGAATTAGAGAACATCATCGGGATGAGGGTTCCGTGATGGATCTGGGGCTGACGCATGCTTACTCTGTCTCACCATGTGATGTCCTCTCCTGAGTCACAAAGTGCCATAAGGCCCTTGCCAGGGGCTGGGCAGGTGCTGGAGTCACACTTTTCAACCTCTCAGCCTCCAGAACAAGTAGCCAAATAAACTTCTATTGTTTAGTGTACTACAGTTCCGTGTATTTTATTAGAACAGTTAAAAAAGTGGACTGAATGCTGTCAAGAGATTGAGGCTCAGGTTGATTCAGAGGGTCTTTGTGCTAAAATGTCCAGCTTGTATCTCATTAGTCAGAGATACTGAGAGGCCTGTGGGGATAGACAGAAAATGCAGCTCAGGTAGTTAAAACAGGGTATAAAATTAGCCCAGGACTCCAGGCTTCTCTTGAAAGTTTCCTGACACTGTTGTGCACTGCCAGGCATGCAGCACACTGAAGCTGCCCTAAAGGATTAAGAAATGATTATTCCCAGGCCCTGCCTGCAGAGATTCTGATCCCAGTGGTTTGGATAAACCTTTGCACAACATCAAATTTAAAAATGTCACTTGGGTGACCTTAAATCCTCCAACTATGGACCCGTTCCCCTCGGCCTCACGTGCCTTGCCCCATGTCAGTGGCTCTCCTCACCCCATGCCTCCTGAGCCACGGTTTCCCCGTGTAGCTTTACGCATCACAGATGTCTTAGGGTCATTGAAGCTGGCACCTAGGGCATTCGAAAACTGTGGAAAGGGTAATGAACGAGGAGTGACATGTGACTCTGAGGCCAACAGCGAGTCTGCCATTGTGATTTTTTTCACATTGAAATATTTGTAATTTTTCCCTTAAGTTTTCTGTTTATTAGTATGTGTTGTAATTCATAACAACTGCATTCAATTAGAAGTAGCTGGCACAGGAACACACTGCATCTTGGTCCGTTTCACTCCCTCTCCGTCTCCCACCTCCTCACCCCCCCATCCCCGCATTATAAACAAGCAACATAAGTGAGAGGTGGTAGAAGATAGGGAAAAACATCTTTGAGATCTTTGATGAAGTGTTTTCCTCCTCATCTCATGCTTGATCTTATATCTTGAGTCGCTTGAATTTTCAACTTAGCTTGGTCGCTCCAACGCCTCCCGTCAAGGTTGTCCCTGGAGAGCTGCCGTAGTTCGCTGGCCAGAATCCTCCCCTCCTCTAGGTTTCTTCTTGCAGGGAGGCTGATCAGCTGGCTTATACACATCGCTGAGAGCTGCTGGCAAGGCCTAGACGGCAATGTGTGTAGCAGGACAGGGAGGCTGAGTAGAGCTGCCCTTGAATCCTGGCTCTACCACTTCCTGAAGGGAACTTGTTTAAAGAAGAGAAAAATTACAAAATGTAATGAACCGGTGTTTTCCCAGAAAGTGTTCTTTACCGTGTGCTCCTGTGTCAAAAGCTGCGTTTAATCCCCACAAGTAGCCAAAGAAGTGAAAATGGACATACCTTCTCAAGAGGATAACCCAGGGAAGGAACTGTGGCGTTGTGAAGGCATCACACCTCCTCATGAACCGGTTTAACAGCAAGGTGACTCTCCAGCAAGTGTCTTACACTCTCCAAGCCTTGCCGTCCTTACCCAGGTAGTGCCGGTACAACTGTGCCTTGAGTTCCCACGCGTGTTGGGGGTGTGGGGCTGTGGAGACAGATTGCGTGTGCTGGGGTTCAGCTTTCCGTTCTTCTCTTCCTGAGGGACCTCAGCCAAGCTATTTCATTTTTGTGTCATTTTCCTCAAGAGTAAAACAGGGATGATATTAATGCCTACAACAGAAAGTATGACAGGTCAGATTAATTATTAGCTTGATTGGCTTAGGATCAGCCTAGACATTCTTCTGAACGTGCCTGCGTGGATCCTGGAAGCGACACTCTGAGGACTCTCTCTGGCCTGGCTCCTTTCCTCTGGTGGTCTTCTCTCAACGTATCGCCTGGCTGCCGCGATGTTTCCTCCTTGGTGCTGGCAGATTGTGGAGTGAATCTTTCGAAACCATTAGGCAAATAAGTCTCCCCTTCTGTATGTTGTGAGCATCTGGCAATTTCTTGGTAATGGAAAAACCGACTAAACCAGGATGTTAGTTAAAGATTTAAAAATGTTAATTTTCGTAAAGTTCTCAGCATGAGACCAGGAACATAGGCGACGATTAACTACAATTATTTTTACTTTGTCATTGAATTGTTATGCAATTGAATTCAATTCAATTAAATATTACTACGATTATTATTTTCACTGTTGCAATGTGTGCAATGGACGTGGTTACCTGCAGCTATCAAGAACAAAGTCTTTTGAACTGTATTTAGAGCAGGCATGCTCAGCACGCCAACATTGTGCCAGCAGGTGTGTGGAACCCCCAGTCACTGAACAAACATTTCCAGGAACAGCAGTGGATTGGAATCCCGTCCACAGGACAGGTTGCCCCCTTTGGCTCTGTTGTGCCTTTGTTGGGAGTCATGGGTCGTAATTTGTCTGCTCTGAGGTAATCTACAGGCTAGGTAGATCCCTTCTTCTTCTCACAGAGCGGAAATCCTGCAGAAATTAAATGAGGCAACAGAGAAGGCCCTTAATCAGTTCCAGTTCCTTCCCTCAACTAGGCATGTACTCAAAACCTTAAGTGTAGACTAATAAAGTACCCCATGAGTGGAATTCAGGTGTTCTTCCGTTGTAATCTTCACAACTCTTTGAGAAGCTGCTGCACTCACACAGCTGTGGTTTTCTGAATGGCTGGAGATTTTGGTGGGGAGGCCCCAGCAAGGCAGATGAATTAACAAAGCCATCATTTAACAAATGCATAAAGGAGTCCTTCAGAGACAAAGGCATTTGGGCAGAGAGTGTCTAAGCTGGCTTATTTATTTTGGCCAAGACTCCAGCTATCTGTTAAAGTCTTTGTAGGCCATTCTGAATACCCCAGGCTCTGAATTACACCCAGAAGCATTTTCTTTTTTTTTTTTTTTCATTTTATTGATACATATAAGTGCAAAATTTAAGGTTTACAATGAAGCATTTTCAACTTTCACTGACAAAAAGGAGTAAGATAGTGTTATGGACACAAGGATAGCAGTTATTCTCAGGAATCTTGATGACCCACCCACCCTGTCTCAAAATAAAACAAAATAAAATAATAAAATGAAAAACACAAACAACACCGTGTCCTGCGTCTTCCTTCTTCATCCACATACACAAGCTGTATTCTGGATTCCAGGTTCAGGATGGATGCAGCTAAGAAGATGAGCAAAACACTCCTTGTCCCTGAGCGCTGTCAGGAGCAGGCAGATGGTTCCAAGTGTCCCCAGCCATCCTCACATGTTTTCTACCATGCACTGGGCTCATGTCAAGCTGGATAGGAACACTCATTTTCAAGGTAAGATTGGATCCTCACATTTCTCATGAGTTGGGTGAGCCTTACCATGCTAAATGGCTTCTGTTAATATTTTCACATTTTCTCTTTACATTTTTGTTGCCCTAGGGAGTTGGCCTGTACAGATGAGCTCAAGCGACTCATACTGTGTTCAGCCAATGGGTGGTCCAGGGAGACATGGAGAAAATACAAATGATCAAGGTGTTTATTTGCTGGCTGTAGGATCATACCTCAGTCGGGCCACCTCTTCAGGCTAGATCAAAGTGATCTTCTTTGTAAGTGTTCTGGGTTCTGATAGTGATGACTTTTTCTACTCCCTGTAGACCAATAAATGGTTGTGGTCCAGAGTAGTGCCCTGTCCTGCTGCCTGGTCATTTCCTGCCCTCTCCTTTATGAATAGACCCTTCATTAAACTCTAAGGTTCTGGCAGCAACATTCAGAGCCCAAGGTGGCGGGGGGACAGCATGCTTGGATATCTGGAACATTGTTGGTGAAAAAGAAACAACAAAGGATGGGAAAAAGGAAAGGATAGAGCCTGACACTGACATGAGAATGGTGGACCAGAAATAAACATGGAGGCCTAGCTTTTAACACAGCTATTTACATGAGAGCAGGGCCAAATAGTCTTATAGATAAGAGAGAAAATTATTTTTAGGAGGTTAGAAAAGCCTTGATTTTAAAAAAGTCAATGTTATTGTTATACTTATTTTTAAATAAAATGGTATAACCAAATAAGGTTTATTACAAGAAGAAAAGATTTAATAGTAAGAAAAACTCCAGGGCACAGATAGGCCTCAAACCATCTGCTTGCTTAGTTAATCTTGAGACAAAGAGTCAGCAATCAAGGACCATGGCGTTCTGTCCTCAGAGGTTCAGAAGAATGACTGTAGGCTTGGGGGAAACTCTGCAGCCTCATCTCACAGACCATTGCTCAGTTCCGGCAGCCAATACTTAATGTAGGGGAGCAAAACTGAGTAACATTAAGAACAGATGTTGGTGATGTAGTGGTGGTGTTGACAGGGAAACAGGGCCCAAAGCTCTTCTTAAGATGATGCCCCCTCTACAGAGTGTAGCATACCCAGAGGACTCATGAATGTGGCCCACTGTGTTGTAGACTCGTACAGACAGTTAATTTCCTAAAAAAAAAAAATCAAGACCAGTGCTAGGCATCCAGTTTGAAGCAGGCAGTGCACTAGAACTGGAATTTAGCCAAGTGCAGGCAAGATGAAGGATTATGCATGGAAGAGGGGTATCAACCTATACATAGAGAACCCAAAGAGTGAGAGGAGTGGATAGGGTCCATGATAAAGAACTCATCCAAAGGAAAGAGGGGATGGAAGCACCATCAACCCAAGGTCCATGGGCTGGGGCCTCTGCTACTGCACTTGAGCTGCCAGCTCTATTCTAGTGCTGTCCTGGGCTTCGAGGAACTTAACTTCATTAAGGTTCCCTCCATTCTCTGCAGATAGTTGAAGGAATTTTGTAATTGCCTACTGAACAATAATTTCCTATACATCTGGTTTCTGGTGAATCTTTTTTTCTTTCTCATATGTTGGTGTATGTCAGATCCTTCATTTTGAGAATGAAGGGCGTATTTTCCAGTGGAGATCTGAAGCACTCAGCCCCGGCCCGGCCCACAGTAGGTGTCCTGGAAACATTGCTCTTCTTTTTATATCCTTGCTTCCTTGTCCTGAAGGCATTCAGCAAAGACCTGTCGGATTCAGTTAAATTTATATCTAGTGTAACTACCTCGTATACCTGGAGCCTCTTTCCGTCTTCTTGCAAGTGGCCCACTGTCTGGCATATATTTATTTCCATCTGGGGTTTTAAATTCTACCCAACAGAAGTCATTGTGAAAACACTGATGCCTGAAGAAGTGGCAGGAAGAAATCACAGTGGAGATTCCTCTCGCCTGCCTCAGCTGCCCGAGATGAGAAGGTGGAGAAATAAAACATCTCTATTTTCTGATATGTACACACACACAGAAGAAGAAAAAATAAAGCAGTGTACAGGCTATCTGTAATAATTTTCAATTTGGGAGAGGTGGTGACCTATTGCTGAGTAATATAATAGAAAATTCTGGTTGCGCTGAATCTGAAGAAAGAGGAAGGCTTAGAAAGTTGTCAGTGAGAAGGGGAGGGGGGCAGAGGTTGCGGTCACCCACAAACATGACTGCACGTGGGAGCAGACGTGCAAGGGAAGGGCGCGGAGCATACTTACTCACGGCCTCAGGCATCCACATGTGGGCTCCAGATGTCGCCATGCAGGATCCAGTCTCCAGAGTGTGAAGGGAAAATCCGAAAGCTAAACTAGCGCAATGCTCAGCGGTTAGCAGGTGGAAAAGGAGCCAGACAGACTCGGGCTCGGTTCTAACTCTGACGCTTACTCTCCGGGCGACCTTGAGCCAACTTTCTTATCTTTCTGAACTACAGTGTTCGTAGCTGGAAAATAAAGTCTCAAGTCTACCTTGAAGAAGCGGTTGGGAGTTAAATGGAATAAAGCAAATAAAATAACTTGCTGCCTGCAGCCCAGAAAAGGAATAAGGAATCACCCATCTTTAGAGTCTGTTCATCAGAGAAGCCCGGTCTCTGGATATCAAGAAACCAGGGGAACAGAAGCGAAGTGGCAGTCTCGCTCAGGTGTACCTTAGAAGCCACTAACGTGGCCTAACTCTTGAAGGCCAGATGGTGTTCTGAGAAGATGCCCACTCCCAGGGCAATGCCGTGCCATGCGCATTGATGGACCTTTGTCTACTTTGGAATGGTGGAACGAAGTGTCTTCTGGGAGGGCGTTTCACACACACACTCTGTAAGATGGGATCAGCTCTTAGCCTTCCCACCTTTTTGGCTTTGTTTCCAAGCCTGGAGAAGCTAGGCTTCAATTAAGTTATCAGGGCTGTGTTAGGTTGTCTCCTAGACAGAGCCTGGTCTTTGAAGTGAGAAAGGCAGGGCTTTGTATCCATCTCACCTTTTTAAAAAATTCTTTTATTGGACGTACTTTCATCAAGGCTGGTCTACTTCAAGAAATGGGGGATGTCGACGTTCAAGGCGGGGCATGCTGAGACTGATTGGACTGTCCCTGGCTGCCTGATGATCAGTCCATCAGGAGAGGAGGAGCTGTGAGCACGTGCACAAAAGCATGAAGGGCAAGTTCAGAGATGGAGGAGCTCACAGGAGATTACGGAGTGTGTCAGGCACAGCTTAAGGAGCGGTATTCTAAAAGGTTTCCTGAAGGATACTATTGGCATGCCATCTTAAAGGATGAAGAGGATTTGGGATCAGGGCATGACAATTTAAACAGTCAGAGGCTTTATACCTTCTTGGAGTTTCATTTCCTCTGAATGTGAAATGGAAATCACATCTGTCTAATGATGTCATCGTGGGCATTGGCACCCTACGCCTCTGAGATGCCACTTCTCTGATCCTCACTGTCTGTGAGCATTGACTTAAGATGACTTTGATGATTTGATAGATAAAATTGTATTTTAATGTTGTTTTATAAATGTTTTTCTTTAGTTACCTGAGTTGAATGCTTTAATGTACAGTCAACTTTCCATGCCCTTGGGTCTTATAAGTATGGATACAATCATACATTAAAAATATTTGAAAAAGTATTTCTTGTGTACTGAACACATAGAGATATTATTTCATGTTGCTGTTTCCCAAATAATAATGCTTAACAACTATTTGCATAGAATTACATTGTGGTGCATGCTACAAATAATCTAGAAATTATGTAAATATATGGGAGAATTTACAAGCTCAGCATCCTTTTTACAAAAAGGACTTAAGCTCCTGCAGATTTTGGTACATTTGAGGGTCTCTCTGTGTAGATCAACAGATGTCTATAATTACTACCGATTTATATGGACACTTTGTGAACTCTAAGGTACCTGAAAACCCAAAGATTAGCAGTTGTTCCTTTGTGTAGGAGTGCAATACCAACCAACATGCAGTGAACAGGGGTTAGTTATGAAAAGGCGGATTTTAGCCCCCTTTTCTCTCTCCCCGTCTCTTCGTGTGATGCCCTTCACTGAAAGATGAGATCAAGGATTTCCTTTCTTCTCTCATCCTTAGATTTCTATTCATTTCCTCAACAAATTTATCAAATACCTACCTTATAGCCAGTGTTACTTTACAGGTGAAGAAAAGTCATGTGAGAAAAAGACAGAAAATAAATACTTTAGCCTTTGTAGGTCTAGAAGTAATGTTAAATAAAACATTAAATATAGGTATTATATAAGAAGAGAGAGAACAAACTTCTAAATTTAATAAAATTAAAAGTAACATTTGATTTTTTTCAACAATACGTGTTTTATAGTAAGTAGAAAAGTGGAATTGCCTTCTCTGAGTTTTGTAATCTGAATGTTTGTACGTATTTAAAATGGACAATTTGGAGATTAATTCCCAGCTCAACGGCATTAAGATGTGGAGCCTTTGAAGGGAGTTAGCTCCTGAGTGCTCTACCATCACCAATAGGACCAGTGTCTTCAGAAAAGTCTCACCGGGGAACTTGCTCATCCCTTCTACTCTTTGAAGGTACAGTTATTTTTCTGCCACATTTTATTGCTATGTATACGTGCAAAATTCAAGGTTTACAATGGAGTTGAGCATTTTGTGCACATACGTATCTTGTCAAGGTGACAAGGGCTTTCCCACTCTCCTTTAGTCTCTCCCCCTACCCAATCCTCTCTCCCTCCTCCCCCACCCTACTCCCCCTCTTTCACTTTGTCTTTCGTCTTAAGTTCCGTAGGTGTTGTGATCTGGGACTCTCATATCAGAGAGACCATTCAATGTTTCACCATCTGCTTCTGACTCACTTCACTAAGCATGATGTTCTCAAGTTTCTTCCATTTGCCTGTGAAAACCTCCACACTATTGGACTTTATTGATGCATAGTATTCCATTGTGTATAAATACCACAATTTGTGTATCCACTGGTCTGTTGATGGGTATTTCAGTGCCTTCCATATTTTTGCTATTGTTAGTTGTATTTCTATGAACATGGGTATACATATATCTCTGTTATATGTTGTTTTGGTCTCTTTTGGATATATTCCCAGGAGGGGTGTTGCTGGATTGAAGGGGATATTTATTTCTAGTCTTTTAAGAGATCTCCATACTGCTTTCCAAAGTGGTTGTACGAATTTACATTCCCACCAGCAGTGCCGGAGGGTTCCTTTCTCCCTGCAGCCATGCCATCGCTGATTATTATTTGACTTGTTGATATAGGCCATTCTCTCTGGAGTGAGATGGTATCTTAGCGTTGTTTTGCTTTGCATTTCTCTTCTGGCTAGAGATGTTGAACATTAACCTCTCTCTAGACACTGAGTTGGCTGGCATCTTGATCTTGGAAGTATCAGCTTCTAGAGTTGTTTGTAAATTGTTCAATATGAAGTTTTCTGAAAAGCAGCCTGGGTGAACTAAGACGGGGGGAAGGCATTTCACTAGATTCTAGTTCCGAGTTAGAGTTCCTGATCATCACGTTGGTCATAACTGCTGATCTCCAAAGGCTGCAGGTTGGGTTTAAACCCTCAGCTGTAGTTTTAGCCATAGAATGGAGAGTTCAACATGCACATAAATCAACTCCATTTCTCCCGAGAGCCTGCGTTCTGATGGGGGAGGCAAAAAGCAAGTGACTAAAAAGTACCTAAAGATAAACCGAGAAAGATGGAGAAGTGACCTCAGACTTACCACTGACTTGCTTCTGTCTGCGATGCTGTGAACAGCTCTCCAGCCTCTGCCGTGTGCATCTACTGTTGCTGGCTCCCTATGAGTGAATGGTGTGAGACCTTCTGAACTGATGTTTCCTCTCTTCAACTGCAGATGTTAACTATTTTGTCTCAGCAATGAATAAATTCCTAAGACAATCACAGTGATTTTAAATTCTCTGGTGAGATATTTACAACACCTACATCATATCTGGTTCTGATACTTATCTCTCCAGAGTATTTCTTTCTTGAATTTTATCAAACATTCCTTGTAAATTTTGTTGAAACCTGGACAAAATGTGTCACATAATAAAAACAAGGTCAATATCATTTTAGTTTAAAGTGTTACATTTACTGATAGAAATTGTGCTATGTTTTATGCTTGCAGTATCTGTGGCTGCCAGAGGTTCTGCATTCTTCTAGTAGAGAGAGAGAGAGAGAAAGAGAGAGAGAGAGAGAGAGAGAGAGAGAGAGAGAGAGAGAGGTGAATGCTAGAGAGAATTCTGAATTTTTTTTCCAGTTGGAGTATGATCAGACAGAGCAACCAAGCCAGAGAACATGACTTTAGTGTGTGGACCAGGGTGGGAGCCTCTTGGAATTATGCAGGCATGGCTTCAGAATGGAGGAATGGAGGCGGCTGCAGAGCTTCAAGGAAAGGAGTTAGAATCATGAGAGAATATTGTGCAACATGATAGACTAACTTCTTTTTGGCCAGAAAAACGTGGCAGAAAGGCACAGCATAGGAAAAGTTCTCAGTTTGGGTGGGATGCCGAGCGAGGCAACAGAATCAAAGAGAAACGGACCAACCATCATGTACAACACCCAAATCTCCTGGGTGGCTCTTCGTTTAATCAAGTTGATGCATTTCAAATGACATAGTTATGTTGCCTCTTCTGATTACACTTTTGGAGAAAAGGAGATGGCAAAGCACAGTTTGGAAAAAAAGAAGTTTGTTCTGTAGGAAAATGTCACCAGAAGAACAAGTGGGCACATTGCACACTGAACACATCCGGACCTCACCAAGGAAGATTGTTGCCAGGAAGAAAAGAATGCAACATAATCATAAACTACCTGTAGTGATATTTAAAACAACAAGTACAAGACCCAAGGATAGAGTAGCTACAGGCAAAGCCAGGGAAACATTAGCAGGAGGAAGAGAAGGGACTGTGACAGTGCACGTTTTAGGGGTACATTGGGCATAGTAGAGTTTAGCAGGAAATTGATTCATAGAGAGAAACCTGGAGAGAAACAGGAACCCTAGAAGATAGGCAGAGGGTTTCTGTCACTTTCATGAGGTAGTAGCATGCAGAAAGGCTGAGTATTCATGGTAGACCCAAGGTAAGAGTTTGTTGTGAGCACTTGTGTGCATACGTAGCACTGGAGGTCACGTCCAGGACTTTCACACTGAGCTACGTCTCCAGCTCACTTTTTGTTTTTGATTTTCAGACCTGGTTTTGCTAAATTGCTAAGCTGCCAAGCTAGCCTGAAACTTGGAATTCTCCTGCCACAATTTCCCAGAGTGCTAGGATTACAGGCCCGAATCACTGGGTTGCTTAAAGGTCAGATCTTCAATGATGTTGTACATTCCTGTCTATAGATTGTCTAAGCTGAGAACCTCAGATACTGTCCTTAAACAAGCATTCACCATAAATACAATTCAATTCAGCTGTTACTTACGGCTTGCCCACTAAATGCAAGACATTGTGCTTAGGGCGGAAGGGGTAAGGAGATGAATGGAACCAATAGTTGGCTTGCTCATGTAAACAACTAGCTGTCACCAAACAGGATACAGAATGGGAGCTACACAGGAGGACCAGGAGCCTGCTGTGAGTCGCCTCTCAGAAGGAAAGCAGCAATTCTGACTGAGTGCTTTAGGAAAAGCTCATGAAGGGACGTGTTCTGAGGCCTGCCTTAGGAGCAGGACGGAGGGCAGGATGGATTTCAGGCGGAAGGAAGGACAGGTGAGCAGAAACCATGGGGCACATTCAGATTCCATCCATCAGTCGCTATGACTCAGCCGCCAAGGCCAAGTCAAGGCGGCCTTAGCGCCCCCACCCAAGGACACTCTCAGGGTGAGTCATTCTGCCCTGCTGCCTCCGGAGCGTCGCCTTCCCTAAGGTCTCACTCAGGCAGCAGCTGTTACAGCTAGGCATTGAGCCTCTCTGTTGATTTGTTTACTTCTTTACGGCCTTATCCTGAGTTTTTGCTTCATGGGAGCAGGGATCAAACTTGGCTGGATTGTTTGTCCTTTCATGGGCTTATTTTCTGGCACAAGCTGGTTTTTAAAAGTTCCAACGAGAGCCATGGCAGGCAAGCAGCGGTTTTATCTCATTTAGCAGGTGACAGTGACCCACCAAAGGCTTCGTGTACTTTGATGGGTACCATGAAATCATGCATGTCTATTCATAGCAGATCTGGGCTTAAAAATTTCGACTGCACAGAACCTGTTATTTCAAACTTTAGTCAACCAACAGGTCCTCATCAAATGGTAATAAAATTGGTGCTCAATTAAGTCAATATTTCAGCAGTTGTTTGAATGTGGAATGCTTGCACACATTGTACAATTAATAAAGGTGAGTTGTTCAATAATTATGTGAATAATTGTCACATAGCTTGAGCATATGTCATACACCATCAGAAGGTAAGCCACTTGCAGGCATCTTCACGTTGCAGAATGTATGCCTACACCCATGAATGTTTATGTTTGTATGCATCAAATGTCTTTTACATCATACCATGCAAAAGGAGTGAAAAGAGAGACTTGCGCGACCTAAATTCTTTTAGCCAATTCAAAAAGTGTGGATATATTTATGAGATACTGTTGGCAGTTTGATACACGCACACACAGAGTGTGTTATGTTTGAATCCAAGTAACCATTACTCTTCTCAAGCATTTATTGTTTCTTTATGGTGAAAACATATTATTATAGAAATATTTTTCAGTAAATTTTTGCAAATTTCCAAAAAGAATAAAACAATAAAATCCTTCTCTCGCAGTCTTTTGAAATATACAGTACATAATTACTATCATACCCACCCTACTATGCACAGAACAGTACAACTTCTCCCTCCTAGATAACTGCCTTGGTACTGGTTGGTCAAATTTTCTCCCTTCCTCTAATCTTGCTGCTTTCCTGAGCCTCTGATAAGTGACAGTATACTCAAGACTTCCATGACTTTTTAGGTGTACGGTTTGAATTATATTCTCCCAAGGTTCGTATCTTAGTTGACAACGTGATGGTCTTTGGGGGCAAGGTCTTTGGATTGTGCACAGTCAAGAAAATGGGACTTTATAAGAAATGAAAGGAAGTTTAGCTTCTGTCTCCACCGTTTGAGGCCACAGAATGAAGAAATAAGCCAGGAAGAGGGCTCTAATCAGTCGCTGAGCCAGCTGGCACCTTGACCTTGGACGTTGCAGCCTCCAGAACTCTGAGAAACACAGGTCTGCTAACTAATCCACCTGGTCTGTGGTGTTTGTTGTGGTACCCTAAGGTGACTAGGAGAGAAAATAACATTTGTAACCACTTGATTTATGCCAGATAGTGATGTTGGTAAAACAACAGACATTATTTTATTAATTAACATAATCCCACACAATTTCCCTTTCCAGGGGAACTGAGTGCTCAGATACATTAAGCAACATCTTCAAGGTCATGCAGCATCATGGACTCAATCAATCTGCTTTCTCCTGTCCCTGAAGCCTCTTTCAGATTGGTTTTTCCAAGATGTCTTCCAAGTGTTAAATAATAAATAACAGCCCTTCCTCAAACGACACATACAAATGTCTCCAGGGCACGTCTCTACCTGCGAATGGTGCAGGCGTGCTGGTGCTGATGATCCCTATTCTCTTTCCTGTTCCTTTCCCGTGGCATTCACATCCCACTGTCCTGTTGGTCCCCGGCAATGTGGGCTTCCTTGTATCTGGGCAGATGTTCTAATGATTTAAAATTCTTCTTACTTATTTGTGATGTAAAATCCAACATTTTTATGTTTGTAGTTTCTGATTTCCAATGAGTCTGTGTCTACTCCTATTTGTGACACTGCAGAAGTCAGAGAGTAGGTGCTCATTCCCTCAGGAAGAACAGTAAGTCACTCTTACCCACCTACCCCTCCCCCATTAGTCTCTGGAAACTCAACTTCCATGAGAATGGCTTTTCACATGCCATGTGTATGTGACTTTATGAGGTAATTGTCTTTCTGTTCTTACTCTCTTTTGCTACCTGTCCTCAGCAGCTCATGGTGTAAGGGCCACATGGTGCCACCACCTCTGAGTCACTGGGGCGGGAACATGTCATCCACAACACTGGTTTTTGAGATCAGAGAATGCCTCACTCTGAGCAGCCCCTCCCCACACCATTACCTGAATCCTCTTCACTATGATGTCTGTTCCGGTTGTGTCTTTCTCAAAGTCCCCATTCAGCAACAACCCTACCTAAACATTCCAAATGCAACTCTCGGGTTTCGAGGCTTAGGTATGGGCTTTTCAAAGAGCTTCTGCCCATAATGTTCAGACTAAAGATAGAAATTGAAATAATGAGTGTGGAACCAGTTTATAAATGGTGGAGTATCAGGTCACTCCTGATCCCACGGATGAGAAGGGTCCTCTACTGTCATCCCATGACAGCTCCCGGGTGGGTTAAATTACTTTTCTTCCAAGCTTCACTGTGCTTTTGGGGTACTGGTTAACTCTGAATTCAGACTATAAATGCCAGAGGGCACTTGATTGCTAAGACTTGTGGCCGCCTTTGGCAGAATGAAGCATGACACCCCAGGCTGCAGTAAAAGGGAAGACAATTGCAGCTCCTGGCCACCCGAGCTTAGCTGCGGAGTGTGGCAAGGCACCGGGTGGGAGACATCCAGGGGCCTGGGCTGACGTGAGACAGAAAGCAGTGGTCACATGCTGACACAGGGAGGGCGAGAAGAGCTCAGTGTGCTTCGTGCCTCCCCTGATCTTTATACTGCATAAGCTTGCATCTATGGCACATAACAATTGCATTGAGTGTGGGGATTGGCACAAGCACATGTCAATCATTTTTACTCCTCCCCTTCTCTCCTTGCCCCACTCCTACATCTCGTTCCATGAAGTCTGTCTTTCTGCTTCCTATCATCTCTAGTATTTTCCCCTTAAAATTGTTAGCCGGGAGGGGGGAGGTCTCATACAGGAGAAATTAGGTTGGTTATATTTAATCTCTCGTGTGGGCTTTATTACGGTCTCAAGGTGTGTCTATTTTCCTAAAAATGACTCGAATTTTCACTTTCTTATGAGAAAGTGATGTGGAGACGCTGTGCTGCAGCTCACATGCTGAATGTCACTGGGGTTTTCACACACACACGACTTTTCCCTCCTTCCTTCCAGGCTATAGGAACTTAACTTCTGACAGAAATTTGCAGACCCCAGCGGCTGGCCACCTGACGACAGGTCCCAGCAAAGGACTGTCTCCCGTGACCAGTAGGCCACCTGCCTGCTCTCCCAATCTTCAGACAACTTCGCTTTGTCTTCTTCTGCCCAATCCCTTTGCTCACACACAAGCTAAACAGTCAAATGCCGAGCTCTCACGCTGACTAAACCACCACCCTAAATGGAAGCTCTGTTCACCCCGTAATCAGCCATTTTTATCCCCTGGATCTTCATCCCGTATCCCTAAGCCTTAGTCCTCACATCTCATGCCTGTCCCTGAGCATTACCCCTTTACCCCTTATCCCTGACGCCCCCCGTCCTATGCCTTAGCCCAAACACACTATCCCTTTACCCCTTATCCCTTATGCCCCCTGTCCTATGCCTTAATGCATATGCACTATCCCTTTATCCCTTATCCCTGATGCCGCCCGTCTTATGCCTTAGTCCATATGCACTGTCCCTTTACCCCTTATCCCTGATGCCCCGTCCTATGCCTTAGCGCATACGCACTACCCCTTTATCCCTTATCCCTGATGCCCCCGTCCTACGCCTTAGCGCATACACACTATCCCTTTACCCCTTATCCCTGACGCCCCCCGTCCTATGCCTTAGCCCACACGCACTGTCCCTTTATCCCTCAGCTCTGTTGCTTTACACCTGGACCTAGTGCCCAGGCGTAGGGTCGGGGAGCTTGTGCCTGGACCTCCTACACTGGCATATGGTCACGGGGGCCGTACATTTACACTTGCTTCCTTGGGGACAATAGACTTGAATTCCAAATTCTCTTGCTGCGGGTTCTGCCAGGGTCCTTCTTTGACCGAACAAGTCGTACTCAATTGTGCATGTAGCACCCTCTTCTTTACCCGTTCGTGTGTTCGTGGGTTTATAGGCTGCTTCCAAGACTTAGCCATTATGAATGGAACTGCTATAAATAGGGATATGCGTGTGTTATTGGAATATCACGTCTGTTTACTACAGCGATGGAGCCAATGGAGAAACTCCACCGGAGACCCTGGGACACGGGTCTCCGGGGTTCATGGTGCTCTTCCAGTGTGCTTGTTGTCATTAGTGCTTCACTTTCAAAAACTGCCTTGGGACAATCACAGGGCAGAGGGAAAGCAGTCAGAGGGGATTCACGTCCTGCCGTCTGTCGAATGAGCACCTGACTTGCACCTCTTTTGCGTATGTTGTTTCTATGGAAAGTTTTGCTGCTCCTGAGAAGACAGTTCCATTTCTGAAGTCAGCCGGGAAACTTGATTTTGTTTAAAATACACAGAATGGTTTTGAAGCTTTTCAGATATCACCTAAACATACAAAGGATGCAAATATGTATCCCGGTGGGGTGAAAGATGGGGGATCCTTTTACATCAAGTTTTACCAGAAATAGGCCCCAGGTTGAGAAAAAAAAAAACATGCAGTGGAACTCTAAGGAAAGGCTCCTTCCAGGGAATTGGCAGTAGGTGGGGGAGCAGCACACAGCAGAGGAAGAAGGCCAGTCTCACCCTGGTTCACAGAAATCTCTGGAGCGTAAGTTTCACCACAGGATGCATTTTAGGGCTGGAAATCTAGACTTAATACTAATCTAGCACCAGGCAAGCATTGATCAGAGACCAATGTCTTCTCTTCATAGATGAGCCGGCTGAAGTGGCCCAAGGACAAACCTCAGAAGAAGGACCCATGGCTAACAGCAAGGGTCAGAGCAGACAGACTCAGAAGGGGCATCCGGCACTGGCAACGGAGTTTAGGTTGGTAGCACGGGGACCAAGAGTGTCCACTACAGGCTGCATTCAACCTGTGAATGATGGCTGTCTCCCTTGGCTATTTAGGTAATTCATTCATTTACACATTTTAAGTATAGTTTTCCTCTACAAATATATATATATATATATATATATATATATATATATATATATATATATATGATTTTTTTCATTTCAATGTCTCCAATTATCTTACAGGTTTTGAAGTGGGCCTTTCTGCGTCAATCCTGTAACATGGCAGGAGACTGGCATGACACAGAACAGGCTTATGCAACTGAGGCAAACCTGATGTTCCTAGGACTGGCAATTGGGAAACCAGGAGGGAAGGTGGTGACCAGGCATGATTCTCACAGGCAGAGCTCAGCTTTTGTGTAGAAAAGTGGAGACTTAGGGAAGGTCTGAGTTCTATTTTAAAGTCCTTATAACGAGTTAGATGAGGTACACACTAAGGATAATCTCTTTTTTTGTTTGTTTGTTTTTGTTTATTATGTTGTTGTTTTCAATACTGAAGACTGAACCCAGGGACTTTGCACTAACCTACATTTCCAGGCATTTTTGACATTTTTTTAAAAGCTTAAGGAATGGTCTCACTAAATCATTAAGTTTCCCAGACTGGTCTCGAACTTGTGATCTCCCCGTTTTAGCCTCCCAGGATGCTGGGATTACAGGACTGTGCCACCATAATCTGCTAGTTAATCTGTACTGATTAGTGATATTGCTCAATTTTGCTATAAAATTCTTTTACGGCAGCATCAGGAATAGACTTTTACTGAATTATAAAGAAAGGTGGAGTGTCAGCTGCAAGATACCCAGTGTTTCCCTTCCGGGCTCAATTCCAAGGAGAAAGGTCCTAACCAGATCATTCTAACCAGAGCACACGAGAAAGGAAAGTCTGGGATCCCAGTTGGACCAAGCCCAGAGGAAGCACCCAGAATCGTTATGGTTCCAACCATCAGACATTTGTCTAGAACTACACACTTACTGATTAGCAGCCCAGCAGGATCTCTTTCAAATGGCCCGCTGTCCCCCAAACCTGCCTATGGCCTCCATCATCGCCACCTGTTTCCCTTGATAATTCAGATATGAAGCGTGGGTTTTGGACTTCTTAGAAGAGATTAAGCCTAAAGTAGAGTGAGAGGCCTCTCGTGCACTTGAAGCACAAAAGCAACACAGCTGGATCTGCAATCATTTCCCTTTACAGGCCCTGAGATGCCCATGTGGCTGGAGGCTAGGCTATTGTATAAGCTTCCTAACCACATGGGACGGTGAACCCTGGAGACCAGAGTTGCCAGAGACAGCCACGGTAGATCGGAATTCAGTATTGAGTCTCCTGATATTCCCGTTTTGGGCTGGATCCCAAGGCCATGTGGTTGCTTCTAGCTCCCCATGACAGTGCTTTCAGTGACACAGAAGTACTGACTTCAGGAAGAGGAGCACCTGATAGGATTCTAGGCGTCGGAGGAGACCCAAGATCTTGATCGCTGGGCATCACAGAGCAAGGAAATACCAACCTGAGTTGACCACTATGGCTGGATATTGCCAGCTCTACATAGTTCTGAGATTCGGTGTGGCCATCAACAATTGTGTAAACCATACAATTGAACAGCTTAGAGGGCAAAGAAAATTCCACGTGGCTCCAGTTCCACCAAATCAACCACCAAGTCTATCGTACCAACACTTCTGCACTCCCAGCTGTGATCTCATTTATTGATTGCTCCTTACACCAAACTGTCGAGGGAGAAGCCACTTTGGCTGATTTGTGGATAAGCTAGGCCACACATTGGCATTTTAAAAATATAGATGTTGAGTGAGATTTGAAAGTTTACTGAAACAGAGTAGGAAAGAAAAATCCTCCTAGGAAGGGCAGCTGCTTACATCACATTAAATCAGTGTTATGGACGGAGTGCTTGTGTTCCTCCTGGTGCTGAAATGCTAACCCCCAATGTGACTGCACTTAAACACGAGCCTGAGAAGGTAATCTGGCTTAGACAGGATAAGAGGGATGAAGTTCTCACGAAGGGTTAGTTCTCTTATCAGAAGAGAGACAGGAAAGTTTTCCTTCCCCCTCTTCCCTCACATGTACAGGAAGAGGTCAGATGAGGACCCGGTGAGAAGGTAGCCATCTAATGTGCTAGGAAGGGGTCCCCGACCAGGACCCAAATATAATGCAATCCTAATCATGGACCTTGAGCCCTAGAACTATGGAATGTAAGTCTGCACCATTTAGTTATGACTGTACAAGTGAATATACTTGCCTAATAAAGTTTATGGCTAGATTCACAGGACTGTGCGGGTTCCTAGGGAGGAGCAATGCTGACCTAGCTGGTCAGTAGCCTGCTCAGAGCAAGGTTAGGTTAAAGACAACAAAGTCTGGGAAGAGGCTGGTCATGGTAGTGGGTTAATCTTTCTGTTTCACATTGTGCCCCTCTAAAAGCATCCGCCATGTAGGGGACACGAAGCTGTGAAGCTAACCACATCAGACCTAGGATCTTAACATTTTCTTTGTCCTCAGCTAGCCCTGCCAAGGGTCTTCATGATATAGCAAGAGAGACGGCCAGAAAAACAAGCAAGAGAGGAGTGAACTGGCCTTTAGAATAAATCTACTCTCAAAGTAGCTAAGCCACTGTTAAGACAGCTTCGCTTCCTGAGCACCTGTTTCTGTCTCCCCTCAACACTGTCCTGGGCAGGGCTCAAGTTACCAACACAGAGAGTCAGGGGCACATGCAAATGAAAACAGAGCCTGCCAATCACCAGTCCACCCTGGCCCCAATCTGCATGGTCAGGCGATTTTCCCTATCAGTTCAGAGCTGGGAATAAGGGATATTTTATCTTTTTTATTCTTTTTCTCACACATACTTTTTTCTTTTTTCTACACATGCATATTTGTAGTCTACAGAAACAGCACTTTTATTGTAAAAAATGAGGTGCCAGTGGTTGTAACTTTGATAAATTATAAAATGCTTCCCCCCCCCACCCCGTCCTCAGTTTCCGTGAGCTCCTACCCATTTCTCTCTGCTCAAGACTCTGCTTCCAAGAGGAACAGCTCAGCAGGGATGCCAATTCAGTACATTTAAATAGGCATGTGCCAGCTCGTAGAAAAATAGGAGCTGGTGCTCCGTAAGGGGGCCCAGAATTCAAAGCTGAAGCCGTGTTACGCATGAGAGGAGAGGAAGAGGTCGCGTGGTCCTATGGAGTTGCACGGGGATGGTGAAGCCGTCCATCTGTAAATGATACGGCGCTCCCTTGGGCCCTGGGCAGCCTCCTCAGTTGCGTTGGACATCTGTTTCATCGTTTGCAAGGCTGGGTGACTTCATAGCATGATCTCTGAAGTCCTTTTGAGCCTCGACTTTCTCTGACTCTAGGGAAACAAGAAGACATCATTTATCTCCTTCCTGGACTTCAGTTTTTTATTTGTAACATTTATTAAACAAAAATGCCTGAGGCTTTCCATGGCATAAGGTGTAGGCTGGGGCGCTAGGGAAGCAGGAAGGACATGAGGAAAGGACCAACATTCATGTTGGGCTTTCACGTTTTTTATTTCATTGAATACTCAAAACAAGACAGGATACCACCTTATTGCTCCTGATACAACCGGTGCCCATGGCACTGGACGAAAACATTGACATTTCATGCATTATTTGAGTTATTACCCTAGTACCCACTCACTGCGGCTGCCGAGGAGCTGGTGCTTGACTCTTGAGGTCTCCCTGTCGCCTGATTTGTTAAGTATTCCAGGTCCAGTGTGAAAAATGTTGTTGCAGACGCACGCATGCCAACTAGAAAACAGAAGAGCAGATCCGTCCAGTTGCCCAGAACTTTAAGTTCTGCTCCACAATCACAGTGAGTCAGCTAAGTTCCTCCCAGGGTCAGGGAAAGTTTTGGACGATCTGTTGATTGCTTTAATGTTCACAACACTCGTGCTTAGGAAGGTCCCACGCTTAAGACGACTCAGTTCACACAGACATGCCCAACCATAGGGCTCAGACAGCATCCGCTGTGACCGCATTGGGTGCTAGAGGGCTGTGGGTCTCAGTTTTCCAATGGAACCAAGCCTCCCCCTAACTCCGGGGTCCACTCTTCTGTGTCCAAGCTAGATGATTTCTCCTATTCGGTCTTTCCTTCAGTCAAGTTCCTCTTTAGAGTCCTTAATTTTTTTTTTTTTGCAGCAGTCTAGGTCAGGCTCCCTTGATTGCCCTTAAGACATTTTCCCAAGTTTTAATCTCATACTACTACTTTTGTTGCAGTCGTTGTTCCTCTCATAGGCCTTCTACCCCTTTCAGAACTAATCTGGGTCAGGGTCAGGCACGCACTCAGGAATCTAAGTGTGCAGTGAACTTCATGGAGACACAGAAGATTTCATTTCACTTTATGTTGTCTGTTGTTGCTTTGTAGTGTTTTGATTTTCATCATTCATACACACACACGCACACACACACACACACACACATGCCTACATTGAGCTTGAGTAATTTGTACACATGTATATTGTATCAATACTGCAATCTCTTCTCTTCTCCCTTTTTTGGCCTCTCACACCCTCTCCATCCCCTCCTAAATCCTAGTATCACACCCAATTGTTTCTACAGAATGCCTGTATTCTGGGTTTTTCATCTTAGAGAAACTATGAGATAATTAACCTTCTGCCTTTGACTCATTTCATTAAGCATGCAAATTAGATGATACTTAGCACCTACACACACACACACACACACACACACACACACACACACACACACACACACATATATATATATATATATATATATATATATATATATAGAGAGAGAGAGAGAGAGAGAGAGAGAGAGAGAGAGAGAGAGCAGGGGGTAGAACAGTTTAATTCCTGTGTAGGTCAGGGCTTTATGAAGGAGTCAGAACCTATTTGGGCTGTGACACACAGGCGATGCAAAGGACACCCAGGAGGAGGTCCTAGCTATAGGCTGGTAGAGAACTCTGCATCCCTTTCAGACCTCAACAGTTGCTTGTCTGGTAAGAGAAGCAGTATGTTGGAGTGACCCATCTCAGTCACATAGAAGATTTCTCAAGGGCTTGGAAGTCAGTGATAATGCCTCACATCCGTGTTGGCTTGCATTGCACCATGTTCTGTTTCATTCTCACACAGTTTGTGTGGTAGCTCTCATTATCACCATTTTTACACATGGGAAGATTGTGACTCAGCATGTGAGCGATGGCTGATATTTTCAGACACCTCAAAGTTCACAGAACAGGCTTGCTTTGCCTTCATCGCATCCCTGTGGGTGGAGTTCACAGGAAGGAGGGACTTCCACATTTTTCTCTCCTTGGAGTGTAGAAACAGTGAGGTCACTGACCATGTCACTTTCTTCACTTGGAGTACAATATTATCTTCTGGGAAATTACTGCTGAGTCCTTTCCTTTATATATCAGTGAAATAGACATGGAAAGCTGTTCTGCTGAGCCCAGCACTTGTCTTTTTAATGTAACTTGAGCATATCTTTCTTCTAACTGGCCACTGAAGAATTACCCCTCTTGAATGGGCATGTACTCTGGGCTCTTGCTGCTCTTAAGATTGAATAACGCAGACATTGATAAGGAAATGCCATGGCAGCAAGGGCCTTGTCCCCGTCATCAGTCTCTGCTCTCAAGTGGAAGGAAGACCAGGGTGTTTTCTGTAGAAATAGGTGCTCCTGTTCCTGCTTATTCTGCATCAGGAAAGCAGTCAGCGAGTGCTGACACAGAAAGGGACTGGGGAAGGGCCCTCCTTTCTGTGGACCAAGCAATAGCCATCTCAACCCTGAAGAATGAAACTATTGGTGGATTTCATTGGTGAGGGTTGCCTGCGTCCTCCCCTTAGAACCCAGTCAATGGCAAAGCAGAAATCCTGAGGTTGAGTGAGTCATTTGAGAGGCCCACCATCTACCTTGCGACCATTGTGAGCCACTGTTTGTTTCGTTCTTTTTTTATTTCTCAAGCAAGGATTACGTATAACACCGAAATATTTGGTGAGATATTAAGACAAGACACCACGGAATCTATGAACAGTGTTTGGGTAGTTACAGAAATTTTGGTTAGCGAAGCTCTTGGAGAAAGACTAGATATTTCACTGGTCTGTAGCAGTGGAAGTGAACATTTTTCTATGTTGACTACTAAGGAACACACTTCCTTAATCTGTTCACCGGCAAAGTGAATTAGAATAGATCAATAATGATTTTAAGTTGGGAATCTCAGTAACAATGACATTTATTATGTGCCTCCATTTTTGTACATTGTTTCCTTCAGCCTTCATGAAATACAATTGGGAAACTGTGACACAGAGAAATCTAGTGGCTTGCTCAGGATGGAAGGTGATTGAGGCAGGAATCAATCCCATACACAGCTACTTTCTCTCTTTACAGTTAAGTAGTGCAGTCCCAGCCCGTGTGATGAATTTCCAGAAATATGCTGGAATTCAAGGGCTGATTGGTAGTTCAAATCCATTCTCCTTTCACGCCTTTTATGCGATGAAAGAAGTGGGTGGAATCAGAGCCATCTAATTCATTATTACAGTCTGTCTTTTCTGCACATAGTAGTTCTGCGGCTCTCCCACTCCCGAGAGTTCAAATCGTGCACACAAAGAGAATGCACACACACATACACACCCAGGCCTATATGCACACATACTTATGAATATAAATATCCGTGTGCGCACACACACAGTATCCTCCATATTTAAAATATATAAACAAGTATATACACAAACATACATATAAATATATATGTATATGCACGAACACAAAAGCATGTGCACACATAAGTTCAGGTAACCACACATATACTTACACAGAGATGCATGCATGAACATAAACACACTCATGAACACAAACATCCTTCTCCTTTCAGTGCTGAAATATCACTGGGCGGGCAACGATGTAGAAAATGGGCTCATATGCATTATGGTTGGTTTTGTCATTTGTGGAAAATTTTGAAAGACTTGAAAAGATATTGTTGGCAACAAACGTTTTTGAAATGTCAAGTCACTGTGAACAGGATGCTGTCCTTGAATAGATCTACGCTGGTTGATCATTCAATGCAGTCACGCTTCCCACCGTCAGGCCCCAGCCCCTGCGAAGGACATTTCCAAACATTGACATGGGCTGACGTCTCCCACAGAGACAATATTCCAGTGTCAGAATTTTCACGTAAATTATATGGAATTAGATGATGGGCAGGGAGAGAGAGAGAGACTTCATTACTCAGAAATAAAACAATCTATCAGATAAATTGTGGGGCTGATATGGTATGGGGTGGGGACTGGCCACTGCTAGATGTGCGTGGACCTGGACTTCTGTTCTGTGCTGGCAGTGACCTTCAACTCACTGAACTTGAGTCTCCTTGCCTGAGAAATGTGGGACAATACACCGCCTTTCTGAGATGGTGTGTCAGGGCAGAGGATATAGTTTAAGTTTGAAAAATGGTAGCTAAGTTTATGGCTGTTTCTGATTTTTTAAATGACATAAAATGCTACACACACCCAGTGGCAATTATTTGCCATGTTTTGGGACTCTAAGGGTATTTTGATGGTCTCCTACAAATCCTCTGGATCTTTCCTGGATTTTAATCCAACAAGTCTCATTGATCATGTATGTTATGCACAGTATACAGCAATTTTCATCTTCCCAGTAACATCACAGACACAAATGTCACCCCCTTTTTGTGCAAGAAGCATTCCACCCTTCATGCCCATGCTGTTCCGTGAAAAACAGGAACCGAGCCTTTGGTCATCTGAGTCTAAGAATGCTGGTGACCTGTGTGGTCCTTCCAGAATCATCTGAATGTGGTTGGCTTTTCACTTCTGCCATTATTAGTGGAGCTGAAAAGTAAAAGATGTAGTAATCACTTATCGTTTGGGTTTAGGGCAGACATTCCTCACCCTGACTGTAATCAGGATGTGTGGAGAA